>OX439003.1:13813333-14413333 GCA_949316495.1 Amphiduros pacificus | reverse complement strand
ATTGGTGGACTCATGCATCACTTATTGGTGGACTCATGCATCACTTATTGGTGGACTCATGCATCACTTATTGGTGGAGTCATGCATCACCTATTGGTGGACTCATGCATCACTTATTGGTGGACTCATGCATCACTTATTGGTGGAGTCATGCATAACCTATTGGTGGAGTCATGCATAACCTATTGGTGGAGTCATGCATCACCTATTGGTGGACTCATGCATTAGCTATTGGTGGAGTCATGCATCACCTATTGGTGGACTCATGCATTAGCTATTGGTGGACTCATGCATCACTTATTGGTGGACTCATGCATCACTTATTGGTGGAGTCATGCATAACCTATTGGTGGAGTCATGCATCACTTATTGGTGGAGTCATGCATAACCTATTGGTGGACTCATGCATTAGCTATTGGTGGAGCCATGCATCACCTATTGGTGGACTCATGCATCACCTATTGGTGGACTCATGCATTAGCTATTGGTGGAGTCATGCATTAGCTATTGGTGGACTCATGCATCACTTATTGGTGGAGTCATGCATAACCTATTGGTGGACTCATGCATCACCTATTGGTGGACTATTGTTCTGACTTGAGTGCTTTCCACTCATGTTTGTTTTTGGATTTTTTTAAAATTTTAATTTGGCATATTAATTGAACACTCATATTATTGTATTCTACATGGATAACTCTGTATAAATCTCTTTGTAAGCCAAAAGCTATGTGTCTCAAAGAGCGGATTGTTTTTTTAAGAGAAATATCTTTTCAAGTGATGAACTGTGATCAAATTTTAGGATAGTGTAGATACTATTTTGAGATATTCCTTATGTCAGATTTATTTGCAGAGCCAAATAATTGGTGTTATAATCACATGACATATATATATATATATATATATATATATATATATATATATTATATGACCTACAACATATCAGATGATAGAAGAGATTTCTTAAATTTAATCTTGAATTTCTTGAATTTAATTAAAATCACAATCACTTTCAAGTGGACATTCTAATTATTTGTTTGCAAATGCAATAAGCACAATAACAACGTATGTTTTTCATTTCAAATAATTTATTTTCTGTGGAAGGAAAATCTGTCCCTGTCACACTGCAGTATCATACGGTTCCCTGGTTAGATTATTAATATTACATAAGATTATCTCTACTCATATTTCCTTTCATGTCAGTCTCTCAGATTTATAAACAAAATGTACCATATTAGTACTTTGAAAAGATATTGTTGGCAGTGTCGATGGGTTTTCTTTTTACAAATTCATCAAGTTTGAAGTTACAAATATCCTAACTAATATTCATCAAATATAAAAGCTGTATATTTCTATCAAAATGTCTATCAATAGAAAGAGGTCTGATAAGTGCTATATTTTATGGTTTTTAACGTCTGTTTTGAGTTCCTGGCATTACTTGTGGTCTAACTTATCTCAGAACATTCAATATTTTTCTGTTATTGATTTAAATTTCATATGTACATGTTGTGAAATATAGGATGATAACATAGAATATAAGATAAATTTTAACTACCTTCAAATTCTTTTTATAAATGCATTTAGAAAACATCTCAAGATAAGTTACCAGTGTTTATGCCAGTATGTATAACATATAAGTTTATGCCTGTATTTATAACATATAAGTTTATGCATGTATATATAATATATAAGTTTATGCCTGTATATATAATATAAACATGTCAGGATTTCATTATATCCATATCAATATTTAATATATTCATGTAAATGAAAGTTACGATATTTCTTTTGACAGTCTAATATAAAAGCTAATAACTTGATAATATCTTATAAAATTGATATTATTAAAATATTTACATGGATTGGCACCAATTATATTTCTGTTAATGTTAATGCACCATTATGTACCCTATAAGAACTATTACATCTTGAATATATTCTTATGTGATACATCTAATTCAAAGAATGAATTGTATTCATAACAGTTACAAACCAATATTCTACATTACTACCTAAACAAATCTATGTGTTTACACCTACTGCATGTGCACAAAACCGTTTACAAATAACTGAGAAGAACTGAGAAACAGATGTTTTTCATTAAACTGGACTAAACAAATTTTGCAACAGAGGTGCAGAAATGACTATCACGCAGGTCTTATTTAGCTTCTTATTGACTATATGATTGGATTGGGGCATGAGTTCAAAGTGGCGGTTCAAGTATTTACAGATTACGCCAATGAAAGTCATACCTCTATTTGTTGATTCTATAAAAATTTGAAAATATCAAAACGCTTAACGAGAATAGGGATTATTCGAACATTTACAATGTGAATGTGTTATCACTTTTTGTGCCACGAGTAGTGGTTCAGTAATAAATCGTGCATGTTTTGTTTTGCTTTGTGGGGGGTGTTTCTTGAAATATCTTGAATAATACTCTTAGTGAGTTTCTTTATTATTATTATTATTATTATTATTATTATTATTATTATTATTATTATTATTATTATTATTATTATTATTATTATTATTATTATTATTATTATTATTATTATTATTATTATTATTATTAATATTATTATTATTATTATTATTATTATTATTATTATTATTATTATTATTATTATTATTATTATTATTATTATTATTATTATTATTATTATTATCTTTTCTTCAGATTTTTGGTATCAATTTCATTTGTCGGTATTGTCAAGGTAATAAAATTTAAATGTATGATCAGTCCGGGAATACTCTGGAGAATGAGCTAGAGTCTCTCTTGTCTATTGCTATGCAGCCAATAGGCAATGAAAAGTCAACCTTTGGTGTATAACTGTGTTGTCTGAAGTGCCCTTATTCACCCAATAATGCTTATTTTGTTTACTTGGCTACCATGAGTCTGGTCAACTCGTCAGCTGGTGACTTAGAGTAGCATTCAGATGTTCAGCTTGGGAGCAAAAAAAGAATATATTAAAGTAATTCACATTGCCTGATACAATATACATATGACCTTTCAAATAATTTTCTTTGAAAAATAGTAATGTTTGCTGCTGGAATCCTTCAAAATAAACTGAAAAATTTCACGGTACAGATGGGTGTTTGCCTTGCTGCGTGTGTAATACATGGCACTTGAAGTTGGTCTGCGTGTCACCTGCGTGTCACCTGCGTGTCACCTGCTTGTCGCCCATATGATACCCCTTGTCGCCCGCATGATACCCCACGCGGATAGTTAAATAATCGCTGATATCTGTTGCAATTACATCATTCATTTTCAGAGCAAAATATGTTTATTGTCTACTTTTAAAAACAACCGATCTCTATACGTGTTCACCTGGGATGTTTTAGGAAACCCTTCAGAACCAAAATATATTCTTTGTAAGAGTTATGATCGTCGATATGTTTCACAGTTAACTCGTCATTCGTGGGGTAAACCCTCAATAAAATCTACTAACATAACAATTTTCATGCATTTTCTTAAAAATTCAAACTGTATAAATACTACTGTAAGTCTATACAAAGAAATTGGGAAGACGTGACTAAAAGGCTGTAAAGAATCTCACCTGAAAGACGTAGCTAAGAATGCATTGACAAAATGCCCTTTAATGAAAGTCTCATTGTCAACTTTATGACATTTGGCCTCAAAACAATGATTACATTTCAAATTACTGTTGTTGGTATTTCTTGTTTTTCACACCACTGAATATTTAAGTCGTTGATGTCTGTAATCACAGCACTATACATTACTGAATTTCTTTTTTTTGTATTATGTCAATTCAAAGCATTCATGAAATGAGATTTTCAAACACTTTTTCCTTACATAATATAAATGTTTATACCCTACATTTTGCGATCAAATGTTAATTCCCATCAAATTTCTCCCACATAAATGTCTGTGTCATTTGAGAGTAGAGGGGTTTTCGGCTCCAATCCAAACCATCCATTAAACCCTTTGTCAAACTTTATCATCAATCTTTTTGAAATCATCAATCTCTTTACAATTTATTGTCAATAATTGATATGATAATCATGTGTGTATATATGTGTGTGTATGTGTGTGTATGTGTGTGTTCATAATTTGTACTTCATGTATTATTTCCTTTAGAAAATCTAGCCATTAGGCACATTGATTCAGGTAAATAGATACCGTTAGAACATAGTCAAAATGTTAATCCCCCACCTAAGCAGATCTCTCTAGTCTGGAAGTTTTTCTTGTGTAAAAAAACACATCATTAGTCATAATAGTGAAAAATAAAAACAGCTTTACATTAACACAGTCATGACTACAAAGGCTGTGATGACACATTTTGAATTTGAGAACATCAACTTAGTGCATTTTGTCATAATCCTCAAACTCTGGAAAGTTAAGATACCTCTTCAGATCCCCTGACAGAGTGAGGGATTTGATCTTATTTTCTACATCAAGTTTAAGCAGATGCCTAATCGTGTTTCTACACATTCCTGCTAAGGAGCGTGGCTGTGAAATTGTGTCCCTAATAAAACATTCCAATTCGTTCTCATTTTTGCATTTTGTCCTCCACTTCTGATCAAAATGTGGATTCCACGTATACAGTTTTATTTCTTCTGTGGTGGGGCGTACACTTCCTGCAGTCCATAACATCCACACCAGAGGGACAGCATTCGCTCTGGAAGCTATATCAATGGCATACTCTTGCCCGTTCGGTTCCTTTGTGTTTACTCTTCCCTTGAAATTTACACTACATCCATAACGAATAAGGACTTTGGCCATTGCCATGGCCTCTGTGGATATTCCGCTGCAAAAGTGATGGACGGTGCGCGTGAGTGGTGTGACGTCATTGACATCCCGGATGTCTACTTCCGGTCCATAGCTCAGTAAAAGCTGGATGCTCCCAATGTGGTAATCCTTGACAGCGTAGAACAAAGCTGTGTTGCCAAGATTATCCTTAGCATTAACGTGTGCTCCAGATTCTAGCATAAGCCTGGCAGAGTTCACGTAGCACACTGACAACATAAGGGGGGTCACTCCATCACTTCTGGCCACATTCACATCTGCCCCCTTATCTAAGAGATACTTTATTGTTGCAGACTGCTTCCCAATGTTGGGTAACATAAGAACAGTCCCGTGGGCCTTGGAAGTGTTAACTTTACTGCCGGCTTCTACAAGGAGCTTCATGCAGTTCAAGTGACCCCCGAGAGCTGCATCCATTAAGGGACTGTAGTTTTCTCTATGCGCATCCAGCTCTGCGCCGCCTTCTATCAGCGCTTTGACCGCTTCCACATTTCCCAGTTGCGCTGCTTTGCGTATAGGTGGCACTCCATCACAGAATCCCATATTGACATCCACTCCTGCTTTGACCATTAACTTGAGGCACTCTAAGTGACCTTTGGTCAGGGCGGTGCTCATGGGCGCGTAAAGGTCACGTGGTGTATACAGACCCTTTTTCAAAGCTTTCTGAAGTCCCTTTGCATCATTTGTTGAGCATAATTTTGCAAATCTAAAACACATATCCAAGTTAATGTTAATGTTTTAAAACAGAAAAAGAAAAAGAAAAAAAGGTTTAATATATAGCTGTTCTGTATCATACACTATTAAATGAGTCAAAATGAATAGCAATTGACAATACGGTCCCAATGCTATAATTTCTGCTCACTCCTGTGATATAGCTATTTGTGATTATGATTTTTTATTAATTATGATTTTTTTTATTGATTTTTTAAAATTAAAACATATCTTTAATCATATAAGATCAATTTATACTTTAATTCGTGATCATATGGTGATTGAAGTGTATGTCAAAATCTCTTGCTATTAACAAGAAACAATCATATTGTTTAATCAAGTAACATTTTACTCAGCTGAGGCCCCTTTTACTTAGTCAAGGTACATGTATCTTGTATGGAGTAATTGACTTACTTTGCAGCCGGGACTCCCTTCGCCTTTTCAACGGGGAAACACATCAGTGACGTCATCCAGCACACTCCTTACAGCTGTAAAGAAAGAATAGAGTCCCCATAGAACATTGGTTGTAAAGTATTTGTTCGTGGTTTCATTGAGTCAAATATCTAAACCATAAATTGGTGTGTAAAATAATAAAATAATACAGTCATACAATATGCACTATTCATTCCATTGCTTTTTCAACGTGAAAAGGAACGTTTCATATGATGGGTTCTTCAAGACATCAACGTCAATAGCTTTTAAGATTCGTTTCATCGTTATTAGTTCAAAGCTGTTCAAATTACTTCTGTAAGTTTATATCAACTAGCTTCTTCATATCTGCGGTTGAAAATGGGTGTTGAAATTTTGGTGAAACTAAAAACGGAAATGTCAATGGCACGAGTCAGCATTCACCGATGTCTTGCTTAGCTATCACTTCTCTTGGAAGGCCTTTCACTCTAACCTGAAATATCACAGAAGTACTTTTTAAACTTCGAATAAATTGGCCACAAGCCAATCATGAGCGTGTTTATGTATATTTGACTAATTCCCATGTTTGAGTGGGGATTTCTGGGCAAAGGTTATATGCAAGAATATTATCTATGCTGTATTTATATTGAATGTTTTTCGTCAGACATGCCAGAAAAACGAGCGCTTGATCCATTTTAAAGAATGCCACTTTTTCAAATTATATATCACATGACAATGCATGATGTCACGTGGTTTGTACCTTTGACGTCAATCTTCACACGATGGTATTGTGTGCCCGAGGCGAAGCATCGCAGAACTGTGATCCAAGCCAAGGTGCATATGACCTCAGGCCTCAAACATGACAAGACTATCACTTGCCTGGGCTACGCTGTGTGAACACTGTCAAAGGCTTCTTGTACAAAGAAACCATGACTGTGCACTGGGTTGGACATTTACCTCGCATAAATGTCTCATTAATTTTCCCAGCATATCACTACACTGCCAGATCTATTTTCACTATAAGAAGAAAACGGTACCAGAAGGTTTTTTAGCTGTGCTGACCATGTCAGGAGGGGGGATTCTCTGTCATTGTGTATGTCCGTCAAATTCGATGTTCTCCTTTGGTGTAATTGTAAGCAATTTGTATAAAAGATATAGTATTATATAATTCTATGAAAGTACAATGGCAAACAGTGATTTGGTTCTCATGTGCATAGACACCTGGAACTGGCACTTATGCGCAGTGAGAGAATGTTAAAAAGGCTATCTATCACTACAATTATTATTGGATGAATGATTTCGAAATTTGACCAAAGTAAAATTGCACATTTATATATTTACAAAAAGGCACAGAAGCCAATTAATAGTACCATTGTGGGTTACCATCTGGATTTTAGAAAATTTTGTGCAGTTCCGGTGTGACGTTTTCAAAGCGACCCGCAATTGACCTATTGAACTTCATTTTCTGTGTCGATATCTTAAAACAGAGGTATGGTCATTGCTCATTATTTGTTTGTTTGGGGTTTTACATCACTTTCAACATTATTTCAGTCATATCGTGATGAGACTTACTTGTAGCAGACATAGTGCTGCCACACTGAATTGTCCTGTCGCAGGTCCTTGACATGACAACCCACCCGGTCACAGATTTACAAGGACAACTTTTAATCTTTTTGGAACGGGCCTCAGCTCATATGGTAAATTGTATCATAATTCAATCTCGGCACGGCCAGGGATCGAACACACAACCTTTGGATCACCACAGAGGAACTGGTGCTAATAAGCTGGTGCTCTTACCAACTGCTCCATGGCCTGTGGCCTCCACGATAATACTGAGTCGTGAACATGTAACCATACATCATTGATGCCTCTGTTAAAGCTTACACCTGTGTAACTACGCAGTACAAACGCATCATACACCCTGTTGATTGTGACAAGTTTGTCTACAAATGTGGAAAATATCGAAGTTAAAGCTCCCGTGTAATCATAATTGTCACATATAGTTTTATAGACATTGGGAATATGTTTACAATGATATGTTGTTAAGATACTGTGACACATTCAAGCTATCTCATAATACACCTGTCAAGATTATTGTTTAGCTGAAAAGTGTGTGTGCTCATGTTACTACTATTGTGGTATTTCCGGTCTTAAGCTTGAACCAATAGACAAATAGACAAGCAGGCCTCTATAATACCCCTGTCACACCAGAACTACGTCAGAACTGCGTTTGCAGTGCGTTGAATATTTAACGAAACGCACTGGGGTTGCATGATATGTGACTGAAAAATTGAATAATAAAGTTGGCATAAAGCATAACAATGGCCTCTCATGGCCTTCCCACTGTGTCCACACCATTCCCATGACATTCTCTCTGCAGATGAGCAGCAACCTTGGAATCACCATGGAGTGCCAGCTAATGCCTAGACTATGCAGTCCAATCTATATATAGGACTATCAAGGACATCTCGTTGCAATGGGTTTGTGCAGCGGGCGAATAATGTCACTATTATGGAGGGTTTGCTCTGATTGGTTGACATAAATATTATAACAAAACATACCGAGTCGGTCAGCTGTGTGAGCGGATTCAGTTCGTTGGTGATTGCGGACGGATACCCTGAGCCTTCGGCTCAGGGTATCCGTCCACCATCACCAACGAACTGAATCCGCTCACACAGCTGACCGACGAGTGTATGTTTTGTTTTTATACCTCAGACAACTACTGTATTTTTAAAAAATGATACATGAAACAAGATATTTATCGTTACAAACATTTGTAAACAAAGCACACCTCATTTGACCCCGTCACGTGACCCGAAAATGGCGCGTACAGCCATAGACTGGTTGCCGCCATCTGTGTATATGCACGATGTTCTTGACACTCGATGGGGAACCAGTCTAAAGATGGCTAATCAATACTTTACAAATAATTGACATGCGCGTATTCATTCGAAATCGCATAAATACGCGCATCACTGAGGTATAAAGAACAGGGAAACCCTAAACAACAACCACAAGTTCCAGTGACGTGTGACCGGAATTCCGGGCAAAGGCATACGGGCACCTGCGAGCTGGTTTACTGTCCATATATATGGACATGTTATTACTGTCTAGCTAATGCCCCAGTCACATTTGCACCGGGCGCCGGCGGGGAAGTAAGAATCGGTCGACTTCACAATCTGCCGGGCGCCGGGGAGTCTATCAGCAACAATCTGAGAGATGCCGTAGCTGTGGTCACATTATTAAAGGGCACCGTACGGCACGTGCAAGACTGAATGGTACAGACGTCTGTAGGATATTTTTACGACGTCTGTTTCATGAAACAGACGTCTGCAGGATGTCTTTAAGACGTCTGGGTAGACTTAAAAAAATTTATTTAATCCTATTTTCACCACACGATGCCACCGGCAGCCCTAAGATAATCTGCCGATGTCCCTGCGGGACACTGCCGGGACCCTGCCGGGAACTTTTATGTTGCAGCTAAAAGTTCCCGATGACCCGCCCGACGTCTTAAAGATGCCCAATAGTGGCCGATGATATCCCGGTGCCCGCACGGCAATCTGAACTGCCTGCCGATTTTGTGAAAAATACCCATCGGCCGGGCATCTTTACTGAAATCGGCGCAAATGTGACTGAGGCATAAGTCATCCATGCATGCCAGGAGTCACTCTGCATATCGGCGCTTCTCTTTTATTCTTGTTCTTGACGTTATGTAAACGTGGTATGATCGTCGCTGTGATGTGACAGGGGTATCAGTACAGATTCAATGAACAAGGTTAAGCTCCCGCTGAGACAGCAAAGCGTTCAGCTTGTCTCCTCACTGCAACGAAATCGGGCACCCTTCGCATCACAATGGGGTTATCCACATACATGCATTGAGTCCAAACTGAGCGTGGCCGTGCAACCATGCCAGTGCTTCCAAATAAATGTTGTATTTTACCAATGCAGTTTGTTTGCATGCTTGTTTTGACAGGTGCCTCAGCCAAATCACGATCTGAAAGTGCCCCATTGCAAGCAAATCAAAAGTAGGTGTTTGCAGCTTGGCAAAATTTTATTGACAAATTGTTCAATGGTTGATTTGAATTTTAGCAGAAGACTTACGTTCAAATGGCACAGACAGAAAGAAAGAAGATGTTATTAAGAGCTTTTATATAAAATATTTATTTTTTTATATAATTAAAGGAAAATAAGATAATTAACTGAATGTAATGATTAGCTAACATATTAAATAAATCTCGGTTGTGGTTGCGATCAAAGGGCAATATAGGACCTTTAATTTGTTTGATGAGAAAGCCAAGAACTTCCAACAAAGTAGCACATGGGGCAAATTTCACTCCGACCAAGTAATGAGCTTTAAAGACCTTGTGATCTGAGTAGATATCTTATGAAAGTTGATACATAAGACATGAACTGTGATCAAAAGAGTTTCCCAAGGTTAGCTTTATATGGGAGATTCTTTGCAGCCTTTGATCATGTCTTCCATAAATTTGCAAAAGAAAGAAAAGAAAGAAAATGTTTATATTACTTCGTGTTTCACTTTAATATTAATCTAATAATACACGTCTACATCTTCATCTTGAAGTTGCATCGGCAAAACCAATATATTAATTGGCCCCCAGCCGAGAGTGTAAGATGGCGCTAGGGGGCGCCTAGACCACCAGCTGCTGACACCAGCCTCTACACTCTGGTAAGGGCCAAAATAGCTCTGAGCACCCGAAAACAAGGCGAAAATGGTTTGGTATTCTATACATTTAGATTTTAGCTAGAGGTCATCCCGTGAGTGACTGATGTTGTTGCTGTAAACTAATATAGTTCTGAAGATGTCACTTTATTATCTTCGGAATATGCTTTCAGAAATAATTCAAACAGTTCTGGACTCCTGAGAGAAAGGCGAAGTGATTTTTTGTATTTTATAAACATTACGTGTAAAGCCCTTGAGAGATTTTAGTCATATCTCATGTTTTTAGTGCATTTTAGTGCATTACGATTTGGCTACCTGTAAAACAAATGAACACGATGCGTGTGAATGAATACATTTACTATTATCCCCCATGCTGACCCCAATACAAAAGACTTTCCTTTCAAAGTTTGGTATTTTCTCTTAAAGGAATAACACGTCATGAAGATTTTAGTAAGAGTTCTGTCCCAAATTCCTTTACATAACTGTAAATGTATAGGAGGCAGGCGAGTATGTTGTCTATGTATTCTGCAGGCGGCACGCTGGTGATAAGCAGGTGACATCCAGGCGACACCCAGATGATACTCTGGCCAATTGCGTCTGCCACGCAGTAAACACGCAACGAGGCAAACGCAAATCAGTACTAAATCTTAACCTATACGTAGATGTTGAAGAAGTTTGGTTGATTCTGTCAAACAACACTTATGTATTCATATAGTTTACCAGCGATTTCTGTGTTTATTTCAATTGAAAACCATGTGGCTAGTTGATGTCAATATTTGTCCTCTCACACACAAACATTACCTGCACACATTACAGTAATATCATAAATTTAGACCTCCATTGATATCAAAGCATCCACCCAAACTACCAATTTATACACGATGATGTATTATCAATATTCTAAAAAATTATGTTGAATTGTGCTAAAATTGAATGCTATATCTGAAACTTTGAGCATTCTTGTCTTAAACAGCATTGAGTTATGGTAACACGCTTTTATAAGGGACAAGAGGGACGAGGTCCAGAGTTCAATGGTGACATGCATTCAATGAATCAATCCTATATTAACTCAATATATATATATACATATATATATATATATATATATATATATATATATATATATATATATATATATATATATATATATATATATATATATATATATATATATATATATATATATATATATATATATATATATATATATATATATATAGGCGTGAATGACAAAATACATGAAATGATGCAGAACAGAGTAAATTATTATATAAATTAATATAAATTATTATATGGAAGATATATTGGCTTTGTCTTTCTCAATTAAATGCATAATTCAATTTAACGAAAATATCAGTTTTTTTATATAGTTGGCCTATTCATAAATTTCACGATTAAGGTCATTAATATCAATCCGAGTTTTTTTTTACATTATCAAACTCTTTCAACCGGAATACTTAATATTTATGGATAATTATAATTGTCTTGAATTTTGTTACCGAGATACATCTTACATGGTTAATGCAAATGCACACTCCTACTTGAAATGGGCAGATCTCGATTTTTTCATTCCTTATGTTATCATAATGACATCTGGCATTATTGCGTCTTCAATAAAAAGTTTTTATTGAAGATGCAAATGTATACCCTTGTCTCGGACTTTCACCCTATTTTCAATAGATTGTCAAAAAATATATCAGCAAGAGAATTGACTCATAAACTCGCCTGCAGATGCTGAGCTCGGTCCATTATTAGAAAAAAAAATAATAACAAACTTACCTGATTGGGTGAAAAAACGTCTCCAAAATTATCCATGGTCTGCCTTGGTAGAATAGTTATGTTTGCTTCACCTCAGCCCAAATTTCCCATTGCAGATTATCAAAATATGGTCTTCAGTATGTATGGAGGTGCCTGTGCCTTTGGATGTCTTACTCCGCGGCAAGAAGTAGGTCGTGCGCATAATTGGCTGCGCTCCCAGCTGTTGACATCACGTTGCCATGGCTACACCCCTGATGACGACCAGGGGCTGCAGGGTCAACGTTCAGCATATCACGGGAGATCACACCAGCGTAGAAGAATGAACACATGCCAGATGTCATTATGACAACAACAAAAAAGAGGTTACTTGACTCTATTTCTGGGCACAGAACCTAAGCACTGGCTGCATGTACAGCAAGAATCCAGAGCCATAGAGAACAGCAGTCACGGGTGAGGACCTGATGACGTCAATGAGCGTCTCAGAGCCCTGGTCCCCTATCACGAGACGCTCATAGACGTGTAACATGACGCATGCTATTATTTCTTCTCCACATGCTGGTGGTGTGAGGAAGAGCGGGTATTCTAGCTATTTTTCTGCTGACAAAACATAAACGGAACCAGGCCTCCCGTGTCATGTGAACGGGATACAGAATCCTTTGACGTAACGTTATTATCATGCAAGGAAAGTAAAGGATAAATTTGGAACTTCCAAAATAGAATTGCTTTTTAAAATGGGTTTCCCCGATTGGGAATTATCTGAATGTTGCAGATTTGCTTGGGGAGTTTATGCAGTGAGGGGAATGAAATTTCCCGTCATTCTGTCCATCAGCTTTTATCTTCTTCTCTGAAACTTCTGGTTGAGGTTCTTAGCTATTAGTAGTATTTTCAGGGGACCAATTCTATCTAGTTTCCATTAGGCTTCATTTTTTATGATTGTTAGATATGCAAAGCATAGCTTCTGCAGTGACGAGGAGAAATTTTCTGTCATTCTGTCCGTCAACTTTGATCTTCCATTCTGAAAGTATTGTTTAGTAGTAAAGATCTTGTTATTTCTGTTTCAACCAAAGAAAAGTTAAGTTGGTTTAGGTTACAATATCTGATTGGTCTGATATCCCAGGTGAACACCTAATGTAAACATCATATGTAAACAAAATGTCTGATTGGTTAATATCAATACCTCATAATGGGGTATTGTTAATATCAGATATATCCCTTGATCTTTTTTTTACAAACACTGCTCAGTAAAGTAGACTGGGACAATGCAGTGATTTGGCTTACAGAGCCCTGTTTGACCATTAATGTTTGTCCATTGGTACAGGCCTAACACCCTGACAGACCACAACAGAAGTCACATGCTTGTATACATGTGACCATCTGGTGGTCAAAAGTTTACAGCCAGTACATATCACTTCCAGAAAAAACACAATAATCATGGTTGGTGTATTTTGGTTGATTTCAGTGACATAGCTTGCTTGCAGCCCAGTTTCATGGCCATATATCATGCAAGCCACACCTTTGTAAAATTGCCAATGACATCTGTGATTTCATGAATGCTTTAAATGAGGAATTTACACATCATGGGTAAAACGTATTTATTTTCTTTATTTCATACCATCCAAATAATATTCAAGATTTTTGGGAGACTTTAAATAAAATCACACATATATTAAAAACAACCAATAAAAGAGTTCCAACAAAAAACTCATGCAATCGGAATTAGGCATAAAAGTGAAAAAATCAGATTGTCCCAGAACACCTCGTACAGCCTGGTTGATTGGTGCTATTTTGAATAACATTGTAAATATTAGCCAAAGAAAATCAAGATAACAAGCTGGGGCCAATTTCAATATGTAATATGCATTTCTATTGGTGATAATTAACATCTGCATACGTCTGCACTGGGAAAGGATTTAAATGATCAATTATGAAACAATTTTCTCCAAAAAATCAATGATCTGCATAGCTCTAAATATTAGATGCGGAGAAGATATGTCAACAATATAATCATCACATATGATTAAAATATAATATTTAATGTGAAAAATAACTGATAATATGAATTTGAATTTATATGATGTATGCCTGAGAGTGATTTCTTTCTTCTGTTCAAAATGCCCAGCCTGTTAACATTATTGAAATTTAGTGTAATATACAGTAATAATAGTTTATGGTTATAAAATAAAACACATTTTTTTACCTAAAGGTAATGCTTTCTGAATGAAAAATATGATAAGAGACTGGTACTTGGTATCATGCCCTGTTTTTTTTAGAAGCAATAATATTCATTAAAATGACCACATATGTTTGTGTGTTGTTTGTGACCATGAGGTCGTTTTATGTCACAGTGTATCGTGGCGTGGTATCATCATGATAATAGTAAATTTCTGGAATATTGAGATAAGTTTTTATTTGTTCAGGTAGTTGCAAACAGTTTATTTTGTGTTTGGTCTGATATGATAAGCACTGGCGGACCTTCATACGACACAGAGATATTAAAGTTCTGGGTTGCTGGACAATATTATGAAGGAAATATTCAATGTTATCCACATATATATCACTTCTTTGTTGTTCTGAAAGCTGGAAAGAGTACCAAGGTACAGTTTCCATACTCCAGGTGGCAGCACAGCCTTGCTCGCTCCCAGCATCCCATAATATCTGTGCCACTTCCAGAATCTGTGCCCGGATTGACATTTCAAGAGGACTTATAATTGTTTCTGTGCTGACCACATGACCCTCAGGAAAATTTAAGCAACCAGGCTGGTTCACTTTGCAGCCAGCATCAAATAAGATCTTAATCATCTCGTTTACATCCTTAGAGAGGAACGTGTCCTGTATTGCATGTCTGATGCAACAAATGAGGGCAGTCCGCTGGGTGGCGTCCTCTACATGAATGTTTGCGCCGTTTTCAGTGAGGGTTCTCAAGCACTCCACTTGTCTCGCTTTGACTGCCCACAAGAGGGCAGTGTCTCCCTGGTAGGTGTCAACCATCTCTAAGTCCACCTCTCCAGATTGGAGGAGTCTTTCCACATTTTCCACACAGCCCGCACCCACAGCCTCCATCAATGCTGTGACACCATGACTCCTAGTGGCATTGACCGCAGCGCCCTCTCTCAACAGGTAATCCATCACGGCTGTGCTGCGACCTATTACAGAAAATATGAGAGGAGTGAAACCATCCTTGCCACATTCATTCACATCCGCCCCAGCTTCCACAAGAAGCTTAGCACACTCCAAGTGGCCTCCGATTGAGGAGTTCATCAGTGGAGTGTGCACTGCATCGCCACCATTCACATCAGCTCCAAGCTCAAGAAGACAGCAAACACAGTCAGTCCAGCCATTGCGGGCAGCCTGACACAGAACAGGTCCAGCAATATCAGAAGATAGATTCACATCTGCTCCTGCTCTCACCAGCTCTCTCACTATGTCCACATTCAACAGATACATGGAGAGTTGAAGAACACTCCCTCCATAATTATCTGTGTGATTTAATATTTTCTCCACATCACCTGTCTTTAGTATTTTGTCAAGGATCTTGTTGAAAGTCTCTTTGCATATTTCTCCAAACAGCAGGGCTAGATGTAAACTTGTCCTGTTGTCCTCATCCGTGGAGGCCACATCAGCGCCCTCTTCCAGGAGATAACACAAACACTGCTCACTTCCTAACTCAGCTGCCAGCAGCATTAACTTGTTGATATCCCTGAGTTTTCCATCGGCCAATATCAGCTTTAGTTTGTCTAGATCATCACTGAAACAGTACATTTCTTTTTAAAATAGTTATACTTAATACTTGACTGTATTCGCTGTAATAGCACATAAGAAATGAGCATCACTAATGATGTAAAAGGAAAATGCAACTGAGAATCAATGTGAAAATGCTGCCACCTGGTTGTGAAGTGGTGCTTTGTATTGGGTAAGCCATTTTTTTGAAACCATTGCAAAACTTTGCTTATCATTTACTTTTGGGTTCCTATCATATTAATTTACAAAATGTTTTTTTTTTTTTTCTTTTTTTTGCAATCAAAAATAAGAAAAATTAAATAATTTCAGTTTGAAAATTGAAAAAATAACAACATGCCCGCAACTATATAGGCCGATTGTCGATCTCCATGTTGTTCTTTTTTCCCCATTGAAAAGTACACACCGGAACTGTACAACTTTACCGGAACCAGAACTGTACAACTCCACTATATTTAATCATTGGTCGGAGAGATTGGCAGGGGGCCTATGGCCAGTAAGGCTTCATTGTGTTTATCCACGTGTTCCAATGTTTGAACACGAAGTTACATCACAATATGGGCCCCATAACTGCATATATTGACTCAACATTACTATCCATCGTTCACTGCGCCCAGACTCATCCTCGAGTCAGCGAATAATGGGACGGATTCAGAAACTTATTTCTTGTTTAGGTAAAATAAATGATGAATATTTGAAGGAGTATAATAATTTCAAAGACAGATAATATAGTCAAAGGAATTATCTACCACATGATGTACTCTCTTGAATCTAAAGGCTCGTGATTGAAAATTTTTTATGCACTAATCAACCTCTCATTAGGAGTTTTGGGGAAAAGGTTATAACAAATATCAAAGTTAAAATATCAAATATCCATTATCAAAATAACTTTACGCTCGCACAAATATCTGACTTTCAATAGTATATTATCAATAAATGTTGTTTACATTGATTTCAGATTTGTATTCATTAGTTCTCTTAGTATTTGATTTATCCTCATATATTTTCTGAAAATCTTTTGGCAATGATTTGCAAGCTCTTTACCTCTGAAGGGTGCTAAGCGTGCGCGTCTGTTCATCGATCCAATCATTCTCTTCGGACCCTTCCATTATATATCACTCGGGTACGATACAAACCCAGTTCTATGGGACAGATCCAAGTCAGGTATATATTGGGATAATTCAGATTTTAATGATCCGATTGGTTGTTTTTACATGTTGATATTATCAAATCTTGCGCCAATCGAAAACATCAATAATGCAACTTGGCAAAGGATGTCAGTTAGTTACGCTGTACTCAACCTGAGGTTATTTTAGGTCAGTTAAAATTCCAGATCTGCCAAACGCGCCACTGTACATTTCTGACACAACCGCAACAGAAAATAATCACCAGTTTGCATTTTTGTTATCCATATCATAGATTTCAAAGAGGCAAGTGCGTCGTGGAAAGCCTAAAATGTGTTGCAGATGAGAGGATGTTAACGTTCATGAAGTCAGCTGGCTGCTGGGGTCTACCCGACTGAGCGTCTGAGTGCAGCTGTCCTCAGAATGAGGCCGTGTCCTCATGTGGGGTCAGTCAATATGGCGCCAAATTCATATTTACAAACCTGTTGGGCATTATACAACCTCTTTTAATTACATAACTGATGTGACAATTAGCGTTATGAACACTTTATTGAACAAGCAGTCATTCTTATTTTATTTTGAAAGGCTTTGAGATAGAAAAAAAAAACAAACAAAATTTGATTTATATGTTATATTGAACGGTAGGATGATGTATACATGCGTACAAAATTAAATTTGCATTTATTAAATGAAGAATGACATATCTAATTTAATGTAAGATTCTCTAATACAGGCACTGACAGGACCATAAAACTGCCACATAACATACTATGAACATACTAATTGGAAAACTGATATTTTAAACATGTTTCTATCTCTGACATCCAATTCACTTCTCTGCTAAACATAGGTACTTGATCCTCTGCCTTCCACAAGAGATTGACTGGCTATCTTTAGCAGAGTACCAATACACATGCGTGTAGTATTTATTACGTGTACCCTGACCACCATGTGGCTTGTATACATAAGGGATAACCAAACATGACACTTATTATCAGTTACATAATTATGGGAGGATCTGTAAACACCTGGGATGATCTCTTAATACACAAAATCACATAACCTTTGTCCTATGTGAACGAATTCAGCATCACATAACGGGTTGAAGTAGCTGATAGCAATATAACAATATATATATTAAAGCTGGGATAGGGAGAGAGGGATTTATAAGGAAGCCCTATGCAGGGTCACTATTTCAAAATTTAGATTCATATCATGCGATCTCCAAACCTCTGCGAATTGAGGGATACCAGGCAAACTGCACTCTGTTGCCGACCATGAATCGGTCTCAGTATTGGATATTTTATGTTTCAACAAACACAAACAAATACCCTGGTGAACAGAAGTAGTTTATCTATCTCCTTGCTAGAAGTTCAACTACCTTTGTTTAGCAGAGTAACAAATCAAATGATAATGCCTCGTTTTCATGTGAATCATTTTATGACAATGTTAATTGACCCAAATCTGAGGCCTGTAATGAATCTTTAGATCTTCCAGATAAATATCCTCCATAAATAATTATTACAGTAAAATATCTTTATTTTACAGCAAATATTGCTGACAGTACAGTTATCACTACCACTGTAGTTAAATTTTTCCTGAAATCAGATTGTCAAGCACGTTTTCTTGACATATTATTGATGTTTTAACTCTAAACTATGAGAAATGTTATTAACCCTCATATTTCACCGACCTAATTGTCTGTACCATTTGAAAATAGATGGGTCTTCTGCAAAAAATTAATCATCCACTCAACACGTTTCAACTATCTTTGCTTAGCTGACCATTGATGAAATTCAAACATTTGCTAAGTAAAGATTTGCTCAAAATGGGGCCCTAAGGCCACTGAAGGGATTTTGTTTACAGAGGCCTGTTTGTCCATTAGTCACATTAGTGATTGTCTATTGATACAGAACAAACATCTTTGGGGCCTAAAACATGTTTCACATGAGTACAATATAATAGATGAGGTGAAACAAAAAAGATTTGTCCAATTAAATGTGCCTCGAAATTGTGTTTTTAACCATTTTTAAATGTTTTACTGTGGCTGTTTGTTATCATTAAGGTTTTGTCTTCAGTTCTGATGTACAAATTGTTCAAAACATTGTGAAATAAAGACGATGGAACTGTTCTTGTCTCAGGTATTTCTCACATCTCAACTGTGCTACCTGTTGTAAACATGCACCCCACTTCCTGTTTAGCTTCATTCTGATTGGTTGACTCTTATGCAGACCTCTAAACATCCACCATTGCATGATTGTTGACTTAGTAGAGATACTGAATGTTTGAGGAGATAGGAAAGAACCCTTTGAATGACATCATCAAAAGGGAATCTAAAGTCTGGAACTTGCACAGTTTCTTGCAGCTCTCCGAGCTAACACAACTTACATGTGTTATAAAAAGTCATGGGTCAGATGGGTTGTGAAATGAGCAAACCAATCAGAAGACAGTATGCAAGCTTGAAACAAGCCAAATTTGTAAAACAGCAAGCTTTAAAAGTAAGACTTTTAGTTTTAGGGAGTTGAACATATAAAGTTTTAGTTTATTGAAAAATGTGACTTTCCTGATGGACTATCATTTGTTTCATCTCACCTTTATTATAAATATATATATGTTGACGTTTGACACGGCCCATGCAATTTGGCTGCTGCTGAACTCAGTGACCATGACAGGTGTATCTTGGTTGATTTAAAGGAGAAAACCTGTTTGTATCATAATTGTTTTATCCCATTTTATTTATACACACCCCACATCTCACATGAAAGCTTTAAGGGGTTATGAAAGGTATACAGAACCTCTCAGATTCATAACTGAGTGGGGCACCTTCGGGACATGAAGGAAAAAATCAAGATATGCCAATGACAGTTTCTTTTTGGATTTCATTCAAATATGGCTTAAAATGTTTAAACAAATCATTAAAATGCCTTAACTATGTCATGATCTATTTGTGTAAGTAACAAATTACATTAAACATATCTGTAAACCAGAATTCAGCTGTAAATAAAGGCCCAAGCAAAGAAAGTCAGATATTGCCAGAATATAGTCATTCTTCAAGACATTCCAAATACAATCAAAGGGCAAGTATTTTTGGTAAAACCTGATAATAGTTCCTGACACATGGAGTACAATTACCTGATTTTTTAACCCATTTCCATGCTATTCTGTTCAGTTGTAAGCGAGTGTTTACAAATCCATGTCATTCTTATAAAAAAAATTGATATTATGCAGGGTTGGCAATATGAAGTAATTCATGATGTCACAATGGTTTTCATGACGTCATACTGTTACTGCCAGGTCAAATTTGTAAATACTAAGTAAGTCTTTAATGCTTTAACCCCTAAAGGACTAGCCTCTCTAAATTTTGTTGATTGGCAAGACTAGCCAATTTTTATCTGGACTAGTGTATCTACATACTAAATTGATGAAATTTATAACCATGGTTACTCAATATGCTCAATGAAGTGCTGGGGTCCAAAGTTCATGATCCAAGTTGTCTGACGTCATAATCATGATTACATTGTAACAAGTTACAGCCCTTCAGAATGTTACAAATGACGTCATTAAGCCAGAACAATGGGGACGTCAACGTCCCTCCGGTGGTGGACGTTGCCGTCCTTCCCGTCCATTAGGGGTTAACCCCTAACGGACTAGCCCATCTAAATTTTGTTGATTGGCAGGACTAACCAATTTTGTTTCTGGACTAGTGTATCAATGTACTAAATTAATAAAATTTATAACCATGGTTATTCAATATGCTTAATGAAGTGCTGGGGTCAAATGTTCATGATTAAGGCAGTCTAACGTCACTATCATGATTACATTGTAACAAGTTGCAGCCCTTCAGAATGTTACAAATGACGTCATCAAGCCAGAACAATGGGGACGTCAACGTCCTTCCCGTCCTATCCGGTGGTGGACGTTGCCGTCCTTCTGGTCCGTTAGGGGTTAAAGGTAATATTTGTGCCACATAGTGCAGTCTTAAACTGTGTTAAAATTACTCATAAATCTCGTTAAAATGCAGTTTCAGGTGGTCATATTCTTATATATGCAACCGATGAGCATATTATTTCCCCCAGAACATTGATATAACAGTTGATATATTACGATTAACGAATGCTACTTTTTCAATTAAGCCATTCAGTGTCCAGCAATGTTGTGAGTGTCCAGAATGACGAGATTTAGCATTAAGGTCTGGTATGAGCGTACAGAATGACATGATTTGTCCAGATTGGTTCCGATTTACTGCCCAGAATGGTTCAGAGCTCTCCCATCCCTGGGCGTGGACGTATTTGATATTCTGTGACCTTGAGCAATTTTCTGGGCCACAGTATTCTTAAAATCGCCTTAACCCCTAATGGACGGGAAGGACGGCAACGTCCACCACCGGTAACGGACGGGAAGGACGTTGACGTCCCCATTGTTCTGGCTTGATGACGTCATTTGTAACATTCTGAAGGGCTGCAACTTGTTACAATGTAATCTGGATAATGACGTCAGACTGACTGTATCATGAACTTTGACCCCAATACTTCATCAAGAAAATTTAGTAACCATGGTTATAAATTTTATAAATTTAGTATGTGGATACACTAGTCCAGACAAAAATTGGTTAGTCCAGCCAATCAACAAAATTTAGATAGCCTAGTCCCTTAGGGGTTAATCTGATATTCTGGAAAACAGCCCATTAAGTAGTTACGCGTCCTGATTCATAATGTAGTCGACCCACTCTGCTCATCCTTGATTGGCACCTGATCCTCTCTGCATCGGTGATCAACTGGGGTGTGAGATAACTGATGAGCATGCGTATTGGTGTGCTTTGCGTCATCCATATTGTCTATGATAATATTGATGGAATGTCTCGTATATTCGCGTTTCTCACACACAGTCAGTCTGTGTCCCACAATTCGAACTTGACATTATAGATTTGTAAAGTGAAATGAAAAATTATTTGCTTTGTTGAATTTAATCGTTTCTGGGTCAAGGTCAAGGTCAAGACCTTTATTACTTTGAATGATTTTGCTTTCCTGGCTGTAAGAATGTAAACATAAATATCAAGATAATTTAGCATATGTGGACTATGCTTGATTCGAAAGAGTTTGTAATAAGATGATCTTACTATTTTTAATGTCACAAAAGCAAAATATTAAAATCAGTAAAATGTGTTATTTTAGGAAAGCTTTTATTGCCACTGCACTTAATACATTTTGAACAATCAATGTAATTAGGTCACAGTGACCTACTTAAAGGTATTAAGCATCAATTCTACAATTTGGTGTATTTCAAAGCTTAGCCACACATGAACATCATGACAAATTGAAATCATGATAGATTAAAAAGATAAGTTGCTATAAGCCATAAAAGTTGCACTCCCAGGAAAGATCCGTCTCAGCCATAAGCTGCACGTGACGGGTAAACACGGGTAGCGTGAACTTTATTTGACCTCAGTTGAGGCTCAAAGTGGGGTAGCACTGTTTGACGTCATTCTGGCACTATTCAAAGGACAATACATTTCATGACGTCATAAGCATATTTCCATACTCTTATGACGTCATTTCACCTTTCAGTGCCTCTATGATGACACTCCACATAAAAATGATGCCAAGAAAGGAGTGTGCTTTCATTAGGGGCCTATATGTTAAGGTCATGTTCAAACATATTTCACAGACACTTATGGCAATGCATCAATCAAAAAGTTTATAGACATGAAAGACAAATACATTTATCACCAATATGTGAATTTTAAACGTTTTTTTCAAAATCGGTGCTTAATCCCTTTAAAGGATAAATAGGTCACAACCTCCAAAATGTAAGTATTGGATGACCTTGGAAAACACTGTATTATGTATTTGTAAAGGGCATACACATATTATTTGCGTCTGTATTCATGTCAAGGCCAAGGCTATTATATACTTCACGCCCTTCTGACTTTTTGAATATAGAAATAATGGACTAATTGAGTAACCTCAGACAAGGCTTAAATGAGTTTGATGTAGGGGGGCCTTAAACTATATTTAAGTTTACCACAAATTTTAACAGTCAAATGGTATATATCAACACTACATATAAAATGTTTAGTTTTTTTGGTGGCTTTCTTGTAACTTTGGATTTAGATTCATGCCCAACATGGCCTCATCTATTCTTGTGAGCACTCTTGACAGTTGAAATATAGTAAAATTAATATGATCTGCCATATCTAATAATCGTATGAGAGGCTCACAAATTATATAACAGTTATTCATTACTAAGTTAACAGTTAGTTATATTTACATGTAAATCCAAAACAAGCTGAGGTAATTTGTCACAAAAATGTTTATTCAAACCGGTATAGAGATGTAGACAATAACCATATTGAATATTGCAATAAAATATTGCACAAGTATATCTTATTGCGGAAAATAAATTAAGGGAAAATTGCTTTCCACAATAGCTTTAAGAGCCTTTAAGGGAAATTTTAACCAACTTTCAGCCATCTTTGTTTTGGTGCTTTTACAGCTTGGCTACATCAATCACAAAATATGTTGCCAAAATCACAATACCTGTAAGTGCACTCCTATCTTAACATAACTCAACTTTTTTATGTCCCAAGCCTGTTCCTTACTCCAATGTGGCACCTCTTAAGTCAACTTTGGGAGAACATGGCATGGATCACAAAAATGTAATAAAATCTACCACTCGTGAGCACATATATTTCATGCTAAAATAATTCCTAAACAATCAGCTAACAGGTTGTGGGTCCTGCACCATGGACAAATGACGAACAATAAAGCTAATAACAATCAATGAAGAAAGAACAATACATTTTAACTATTCAGCTGAAGGACAAGTATGTTTATTCATATATTTTTATACATGCCAGGATAATAAGATAAGAACATGTGGGTGCAGTGTTCAGGGTGACAGATCTCTCAGGTTGGCTATGGGTCAAATACGTCCAACGATATAAACAATGCCAATCCCCTCTGTAATGACATCAAACTCAATAGCATCACATGCTGCATTATGTAATGATGTCATTGAGAAGCGGGTGTCGTATCACTATATTGTTTGCCCACTCTATATAATGAAGCCAATATAGATCCGTACTTTTTACAATGTTTACACTATTTTTGACTTGGATATCAACCATTTGCAGTACATAAGTATGTGATAAAGAAAAGAACATGGGTTTGTGCAGTGTTCAGCCTGACAGATCTGTCTTCTTGGTTCTAACGGAAGGATCTCACTCGTCATTCATTCGGACTCTTGAGATCCTTCTGCCAAAATCAATAGGATAGGAAACTAAAAAATAAAAGCAGTTCGTCAAATGGTTGATCTGCGAATGTAGTTCGGCAAAGGGGCGATTTAGAAAAACATCTCCTCATAGGTCATGGCAGCATCTTGCTCCAAAGATAACAAGACTAAAGTAAGCCTTGCATTACATCTGTCATCAATCTGAAGGATGAGATCCAGCCCATCACAACAACCAATAGATCAAAGGATTACTTTAGATATGCTTCCTGATGTTATATTACCTCATGTAACTGGCTGCACAAAATCAAAAGATCAAAGGATTACTTTACACTTTCTTCCTGATGTTATATTACCACATGTAACTGGCTGTACAAAATCAAAAGATCAAAGGATTACTTTACACATGCTTCCTGATGTTATATTACCTCATGTAACTGGCTGCACAAAATCAAAGATCAAATGATTACTTTAGATATACCTCCTGATGTTATATTACCTCATGTAACTGGCTGCACAAAATCAAAAGATCAAAGGTTCACTTTACACATGCTTCGTGACGTTATATTACCTCATGTAACTGGCTGCACAAAATCAAAAGATCAGTCACATAGGTCCTTGATGTCATATAATCTCTTGTAATAATGTGCTTCAAACCAATTCGATCCTGACATTATTTGAAAGTATAAGATGTTTACAGAAATGTCAGCTTCAAACACATGTAAGATATTGGTGAGGGCAAAATGCTCCTGTAAAGGTCATGGAAAGGTCAGTGCCAAAATACTCCGAGATAATGATGTGAGGAATGGCCCTGTCAAAAACCAGGAGGACAAAATTGCAGCTACTAAGGTATACTTGATAACCAAATTAACAACTCCTCAGAACATTTGTGAACCATTTTAAATAAAAAAGTAACAAAACGATGTGAGGGTCAATATTAATAAATTATACTAAAATTAAAAAAAAGAGTATTTGAATCAGTTGCCCCAGAGTATGATATTCATTATCGTAAATAATAAAATGATTGAAAAAACAAAGAAAACTAAACGAAAACACATTATCTTGAAATACTATTCGGTAAAAATTATATATAATACATGTATATTTCATACAAAAGCTCAACATGCAGGTACACAGAATAACAGTAACTGTAAAACAAATTAAGGAAAGTTTTTTGAAGCACATGGATGGAACTCTACACAGCGAGAAAAATAAGATTTTAAAATCCATTGAGGTATTTAGGAGTATTGTTTATGTGTAAGTCCAGGCTACATTCACTCTTCTACGTCAAGGTTGCACACGACCCGCACTTGCATTGTGGGTTTTCGTATCGCGCATGCGCACCTGCAGTTGGCATTCCTGTTCAGCTCTTTCCTGAAATTGCGATTTGTGGTCAAGAAGATAATCCAGTTGACAGCTGAATGGACATGGGCCAGCCAGGTCAACCACAAATGCACTTCCATTGAAAGTTTCACAGTGATGTCGACAGTTTTCATTATCAAATAGGGTGTCCAACAGATTAGAACAGCTATCAAAATGATAAATAAACTTCTTGATGATCTCACCGCTGCTCTCCACTGCCGGGCCTTATTCTGGATAGGATACAGTTTGTCACCAACGCGGTGTTTGCTTTTTTTAATGGTCCAAAAGATCAAGAGGTGAAGGGTAATTATAAAAATGAGATTGATGCCAACGAGGGCCAACACGTAGGAGTAACCGTCAGAGGTGTCCGAAGCACACATGTGACTTTTGGGGTGGTAGAAGCGATCACCCCAGCCAATGACGTCATAATTGGGAATTTCACAGATGAATGCCAAAACCCACAAAACGAAGCATAAAGCGATGTTTCGATAGCGCGTGAAAATCTTGAGGCATGTGTTATTATGACAGATAAACATGAAGCGATGAAAAGTGAGCGCAAGAAGGCTGAAGAAGGCGCAGAAACATGTCGTCAAACACAGACAGGCAATGGCTTCACAGAGATAAGGGTGCTGTATGAAGTAGGACTCGCCCAGTAGCACACCTGTAATAAAACAACAAACATTATACAAACACGTTACCGAGAACATAATCTTAATCACAACCCTAGTAAAACAACCTGACCGAACATATCACTTTAATTGACACTTTACTTAACAAAATATCATCAGAACTTTGCTTAAAACATTATCTTCATCACTTTACTGAACTCATTATCTTCAGCTGAAGACTGAAAACTCGTTAAAACTATCTCGACACTTACACACACATGATATGACCCCCATCCCCTACTATTTTTATCATTTTTTTTTTTCAAATGAAAAGATTTAACTTTTTTCAAATGCCAAATGAGAACACGAGTATGTATATTAATTTGAACTACCTACCAGCGAGGCACATTGGATTTGCCACGAGGGACACAACAAGATCAGCAATAGCCAAGTTGATGACAAATTCATTCCCAGTTCGGCGAAATGCAGGGGAGCCAAGGAACACGAAGAGTATGACGCAGTTACCGATGACCCCGGAAATCAGACTTGCGACGG
The DNA here is from genome assembly GCA_949316495.1 of Amphiduros pacificus. Classification (NCBI taxonomy): domain Eukaryota; kingdom Metazoa; phylum Annelida; class Polychaeta; order Phyllodocida; family Hesionidae; genus Amphiduros; species Amphiduros pacificus. The sequence continues at coordinate 14,386,402 of OX439003.1, read as the reverse complement.
TCAGAACTATGTAGGTGACAGCATGAGCTCGGTGCGTCACTATGACAGCCAATGCCACAGCGCTGCTGTTGTTCATTCTGCCCTTTAAAAATGAAATAAAACCGTTTATCAGAGATTAAGTGTATACAAAAACAGTAGAAGGTATATCATGTAATTTATTTAAAGAGATAGGAGGTTTCGTAATGATAGGGTTATTAGGACCCCCAGGCAGAAGGTGCTTCTAGAGTGGGGATATAAGGACCCCCCAGGCAGAAGGTACTTCTAGAGTGGGGATATTAGGATCCCCCAGGCAAAAGGTGCTTCTGGAGTGGGGATATTAGGACCCCCAGGCAGAAGATGCTTCTAGAGTGGGGATATTAGGACCCCCAGGCAGAAGATGCTTCTAGAGTTGGGATATTAGGACCCCTTGGCAGAAGGTACTTCTAGAGTGGGGATATTAGGACCCCCAGGCAGAAGGTACTTCTAGAGTGGGGATATTAGGATCCCCCAGGCAAAAGGTACTTCTAGAGTAGGGATATTAGGACCTCCAGGCAGAAGGTGCTTCTAGAGTGGGGATATTAGGACCCCCAGGCAGAAGGTGCTTCTAGAGTAGGGATATTAGGACCCCCAGGCAGAAGGTACTTCTAGAGTTGGGATATTAGGACCCCCATGCAGAAGGTACTTCTAGAGTGGGGATATTAGGATCCCCCAGGCAAAAGGTGCTTCTGGAGTGGGGATATTAGGACCCCCAGGCAGAAGATGCTTCTAGAGTGGGGATATTAGGACCCCTAGGCAGAAGGTACTTCTAGTGTGGGGATATTAGGACTCCCATGCAGGACGTTCCATAAAGGTGGGGATTAACCTGGCCGAAATAGCTCAATTGGCAGAGTATGCGCCTTGAGATCCGGTTCGAATCCCGGCCAGTTACTATCAACCGCTATGAGCAGACATTGTCTAGAATCAGCGGTATATAAATGTCAGCTTTACTTTTACTTAGTGTTACATATGGATTGTGCCTACGGGGATATATGAAGGGAATCTGTGATATCCTCGGTGGCTATGTGAGCTGGGGCCTAACCTAGCTGCCTAACAAACCTATCTGCTGAAAGATAAGGATGACTGCAGACTCAGTATATACAATGCAAAATATATCTTTATTCTGGTGCTCGTAAACACTATAGTCCGGCTGGGGAAGGCATGGCAAGAGCGTGATATATGATATACCCAAATACTGATAACTGTCTGAAGCTTTCGGGCTTGATGGCGCACCCAAAGTCTATACAAGTGGCAGTTACAAGGCTGAGTGTCGTGGATCTTCTAGGACACTGAGCGCCGAGTAGCGGATTCTGGCTCGTTATAATTTCTCTTTGATAGAACTCGCATTTTTCATAGCGCTTATTATAAACAAATTAAATACAACAGATTACTCTGTCGTTCAATCTATAATTTCTGATATTTAAATCGCATTGGCTGTACCAAGCCCCCTAACTCTGAATGCGTCAACAGCTGCAACCCCCTAGTGTATTCTTGCACTCTCGGCGGGATGCTAATTGGTTTTGCTGAGTAAACTCACAGATGTAGATCTTTGTAGATGTCGTCTTGAAGTAATAATGAACGGTGGCGCGACATTTTTGGATGACATCATTAGAGGCATTATGGGTATTTTTGTGATGACGCCATACAGGGTTAATTACGAAATTTTGAACGTTGTTTTTTTCATGATTTCGTGCTGCACATATCGCTAATGAAATCTTTACACACATCATTTTCATTCTGAAGAAGTTCTAAAGACCGCCACAACCCTTTTCATCAGCAAACACGTTTTTTCTTCTACTTATCTTTTAAAATCGCCATCAGTTCGCTGAAAATTTTAATTCAAGAATTCAGGTATTTCATTAAAAGTTATTACATTAAATAACTAATGTCATAACAACTTATATAATTAAGTCACAAATACAAAAGTCACAAAATCGTGTTTTTGTTTTCATTTTCCCCTCTGCAGTTTAAGAATTACTGACGACGAAATTTCTGAACATGCACACGGACTAACACTCCACAGTGGCGTCAGTTGCTTTGAACAATATTGTCCACAGAATAAAAGATAGCCTCTAATAATAAGCTTTGAAATTGTAACCGCAGCTCTCATGTCGTCCGCAGCTCCCATGTCGCTTACTGTATACAATCTATGAGAGACATTCAATGTATTCCATCGCAGTTCTACGGCAGTAGATACTCTTTGAAGAAATTGTTTTTCATTTGTGTGTTCACTGCTGAAATATTAATTGCCAAACTCCTCAAAGTCCAACATTTCTTTTCATGTTAGAGCCTGATTTTCGCCTTACTGGACTATATTAGTTTCTCTTGATCTAATTATTCCAAAACTATGCATTTTTTGTTATGTAAATACCAAACAAAATATGGTACTCCATATCTGAGACAACATTATGATAATATTGCTCTAGGTCTACAATGTGGATAACATTATCATTATAAGATTTTTTCTTAAAATGTATATCTATTTCGGTTCCTGACAATTTGTCATTATTGCACCAGAAAATACTTCAGTGGGTGCATTCAAACTCAAACATTAGAAAGCCACCAAGTCATGAATATATTATTAAACATCTCCTTCCCGTTTCCCATCAAAAGCAATGATGAGGAACGGCAGACCATGTTAATCTTGACCAACCTGTGTATCTATCCTTCCAAATGAATACTGCTGTGGGATTTATCTTCACGTTCTGTGGAAGTTCCTGAATGTGACAGCACTGACAGTTTTTAGGATGTTATCTGTGAGAACCTTGACTGTGCACGCTGGGGGGTCGAGAGAAGCTGTGAAACACCTGCTGCCATTAATGAAAATGCGTGATACATTGATTAAGATAAATAACAGGTTCATATATGTCATATTATGTAAAAAAAAATGTTTTATAAAAGATTTTGTTTTTAATGTAAATGCGTTAATTTCTGTGCGGAATACTACTCGGTAAAACATAGATATTAAAACCCAATACTTTATTCGGCAATGACTCAAAATATATCGCTGATTAAAAGCTAAATATCAGCAAATCTTTTGAAATATAAAAAGATCATCATTGATCACGTCATTTAAAAGTAGATAATCAGGGTTATAATTTCAATAGTGTGATTGCGGTTCACCACCTATTATATCAAAGCCTCTTAATGGCTTGAGACAGATGATTGTAATTCATTTTTTCTGTGGTCAAAATGGTTTGGTCAATTGACGCCACTGAGGATTGTTCGTATTCGGCCAAGAGATATTTAATTAGAGATTGGAAAGAGCAGGTCCGCCACTAGGTGTCAGCGTGGTGCACCATCCATCTCTCACATGGTCTCGCGCAATCGTTTTGGCACAAATTACAATACAGTTCTCCATCTAAATGCTATAAAACAGTACCTTTATAATCTAATGCATCCACTTAGTGTCAACATAATGATCCAAAGACGATAACATGGTGCATTTGTACAAAAAACAGTGAAAATTCCCTTGACAAGCCGTACATGTGGGAAACATGAAGTGGCGACGGTGGCACCGCCACGAGATCGGTTCACCTGAGTGATAATTCAGTTTCAAGCGTGTTTCCAATCTCTGTTTTAAATGTCTCTGGAATGAGGCTCTATTAGGAACATGTGATATTGTGGGTGACTCTATCTCTATTTCGTGTAAACAAAAAAAGATGAAAGTATAACATTATATCATCGTAATCATTCATCAATGAGAGAAATTATGGGTTCAAAGATGCTTCCGAATCGATAAAGCAAGATATTCTATGTTGGTTTAGTTCAAATTTGCAACAACAAAAAAGGACAAGAAGAAGGTGAAACGGATTGATATTAGATTAATTTACATATTTGAAACCACTGAGACACAACTTTACATATACATCTGCTAAAATATTCATTCACCTGCCAAAATAAATGTTTTTAGAATATGAACTCAGGTAATGTGTGCTCGTTTATTTTTTGTGTTTTTTAAAGCTTGTTTTGCTTGTCATAGATTTGTCTTGTTTGTTACAACACTTGATTTTGTTTGTTATAACATCCTTTCGTTTCTTGTTTTAATAATTATCTTGTTTCCTTTCATTTTTTTTTGCCATCCGTGTTGCGAGTGGAGCACCCTTTTTTCCTGTTCACCGGAAGTAATAGATCTTGCAACCTATAGAATCCATGAGAGACTTTTTTGTGATGTGCTATCTCGGTTTGTAATAACTACGTCTTGATGGGAGTTCATAGCATCTTGAATAATGGCACACCTGGTGAGAAAAGTGTCATAACATTGCCGGCTCCTAACATGTGTCTGACAGTCACGTGAACATTCTCACAAATATCTAATATTTCATCAAGACTATTGGCAGATATATTTGTATTAATTGGCGGAGATACATGTATTAAATGTCTCTGCTATTGCATATACGCATGCGCATATTCACGCACACGTACATATACGTACGTGCACACAATTTGTGGGGAATAAATTTCTGATGTTCACAGTACATTTTTGTTTCTCTCTATAAGAAATCTTTCTTGTTATTTCATGCACCCAATATTCATATATTAGCAGTAGCTTATACAAGACACATCTATTTTTCAAACCAAAGGAGCCTAAATTCCGGTGTTCAAAATCCTTACTTGTGCAACAGTTGAAAGACTCGCCATACCATTTTGGGCTTTGTCTTACTGGTATCACTTTCCACCCATTCCATTATCAATCTGGTAACCTTAGTCAATGAATTAAAGGAGAACACAAAGCTCAGAATCAAGAGAGTGATTTTATTTTATTTGGCAATGAACATTTACACTATATGTGTTATTGTTATGCATTGATTACATGGACAATCTCGCTTGGGCGGCGACACATACGAAAGGCAAGCAAAAATGACTGTCTTTGCATTTGTACCCCCCGTGGTTGGAATGCGCACTGCTAGTCATACATAATTGTGGAATGTAATATCATGGAAAACCATGGACATATTAAATACTGTCTGATAATAGAACAAGACAAAGCATAGTGTAGGGGCATAGCAACACCAGGAATAACTGATGTTAACACACCTTACTTCAATTCATATTTAGAAATTTATGATGAAATAAACAATCAATAAAACTCTAAACTTGTGATATCACTTATTTTGTTATAAATTCATAACATCTTGCTGATTGACTGGTTGGCACTACAATGATTAGCACCAACAGAAGATAGTCATAAATTCAGAGACATTTAGTCATGTTAACCAAATAAGCACACTGCCATTAGGTGTCGCCAATATCAATTTACTATCAATGTCACAGGTGTCTTCTTGGCAAAATTAGGTCACACACACCAAAATTAACTTAAAATCAACATTTTAACTAAAGATGTTTATCAGATTGATTCATAAATATTTGCCGATTTCTTGTAGGGGTCTAAATTTAAATCGTAGTACTGTATCTATCAAGGAACGATAGAGCCAAAACACAAATACTTGCCCATTCCAGGAACAGTACAAAATAATGTAAGGTTATTTTGAGTTTTGTTTTGCTTGAGAGCAAATGAGGACATAATAAGTTCAGCTCACTTTGTGCAGTGAAAACTTGTGTCAAGTCGCCATTTTCAAAACTCAATTATAGTTCTAATCTGGTTTGATTTGTGCCATTTTCAATATGCAATGGACCTGTTACCAAAGGCAGCAACAATATATTTTTAATGACTGGTATCAAACAGAACAAATATATATTTATTATTTTTGTGTATATCACCGTTCAGTATATAAAGATTTCCAACTAATTTTTTTTACTGATACACTTATCTGATGGCAAAAATATTTCACTCATCATTTATACGTGTATGGTTATTTCAGTTCCCATGTTGTAGAAAAAATGGAATAACAGAGAAATGTTTGTGAACATACTCTGCATGGCGAGCTAGAGTCATATAAATCCTGGATTTGCTGTGGAGAGTTGTGAACATAGTGCAGGCTACACATGGTCTTTTGACATGATAATCTCCATGTGGCAGAGATGGTTGCTTGACACTCGGCGCTGTGAGGAGAGTGCCAAACGAGACCTCGATCCCGATGTGTAGTCGTATTAAGGCGATACACCAGGTGAAGCGAGGGGCCGGGTCCAAGCTGGCAGCCATCCATGCGCACCAAACACCTGATCAATACGGTTGTCCTGAGTGTTGAGATCAATGGCCTACATAAGCATTGGACCAACGTCAATCTTACATTTACCAAAACAAAATAAAATCTAAGAGAAATTACAAGTATAGGCATGACATTTACTTATGCTGTTGCCCAGATTCACCTTTCATGACTTCCATGCCCATTTTGTTAAGTTCAGAGCGGCACATTAAGGTTGAAAGCAGTGTGTTCTCTTCTATTTAGTACAAGTTGCTAAGTGTGGATCAGTTGTGTTTATGGGGTTGCTATTGTGGAATGCCAGGCGATGTAGCATCTAATATCAACACTGGAACTCATCAGATGCTCTCCAGGAGTTATCTTTCCATATTTAACATCAATTTAGAGACGAAGATAAAGAAGGTGAGTGTGTAAAGTTAAACTAATAATCAGACAAAGAGAGCGATACATGTAAACCTACTATAATAGAGATCACATTGCTGTTCTAAACAGTATCTGGTACTTCCGGTAAAGTAAATACTAAATTTGATATTCTACATACTGGGTGCATGTGAGGGATTTTGTGTATGACCGAGATGAAAAACAAATCTGAATTGTATTGGTGCAATGAGTTTTGATAGGTATTAACATTGACAGTATATGAATAACTATTCTAATATACATATGATTTGTGGTGTATTGTCCAAGATCTAAGTATTACATTAATTCACTCTGAATTGCTTTATCGACATTTTTTTTTTCAAAAACTACAAAAAGCTTATGCATTTATTATATATTGATATCGAATTGTTCTAATCATTCATGAATTTCACGTAGTGACATAATACAGAAAGTGGAAGATATTCGTGCCCGACCAGATTTCTATCATTAACCATTACCGCCGATTACAGTTACCGAACAACACAGATTAAATGGTTCTGAATGGAAAGACCTTCGTGGATCTACTGCTGTTCACGTCTAGAGTGATTGTGGCAACAGATATTCTATTCATATATATAATCATATATTTAATTATTCATTCATTCCTTCATTCATTCATTTATTTTTCAAATTTTGGCACACTTCCTCTCTGATCAAATTCATGCTTTTTAAAACTTATAATTATTGAAACATAAACATTTGCCCAAGAAATGTACATACAAATATATGTGAATTTGTTGAATAGGAAACAGGAATCTCAATGTCCATCAAAACATCCCTGTGTATTGTATGTACTTTTCCGATATTTCCTTTTCTTGTTACATTTTGCCAAATATACTCGAAGTTAAAAATCCATAGTTAAGATTTGAAATCGTCAGCTTTGTAGCCTCCAGTTTCTATTTTCTGTCTATATATATATATATATATATATATATATGTATATAGATTGAAAAAAATCAATACTACATTTCATATTTGTTTCCGGCATTAAGTCATTATTTTTTATATTTTCTAGCGATCATTGTTAGCTCAATTTAGAGCGGGTATGTTATAAACCCTTTAATCAACGATAGTGTTGAATAAAAGTCCATCAAACCTTGTTGAACCAATAAACTCTTTTTCCTTTATAAGCATATGTTTACACACATACACACACATAATTATGTATATTTTTGGTTTAATTCCCGAAAGTCTATGAAATACCGTGAATATTGAGTTAATCGCGTACCTGTAAATGTGTATTCTTTTTCTCATCTATATTCCTTGATCTTGGAAACTTTAGTTGGACGCTGATAAAATGTGAGGTTTGAGGCCCATGACATTATTATTCACAAAATCACTACTCTAGCAGGTGTGATAGACACGATTCAACGCCTGTCAAAGCGATACACTAAATACAGGTGTGACAAACTTTCAAACGGTTTGATCTGTCAAATCAATTTTATCTATGTCAGAAATAGCTGTTAATCAATGTTCTCAGAAATAGCTGTTGGACAATAGGATTATCTTTCTATCAATATTAGAAAGATAATCAACGATTTATGGTAGTAAACATGCCGTAGATATGTCTGTCCTGTCTTGTGAAGTTTTTATCATCCACACTTCAGACTAAATGTACATTTAATCAAAAGAAAAACCTTTTAACATAATTGTAACAGGACGCTAAGAAAGAACGCCATCATTATCTTAGAATCACAGGTTACAGGTACATTCTCGTCACACCAGGTGTCAGCATCTTATAATTATATTTATTCACACCAGGTGTCAGCATGGGATGCGGAGCGTCAAAATCCACAGTTGTTGGTTATGACAAGCTGACTGATCTGGGAGACATCGACGAATCATGGCACAGGGCTATGGATACCCTTGAGGTGAAAAGAGGAGAAAGCAATCCCAACAAAAACATCGTTATTAAGAGATCAGGGTGGAAAACTATCCGCATTTTTGTGTCCTCCACATTTAGGGATTTTCATGCTGAAAGAGAGGTTTTGGTGAAAAAGGTATAATATTACCGAACTCTTGTGATGTTTTCCGTTTTATCTTTTATAAATATTTTTTTAGATTACAAATATACTTCTGTATCATTTATAAATATGAAATATTCATATTTTGAAAAGGTTTTTCCTGATCTCCGTGTGTGGTGCGAATCGAGGAGGCTTCAGCTTATAGAATGTGATTTGAGATGGGTAATTATATACCACTGATATTTTTTTCGGAACATCCATTTTAAAAATGACTCATGGCATGAATAAGAAATTATGAAAGCATGGCAGTTTAAATGTACTTGATAGGTGTGGAAATGAATTCAATGCCATTTCTTTCTTTTTTTTTCAAATTTGCTATTCTCCAGAAATAAAATTTACTTTTTAGAATTAGTTTATGACTCAGCTTAATGTGTTTTTGTTTAAACTTTAATTTCAGGGAGTGCCAAAGGATTTCACAACGGAGGGGACATTGAGGGCGTGTCTTGGAGAGATAGATAGATGTTACCAAGACAACATCATGCCCTACTTCGTCAACATGACCAGGTACATATAAGTGAGAAAATCATGAGAGGCAACTTTTGGGTCCAGCATTACATATCCTAATGTTGATACTTCAAATGGGCATAAAATATAGTTCCCAACGGATTTGAGAATCATTATTTTTGTCCTCAATTTAAGTTTTTTTATTGTTCTCATTGGAAGGTCTCAGCAATATTAAGTCTTAAACTTGTATCCAATTTGTAGATAACTATTTCTCCGTATCACAGTAAACTGAGTGGATAGAATATAAAGGTTTTATTTTTTTGTTTATTTTTTTATTTTTATTTATTTTTAGTGTTTTTTCTTTTCTTGCAGTGAACGTGTGGGTTGGATACCGGACAAGACTGAAGTACCCGATAATATAAAAGATGAGTACAAATGGATTGAAGGATTATCTGTCACCGAGATGGAGATAATGCATGGAGCTTATCGAAACGATAATCCAAATGGTAAGAAGAACTACAAATATATCATAAACTTTTTACACCCTCACCCCGGATTTCCTTTCTGGTTGGACCTATCAAAAGTCAGATGATCAAACATATCATGCCACAAATAAATTTTTGACCGATTTTTTTTTTCCACTTTTGAATTTATTTATAATTAACTTATAAACAGAACTAACTTAGTACGACGTTAGCTATTGATTTTAGGTCTATACAAATATGTTACTTATTGATTGTTCTTTTCTTTAGCTCTGTTTTTATTGAGGAATGACTCATTCATCGACAAAGTTCCAGAGGAATACAAGAAACTGTTTATCGACGAGAACGATATCGCTCCTGTCAAATTGCAAACACTGAAGAAAATGATCAAAGACAGATTTCCGGTAAATATAAAATCAATAAAAAAGTAAAGATAAACTTCCTGAAATTGAATTACAGATCTTCAGTGCTAACTTTACATGTTGTTATCAAAAAGGGCTATTTTGACCTGAGGATCTTGACGTCGACCTTTTTACCATAGGCCAACCGTTTGCAATATTCAAAAGATGATTATTTGGATTTCATTTTTATTTTTTCATATAATAAGTAGCGTGTTTATCTTATGGACATTTTAGAAAAAACACCACACCTATTGCACGTCCATGTTGGCTGATATTTGTCAATACTGCGATACCAATGATTTTCGTAACCAGCAGCTAAAATGATCATATTTGCAAAAATGTGTACCATCCACGACTCTTGGCTTCATACCAGTTATATTATTATTGACTTGTTTCGCTCATTTAAGAAACAGGGTGGCAGTGACTGATGCATGATTTTCCTCATAAAAAGCACTTAGCAAGGAGGAGGTGGGGGGGGGGGAGCTGGATTCGCCAATTATATCATTATATCATGTAGTGAGATGTGACGAACCAATTAAACCAGGTTATTCAGATCACGTGAATGAGTAAATGTATATATTTGACACTCAAAAAACAATAATATATATGATTCTGCAGTACTTCGCATATCATCCAATTAGAAACATGGCAGACGACATTTCAGTGAATCAATTTCCGGTTCATACAAATTGCACAGATATTGGATGGGAGAAACTCCAGTCATTCTTCTTATGTGATTCACATCATAATGTAGCAAAACATGGACGGAATGTCGCAAAACTTGCAGTTTTTATTAGGCTCCCTACTACCCACAATTGATATAATAATTATAATTAATATAAATCTAATCTAACTTTGCAGGACAATCGCTTGGCCAGATATGATGTGGAGTACTCAGGTTATGACGAAGTTTCTAATGTTGTACAGTTCAGTGGCCTCGATGGCACATTCTCCAAAACTGTAAGTTTCCCTTAATTATAAATCAGAATTTCTTTGATTTAATAGCAAGGGCACTATCTTTCCTGGTGTGATATCTCCTGTGTTTTCAGATAACATTCAATATGCATGATACAAATTGTGATGGGTTTGCTATCGTTTCACTCTATCTATGCATGTAGATTTTGGATACAGTAGAAGTATGATTGGAATTGACAAGTATAGATGCTCCTATTCAAAAAACTTCTCAAAGGATATAGAAAGAATCATATGATGCGACTAAGTTGAACATTTTCAAACCTTCCTCACGATATCAAAAACTATGAATATGACCATTCGCTTTGCAGGATATTTGAATATGACCATTCCCTCTGCAGGATATTTGAATATGACCATTCCCTCTGCAGGATATTTGAATATGACCTTTCCCTCTGCAGGATATTTGAATATGACCATTCCCTCTGTAGGATATTTGAATATGACCATTCCCTCTGCAGGATATTTGAATATGACCATTCCCTGTGCAGGATATTTGAATATGACCTTTCCCTCTGCAGGATATTTGAATATGACCATTCCCTCTGCAGGATATTTGAATATGACCATTCCCTCTGCAGGATATTTGAATATGACCATTCCCTCTGCAGGATATTTGAATATGACCATTCCCATTGCAGGATATTTGAATATAATCACCCCCTCTGTATGATATTTGAATATGACCATCCCCTCTGCAGGATATTTGAATATAACCATCCCCTCTGTTTGATATTTGAATATGACCATTCCCTTTGAAGGATATTTGAATACCACCATTCCCTCTGTATGATATTTGAATATAACCATTCCCTCTGCAGGATATTTGAATATGACCATTCCCTTTGAAGGATATTCGAATATCACCATTCCCTCTGTATGATATTTGAATATGACCATTCCCTCTGCAGGATATTTGAATATGACCATTCCCTTTGCAGGATATTTGAATATGACCATTCCCTTTGAAGGATATTCGAATATCACCATTCCCTCTGTATGATATTTGAATATAACCATTCCCTCTGCAGGATATTTGAATATGACCATTCCCTCTGCTGGATATTTGAATATGACCATTCCCTCTGCAGGATATTTGAATATGACCATTCCCTCTGTATGATATTTGAATATGACCATTCCCTTTGAAGGATATTCGAATATCACCATTCCCTCTGTATGATATTTGAATATGACCATTCCCTCTGCAGGATATTTGAATATGACCATTCACTCTGCAGGATATTTGAATATGACCATCCCCTCTGCAGGATATTTGAATATGACCATTCCCTCTGCAGGATATTTGAATATGACCATTCCCTCTGCAGGATATTTGAATATGACCATCCTCCTTTCAAATATTTGATAATGACCGTTCCCTTTGCAGGTATTTGATTTTTTCAAGCAGCGCATAGAGTCGCAGTACCCCCTGCTGTCATTAGACCAAGTAGAAAAGTACCAGCATATGAAGGACCAGCATGAATCTTTCATGAAAAACAGGTCCGAGTCTGTCCTTGGACGAGACGACATACAGAAAACGGTAAGTTGAGTCTGAGCTCTAATCCTCTCCTCTTTGGAAGGACCTCACAGAATATAAAATATACAGAAGCGATGATAACATTAAAGTGTGATTTCAATTAGTTTTAGCATTATTATTTTTTTATCTTTTTTTACGTATGTGGCATATTCCAATAAAAAAATGAGTATAGTGTCTAAATGGTTAGAAAACAGGGAAATGGCTGAACACTGTTCTATTTAAATACTGCTTCAAACAGTTTGGTAACAATGTAGTGATAACAAGTAATTGGAAGATAATGTTGATGATTTCAGATCAAGAGTTACATTGAGGACATTGGGAATGATGTGCCATTCATGCTGCTGGGAGGGGCGGGCTCCGGTAAATCTTCTCTCATGGCCAAAATTGCTGATGACACTTACACAAGAGCCATGAACGGAAGGATAAAGGGGTATGCTCTGAAAAACAACGTTTTGCTGTTATTTCTCTATTGCTAAAGGCTGATTGCTGGTTGTCATTTTTTTTTAAATGGTAGGATTTTAGATGAGTTGTGTAATTCCTGTTCTGATCTGTGTTAACAGTTCTGGTGTGTTATTTTAAATAGGGTAAAAAATGCAACTGGTATAAGTAATTAGTGTAGATTGACTTAATTAATTTATGATTGTATTTCAAGTAATTGGTATATTGACTCACCTTTCCAGTGGAGGTAAGAGCGGCTGGCACGTGTTTTATCACTTTGTGGGAGCAGTACCTGGGTCTACAGAGCTGGAACTCATGTTGCGTCGATTACTGAAAGAGATAGGGATTTCAAATGTAGGTGTTTTCTCTTCATTTCCCCTAACTTTGGCCAGGGTTTCATAATAATATTAAATTATCTCCAATCATAATGTCTCGATGTTCATATTTTTACAGATCAAAAATGTTTAACAAATTTTTTTTATGTGAAATGCATTGTGTTTTGCCTCAGGGTGACAATAATCATTTAAACTCTCAGCTGAACATATAGAGTAGATTGCCTATTAATCAATGTATATATCTATATAATACAGGAGCAGAACATGCCAAAAGACTTGGATGCAGCAGCTCAGATGGTGTGTGGAGCATTGAATAATCCAAATACCAGACCTCTAATCATGGTTGTAGATGCCCTCAATCAGGTAAGACTCCCCCACCCTAGTCGTAACAACGACCTCTAATCATGGTCGTAGATGCCCTCAATCAGGTGAGACTCTCCTACCCTAGTCGTAGCAACGACCTCTAATCATGGTTGTAGATGCCCTCAATCAGGTGAGACTCCCCCACCCTAGTCGTAACAATGACCTCTAAACATGGTCGTAGATGCCCTCAATCAGGTGAGACTCTCCTACCCTAGTCGTAACAATAGACGTTTAATCATGGTCGTAGAGGCCCTCAATCAGGTAAGACTCCCCCACCCTAGACGTAACAATTGACCTCTAATCATGGTTGTAGATGCCCTCAATCAGGTGAGACTCCCCCACCCTAGTCGTAACAACGACCTCTAATCATGGTCGTAGATGCCCTCAATCAGGTAAAACTCCCCCACCCTAGTCGTAACAATAGACGTTTAATCATGGTCGTAGAGGCCCTCAATCAGGTAAGACTCCCCCACCCTAGACGTAACAATTGACCTCTAATCATGGTCGTAGAGGCCCTCAATCAGGTGAGACTCTCCTACCCTAGTCGTAGCAACGACCTCTAATCATGGTCGTAGATGCCCTCAATCAGGTAAGACTCTCCTACCCTAGTCGTAGCAACGACCTCTAATCATGGTTGTAGATGCCCTCAATCAGGTGAGATTCCCCCACCCTAGTCGTAACAACGACCTCTAAACATGGTCGTAGATGCCCTCAATCAAGTGAGGCCCCCCTCCCCCAGCCCTCGTCCCAGCACTAGGCCTCTAATCATTGAGATGCTCAATCGAGTAATGCTTCGGGTAAGTTCTTAACACCAAACCTCATAGACCCATCAAGTAAGGATTCTCCACCATGTACGACTTATAAAATTACATCCAATTATGTGTGTTAAACATCTTAATAGCCTCTCTCACTGTTCAGTGGACATGCTTTTTCACATATATTTTTGTGTCAATTGAATGAAAAAAATTGGGAGAAAAAAGATATGCAAATGAAGAATAAATAGGCTAATAGGGAGATTGTTCTTGTACATGATATGTTATTTTCTGATGAACATCTTTGTTTGAAGTTTGATGAGGATAAAGCAGCACAGCTAGTCAGTTGGATCCCGTCTAAACTCGCGCCTCACGTGAGAGTTGTGGTCTCCATGATACCGGAAACGGAACAGCATCAGGTCCTGCAGAAGAGAGAACCCACTCCCCAAATCTTCAATGTCACCCCACTCCACAGGGAGGACAAGGAGGTCAGCAATATAATACAAATAACTGGTCTCACATCATCTCAGTGACATATGTAAAATAAGCAAACTCTATTGTTTCAATGACAGATTCTGAGTACGATTTGTCTTCTGATTCTTTCATAATTGGTTGGCATGACTTCCATGACTTTAATTTTTGATTATTTTAATTTTATAATTTAATCAATATTTCCCATGATTTTGATAATAAAAACTGTGAATTCTGTGATTTGTTGGCAATATACTGATAGTATTACTATTATCACTTTCCAGGCAATTGTAGAGGAGTTGTTGGGGCGCTACAACAAAAGATTAGACGCAGAGCAAATGGATAATCTGCTAAGCAAGTCTTCTTCGGATAATCCCCTCTGGCTGTCCATAGCATGTGAAGAACTCAGGGTGTTTGGTCGCTTCAGACAAGTATCAGATAAAATAAACCAACTTGCTGATGGTTTGTTGGAGTAAGTGTAACATTGAATCTGATAAATCTGCTTTTGAGTGCTCATTTTGGCTTTGACCGTCCATCTCAAACATAGATGGAGCTTTGACAATTATCACTGCTTGAGACTAAACATCTGTGATATACCAGGCGTCTCTTGTGACATCTATAATGCATGCTTCGATTACTTCATTTTGACTAATTTACTATAATTCTTGATGCTTTAAAGGGAATGCAGTTCTATTTTGGCAACAAAATGCATTTCAATTAACATTTGTCACTACTATGAACCAAGCTTGCATGTCTGCAATGTTCGCCAATATGTGACAGATTTTTGGGTGGCAATCGGAGCCATTCAAACACGCGAATTACCCGGTGTTCAAGAAACTTGGGGTTACTAACAAAATATATTAATTATTTAAACCATATTTTATGAATAATGCTAAAGGATGCACATTACTTTCTTGTACATATATTTCTTTTAGTGGGTGGGATTTGGATTAGGCGAAGATGTCTCTTTTGTGATCATCAAAGAATAAATTTGTGTTTTGTTTTCTGAACCAATGCCCCAAAACTGCCAAAAGTTTGAAATATCCGGGTCCCTGTCTTTCTTAGAATGTGTGGGCATTATATATTCATACAAATGCGCATTAAAAAGGGGTCAGTTTGACAGAGCACACTAAACAATATATATTATATATCGATGTATCATAAAAGTATCAAACATTTTCCACATTGATAACGAATGTTTGTAGTTATTTATGAGTTGGTGCCTTGCAGATTGGAGCTTCAAGTGCTGGATCGTTTTGAGAAGGAAAATGGCGGAGAGCTGTTGGTTGCCTCGCTGTGTCTGCTGGAGGTGTCTGTGAGAGGTCTCCTCGAGGCAGAACTCCTGGCAATCATGGCAGACGAGAACAATATTATGCCTCCAGAAGACAAGGACATCAGCAATGAAAAGGGTAAGCATCGTATTGCCTCTGACTGGACATGCAATTTGCATTAGTTAGAATTAGGAGAAAAAATTAGGAGATACCCAGTTTTGTATGACAATATGCAAATAGATAAACAATCATCATTTTTCTTCTCACAAATGTTTTTTTTAATGAAATTTCTTTAAAATGTTTGAAATGATTATCTAATAGCTGGTTGAACCGTGAACTAACTGAGTCGATTTTCCCCAAAAATGTTTGCAGGAAAAACTAAATCCAAGATGGCGACTGGGATGTTACCTGCTTACAAGTGGACTGAGGTTTACCGGGCCCTCAAGCCTTTCCTCAGACCATTTGGCGACAGCGGGGAAGGTCGCCTTGACTTCTATCACAGGTCCCTCAGCAAAGCTGTCAGGAAAAAGTAAGTTTTATCTGAAAAATAAATTTTACCTAAAAAAGTATGTTTTACCTCAAAAGGAATTTTTACCTCAAAAGGAATTTTTACCTCAAAAGGAATTTTTACCTCAAAATTAAGTTTTACCTCAAAATCAAGTTTTACCTCAAAATCAAGTTTTACCTGAAAGGGAAGTTTTACCTAAAAAATAAGGTCATCTTATATCTGCAATTAAGTAGGTTTATCTAATGAAAGCCAATCTGTCTGGTTTAAATTCTAATATAAACAGTATAAACAATTGAGGAATTGAGCGTAAGACATCTTTTAATTTGCCTCACGGTTTAGTGTGTCATTTCTTCTAAATTCACCCTTGTGTGTATTTTCAATTTAAAGCCAATTGGAATATAAACATTTTTTTTTTACAAAGTGAATGTAACTGAATGCATATGCTTTTCACTTTCGATTCAGGTATTTCCAAGATTCGGATGGTAATAGTAAGGCAGAAATATATGAATGGTGGCATAACAAGCTTGTGGATTACTTTGAAAGAACTAAAAATATAAATAGGAAACTCGAGGTATGAAAAAGTTTTATCAGTAGAAATGACAGACATAGGCATATAACATTTTTACTGTGTGGGACACATCTACAAATAACACATGACTCAATGACTGTTTGCTAAGCTATTTTGAAACAATATCTTGCTAAGCTATTTTGAAACAATATCTTTAAGCACAGCTTATTGTTGGTTAATTTATAAAAGTACATATTATAATGCATAGAAATAAGTTGAAAATAAAATGAAAATAAAGTCTGCCAATTTTGAGATTCATTAACAAGCTAAATTTGGTTAGAAATAGCTTAAATCTGGTAGGTGTACAAAATATGAAATAGGACAGACTTTAAATTGATTCAATACGATCTTTTAAAGTTTCATACAAACAAGATATGTGTGGATTCTCAGAAAATAGCCCCCAATACGTACATAAAAAACTCCCAAAGTATGAGAAAATGTGCTACATTTGCAAAAGGTGTCAAGAAATGTATTAAATGTAGACACATTGAAAAGCTGATTTCTTTCTGAAAATTTTAATTATTTTTTTTTTTTTAAATAAGAGGAAGAAGCTAAAATTAGGTCTTGAATATGTATATAAATTGTAGAATGTGTTCTATTTTTGGCGCCATTTATGCTGGGTGAAAGTGATACCATGTACCCACTGCAATAGGAAGATTTGTACTACCCATTTCATATTCAATGTCTCCCATTTCTAGTGATATCGTTTTTCGACGAGATATCATGCAATGGCTATGCGTCACTTTTATGTGTGACAGAGTACATGTTTGGCTTCAATAGTATAATATTATATTCATATATATATATTTCTATATATACATAGATTTGAGGCTTTGTTTTAAATGAAGCTGTCTCACCATTTTCATTACTCAAGTCATAATTAGAAGGTTTTTTGCCATTTAAGGAATATCCCGGACACTTAATCGCGGTCAAGGACAGCGAGAGGCTAGCTGGGTTCTTGTCAGAATGGGAAATCTTTGATGAGATGTTCGACGAAGAATTTAGCGGCAAACTTATCAGCTACTGGAATGAGGTGATTATTACAAAAGGCTTTTCGCTTCAGAAAAATGTCCAAACTGATTCTCTTCGCACTTTTTAATATAACTGTTCCCTCAATATACAGGGAGCTGATTTTGAGATGATGAAGTCAACATACATTACAAAACTACAAAATATGGAAAATTCTAATGATGTCAGCAAAGAGGAACTGAGTATGGCCAATGAAAAAGTGTCAAGATTTTTGTAAGTATACCACAATTTAATATTTAACCATGGTCTTATATAATTAAAGATGTTTTTATGACCAAAATACCAAGATGTATCAGATAGTGACTATTTACTGTGGGCAGGAACATGACCATAATACCAAGATGTATCTGATAGTGACTATTTACTGTGGGCAGGAACATGACCAAAATACCAAGATGTATCTGATAGTGACTATTTACTGTGGGCAGGGACATGACCATAATACCAAGATGTATCTGATAGTGACTATTTACTGTGGGCAGGAACATGACCATAAATACCAAGAAATATGTGATAGTGACTATTTACTGTGGGCAGGAACATGACCATAATACCAAGATGTATCTGATAGTGACTATTTACTGTGGGCAGGAACATGACCATAATACCAAGATGTATCTGATAGTGACTATTTACTGTGGGCAGGAACATGACCATAATACCAAGATGTATCTGATAGTGACTATTTACTGTGGGCAGGAACATGACCATAAATACCAAGAAATATGTGATAGTGGCTATTTACTGTGGGCAGGAACATGACCATAAATACCAAGAAATATGTGATAGTGACTATTTGCTGTGGGCAGGAACATGACCATAATACCAAGATATATCTGATAGTGACTATTTACTGTGGGCAGGAACATGACCATAATACCAAGATGTATCTGATAGTGACTATTTACTGTGGGCAGGAACATGACCATAATACCAAGATATATCCGATAGTGACTATTTACTGTGGGCAGGAACATGACCATAATACCAAGAAATATGTGATAGTGACTATTTACTGTGGGCAGGAACATGACCATAAATACCAAGAAATATGTGATAGTGACTATTTGCTGTGGGCAGGAACATGACCATAATACCAAGATATATCTGATAGTGACTATTTACTGTGGGCAGGAACATGACCATAATACCAAGATATATCTGATAGTGACTATTTACTGTGGGCAGGAACATGACCATAATACCAAGATGTATCTGATAGTGACTATTTACTGTGGGCAGGAACATGACCATAATACCAAGATGTATCTGATAGTGACTATTTACTGTGGGCAGGAACATGACCATAAATACCAAGATGTATCTGATAGTGACTATTTACTGTGGGCAGGGACATGACCATAAATACCAAGAAATATGTGATAGTGACTATTTGCTGTGGGCAGGGACATGACCATAATACCAAGAAATATCTGATAGTGAATATTTACTGTGGGCAGGAACATGACCATAATACCAAGAAATATCTGATAGTGACTATTTACTGTGGGCAGGAACATGACCATAAATACCAAGAAATATGTGATAGTGACTATTTGCTGTGGGCAGGAACATGACCATAATACCAAGATATATCTGATAGTGACTATTTACTGTGGGCAGGAACATGACCATAATACCAAGATATATCTGATAGTGACTATTTACTGTGGGCAGGAACATGACCATAATACCAAGATGTATCTGATAGTGACTATTTACTGTGGGCAGGAACATAGCCATAATACCAAGATGTATCTGATAGTGACTATTTACTGTGGGCAGGAACATGACCATAATACCAAGATGTATCTGATAGTGGCTATTTGCTGTGGGCAGGAACATGACCATAATACCAAGATATATCCGATAGTGACTATTTACTGTGGGCAGGAACATGACCATAATACCAAGATGTATCTGATAGTGACTATTTACTGTGGGCAGGAACATGACCATAATACCAAGATATATCTGATAGTGACTATTTACTGTGGGCAGGAACATAACCATAATACCAAGATGTATCTGATAGTGACTATTTACTGTGGGCAGGAACATGACCATAATACCAAGAAATATGTGATAGTGACTATTTACTGTGGGCAGGAACATGACCATAATACCAAGATGTATCTGATAGTGACTATTTACTGTGGGCAGGAACATGACCATAATACCAAGATATATCTGATAGTGACTATTTACTGTGGGCAGGAACATGACCATAATACCAAGATACTGTGGGCAGGAACATGACCATAATACCAAGATGTATCTGATAGTGACTATTTACTGTGGGCAGGAACATGACCATAATACCAAGATGTATCTGATAGTGACTATTTACTGTGGGCAGGAACATGACCATAATACCAAGATGTATCTGATAGTGACTATTTACTGTGGGCAGGAACATAACCATAATACCAAGATGTATCTGATAGTGACTATTTACTGTGGGCAGGAACATGACCATAATACCAAGAAATATGTGATAGTGACTATTTACTGTGGGCAGGAACATGACCATAATACCAAGATGTATCTGATATTGACTATTTACTGTGGGCAGGAACATGACCATAATACCAAGATATATCTGATAGTGACTATTTACTGTGGGCAGGAACATGACCATAATACCAAGATATATCTGATAGTGAATATTTACTGTGGGCAGGAACATGACCATAATACCAAGATGTATCTGATAGTGACTATTTACTGTGGGCAGGAACATGACCATAATACCAAGATGTATCTGATAGTGATTATTTACTGTGGGCAGGGACATGACCATAAATACCAAGAAATATGTGATAGTGACTATTTACTGTGGGCAGGAACATGACCAAAATACCAAGATGTATCTGATAGTGACTATTTACTGTGGGCAGGAACATGACCATAATACCAAGGGTGTATCTGATAGTGACTATTTACTGTGGGCAGGAACATGACCATAATACCAAGATATATCTGATAGTGAATATTTACTGTGGGCAGGAACATGACCATAATACCAAGATGTATCTGATGGTGGCTATTTACTGTGGGCAGGAACATGACCATAATACCAAGATATATCCGATAGTGACTATTTACTGTGGGCAGGAACATGACCATAATACCAAGATGTATCTGATAGTGACTATTTACTGTGGGCAGGAACATGACCATAATACCAAGATATATCTGATAGTGACTATTTACTGTGGGCAGGAACATAACCATAATACCAAGATGTATCTGATAGTGACTATTTACTGTGGGCAGGAACATGACCATAATACCAAGAAATATGTGATAGTGACTATTTACTGTGGGCAGGAACATGACCATAATACCAAGATGTATCTGATAGTGACTATTTACTGTGGGCAGGAACATGACCATAATACCAAGATATATCTGATAGTGACTATTTACTGTGGGAAGGAACATGACCATAATACCAAGATATATCTGATAGTGAATATTTACTGTGGGCAGGAACATGACCAAAATACCGAGATGTATCTGATAGTGACTATTTACTGTGGGCAGGAACATGACCATAATACCAAGATGTATCTGATAGTGATTATTTACTGTGGGCAGGGACATGACCATAAATACCAAGAAATATGTGATAGTGACTATTTACTGTGGGCAGGAACATGACCAAAATACCAAGATGTATCTGATGGTGACTATTTACTGTGGGCAGGAACATGACCATAATACCAAGGGTGTATCTGATAGTGACTATTTACTGTGGGCAGGAACATGACCATAATACCAAGATATATCTGATAGTGAATATTTACTGTGGGCAGGAACATGACCATAAATACCAAGAAATATGTGATAGTGACTATTTACTGTGGGCAGGAACATGACCATAATACCAAGATATATCTGATAGTGAATATTTACTGTGGGCAGGAACATGACCAAAATACCAAGATGTATCTGATAGTGACTATTTACTGTGGGCAGGAACATGACCATAATACCAAGATATATCTGATAGTGACTATTTACTGTGGGCAGGAACATGACCATAAATACCAAGAAATATGTGATAGTGACTATTTACTGTGGGCAGGAACATGACCAAAATACCAAGGGTGTATCTGATAGTGACTGTATTTTGTGTAGTGCACAATGTGGGCAGGAATATGCCTCTAATATCAAGGGTGTATCTGATAGTGACTGTATTTTGTGTAGCGCACAGTGTGGGCAGGAATATGCCTCTAATATCAAGGGTGTATCTGATAGTGACTGTATTTTGTGTAGCGCACAGTGTGGGCAGGAATATGCCCCTAATATCAAGGGTGTATCTGATAGTGACTGTATTTTGTGTAGCGCACAGTGTGGGCAGGAATATGCCCCTAATATCAAGGGTGTATCTGATAGTGACTGTATTTTGTGTAGCGCACAATGTGGGCAGGAATATGCCCCTAATACCAAGGGTGTATCTGATAGTGACTGTATTTTGTGTAGCGCACAATGTGGGCAGGAATATGCCCCTAATATCAAGGGTGTATCTGATAGTGACTGTATTTTGTGTAGCGCACAATGTGGGCAGGAATATGCCCCTAATATCAAGGGTGTATCTGATAGTGACTGTATTTTGTGTAGCGCACAATGTGGGCAGGAATATGCCCCTAATATCAAGGGTGTATCTGATAGTGACTGTATTTTGTGTAGCGCACAATGTGGGCAGGAATATGCCCCTAATATCAAGGGTGTATCTGATAGTGACTGTATTTTGTGTAGTGCACAATGTGGGCAGGAATATGCCCCTAATATCAAGGGTGTATCTGATAGTGACTGTATTTTGTGTAGCGCACAATGTGGGCAGGAATATGCCCCTAATATCAAGGGTGTATCTGATAGTGACTGTATTTTGTGTAGCGCACAATGTGGGCAGGAATATGCCCCTAATATCAAGGGTGTATCTGATAGTGACTGTATTTTGTGTAGCGCACAATGTGGGCAGGAATATGCCCCTAATATCAAGGGTGTATCTGATAGTGACTGTATTTTGTGTAGCGCACAATGTGGGCAGGAATATGCCCCTAATATCAAGGGTGTATCTGATAGTGACTGTATTTTGTGTAGTGCACAATGTGGGCAGGAATATGCCCCTAATATCAAGGGTGTATCTGATAGTGACTGTATTTTGTGTAGCGCACAATATGGGCAGGAATATGCCCCTAATATCAAGGGTGTATCTGATAGTGACTGTATTTTGTGTAGCGCACAATGTGGGCAGGAATATGCCCCTAATATCAAGGGTGTATCTGATAGTGACTGTATTTTGTGTAGCGCACAATGTGGGCAGGAATATGCCCCTAATATCAAGGGTGTATCTGATAGTGACTGTATTTTGTGTAGCGCACAATGTGGGCAGGAATATGCCCCTAATATCAAGGGTGTATCTGATAGTGACTGTATTTTGTGTAGCGCACAATGTGGGCAGGAATATGCCCCTAATATCAAGGGTGTATCTGATAGTGACTGTATTTTGTGTAGCGCACAGTGTGGGCAGGAATATGCCCCTAATATCAAGGGTGTATCTGATAGTGACTGTATTTTGTGTAGCGCACAGTGTGGGCAGGAATATGCCCCTAATATCAAGGGTGTATCTGATAGTGACTGTATTTTGTGTAGCGCACAATGTGGGCAGGAATATGCCCCTAATACCAAGGGTGTATCTGATAGTGACTGTATTTTGTGTAGCGCACAATGTGGGCAGGAATATGCCCCTAATATCAAGGGTGTATCTGATAGTGACTGTATTTTGTGTAGCGCACAGTGTGGGCAGGAATATGCCCCTAATATCAAGGGTGTATCTGATAGTGACTGTATTTTGTGTAGCGCACAATGTGGGCAGGAATATGCCCCTAATATCAAGGGTGTATCTGATAGTGACTGTATTTTGTGTAGCGCACAATGTGGGCAGGAATATGCCCCTAATATCAAGGGTGTATCTGATAGTGACTGTATTTTGTGTAGCGCACAATGTGGGCAGGAATATGCCCCTAATACCAAGGGTGTATCTGATAGTGACTGTATTTTGTGTAGCGCACAATGTGGGCAGGAATATGCCCCTAATATCAAGGGTGTATCTGATAGTGACTGTATTTTGTGTAGCGCACAATGTGGGCAGGAATATGCCCCTAATATCAAGGGTGTATCTGATAGTGACTGTATTTTGTGTAGCGCACAATGTGGGCAGGAATATGCCCCTAATATCAAGGGTGTATCTGATAGTGACTGTATTTTGTGTAGCGCACAATGTGGGCAGGAATATGCCCCTAATACCAAGGGTGTATCTGATAGTGACTGTATTTTGTGTAGCGCACAATGTGGGCAGGAATATGCCCCTAATATCAAGGGTGTATCTGATAGTGACTGTATTTTGTGTAGCGCACAATGTGGGCAGGAATATGCCCCTAATACCAAGGGTGTATCTGATAGTGACTGTATTTTGTGTAGCGCACAATGTGGGCAGGAATATGCCCCTAATATCAAGGGTGTATCTGATAGTGACTGTATTTTGTGTAGCGCACAGTGTGGGCAGGAATATGCCCCTAATATCAAGGGTGTATCTGATAGTGACTGTATTTTGTGTAGCGCACAATGTGGGCAGGAATATGCCCCTAATATCAAGGGTGTATCTGATAGTGACTGTATTTTGTGTAGCGCACAATGTGGGCAGGAATATGCCCCTAATATCAAGGGTGTATCTGATAGTGACTGTATTTTGTGTAGCGCACAATGTGGGCAGGAATATGCCCCTAATACCAAGGGTGTATCTGATAGTGACTGTATTTTGTGTAGCGCACAATGTGGGCAGGAATATGCCCCTAATATCAAGGGTGTATCTGATAGTGACTGTATTTTGTGTAGCGCACAATGTGGGCAGGAATATGCCCCTAATATCAAGGGTGTATCTGATAGTGACTGTATTTTGTGTAGTGCACAATGTGGGCAGGAATATGCCCCTAATATCAAGGGTGTATCTGATAGTGACTGTATTTTGTGTAGCGCACAATATGGGCAGGAATATGCCCCTAATATCAAGGGTGTATCTGATAGTGACTGTATTTTGTGTAGCGCACAATGTGGGCAGGAATATGCCCCTAATATCAAGGGTGTATCTGATAGTGACTGTATTTTGTGTAGCGCACAATGTGGGCAGGAATATGCCCCTAATATCAAGGGTGTATCTGATAGTGACTGTATTTTGTGTAGCGCACAATGTGGGCAGGAATATGCCCCTAATATCAAGGGTGTATCTGATAGTGACTGTATTTTGTGTAGCGCACAATGTGGGCAGGAATATGCCCCTAATATCAAGGGTGTATCTGATAGTGACTGTATTTTGTGTAGCGCACAGTGTGGGCAGGAATATGCCCCTAATATCAAGGGTGTATCTGATAGTGACTGTATTTTGTGTAGCGCACAGTGTGGGCAGGAATATGCCCCTAATATCAAGGGTGTATCTGATAGTGACTGTATTTTGTGTAGCGCACAATGTGGGCAGGAATATGCCCCTAATACCAAGGGTGTATCTGATAGTGACTGTATTTTGTGTAGCGCACAATGTGGGCAGGAATATGCCCCTAATATCAAGGGTGTATCTGATAGTGACTGTATTTTGTGTAGCGCACAGTGTGGGCAGGAATATGCCCCTAATATCAAGGGTGTATCTGATAGTGACTGTATTTTGTGTAGCGCACAATGTGGGCAGGAATATGCCCCTAATATCAAGGGTGTATCTGATAGTGACTGTATTTTGTGTAGCGCACAATGTGGGCAGGAATATGCCCCTAATATCAAGGGTGTATCTGATAGTGACTGTATTTTGTGTAGCGCACAATGTGGGCAGGAATATGCCCCTAATACCAAGGGTGTATCTGATAGTGACTGTATTTTGTGTAGCGCACAATGTGGGCAGGAATATGCCCCTAATATCAAGGGTGTATCTGATAGTGACTGTATTTTGTGTAGCGCACAATGTGGGCAGGAATATGCCCCTAATATCAAGGGTGTATCTGATAGTGACTGTATTTTGTGTAGCGCACAATGTGGGCAGGAATATGCCCCTAATATCAAGGGTGTATCTGATAGTGACTGTATTTTGTGTAGCGCACAATGTGGGCAGGAATATGCCCCTAATACCAAGGGTGTATCTGATAGTGACTGTATTTTGTGTAGCGCACAATGTGGGCAGGAATATGCCCCTAATATCAAGGGTGTATCTGATAGTGACTGTATTTTGTGTAGCGCACAATGTGGGCAGGAATATGCCCCTAATACCAAGGGTGTATCTGATAGTGACTGTATTTTGTGTAGCGCACAATGTGGGCAGGAATATGCCCCTAATATCAAGGGTGTATCTGATAGTGACTGTATTTTGTGTAGCGCACAGTGTGGGCAGGAATATGCCCCTAATATCAAGGGTGTATCTGATAGTGACTGTATTTTGTGTAGCGCACAATGTGGGCAGGAATATGCCCCTAATATCAAGGGTGTATCTGATAGTGACTGTATTTTGTGTAGCGCACAATGTGGGCAGGAATATGCCCCTAATATCAAGGGTGTATCTGATAGTGACTGTATTTTGTGTAGCGCACAATGTGGGCAGGAATATGCCCCTAATACCAAGGGTGTATCTGATAGTGACTGTATTTTGTGTAGCGCACAATGTGGGCAGGAATATGCCCCTAATATCAAGGGTGTATCTGATAGTGACTGTATTTTGTGTAGCGCACAATGTGGGCAGGAATATGCCCCTAATACCAAGGGTGTATCTGATAGTGACTGTATTTTGTGTAGTGCACAATGTGGGCAGGAATATGCCCCTAATATCAAGGGTGTATCTGATAGTGACTGTATTTTGTGTAGCGCACAATGTGGGCAGGAATATGCCCCTAATACCAAGGGTGTATCTGATAGTGACTGTATTTTGTGTAGCGCACAGTGTGGGCAGGAATATGCCCCTAATATCAAGGGTGTATCTGATAGTGACTGTATTTTGTGTAGTGCACAATGTGGGCAGGAATATGCCCCTAATACCAAGGGTGTATCTGATAGTGACTGTATTTCGTGTAGCGCACAATGTGGGCAGGAATATGCCCCTAATATCAAGGGTGTATCTGATAGTGACTGTATTTTGTGTAGCGCACAATGTGGGCAGGAATATGCCCCTAATATCAAGGGTGTATCTGATAGTGACTGTATTTTGTGTAGCGCACAATGTGGGCAGGAATATGCCCCTAATATTAAGGGTGTATCTGATAGTGACTGTATTTTGTGTAGCGCACAATGTGGGCAGGAATATGCCCCTAATATCAAGGGTGTATCTGATAGTGACTGTATTTTGTGTAGCGCACAGTGTGGGCAGGAATATGCCCCTAATATCAAGGGTGTATCTGATAGTGACTGTATTTTGTGTAGTGCACAATGTGGGCAGGAATATGCCCCTAATATCAAGGGTGTATCTGATAGTGACTGTATTTTGTGTAGCGCACAATGTGGGCAGGAATATGCCCCTAATATCAAGGGTGTATCTGATAGTGACTGTATTTTGTGTAGCGCACAATGTGGGCAGGAATATGCCCCTAATATCAAGGGTGTATCTGATAGTGACTGTATTTTGTGTAGCGCACAATGTGGGCAGGAATATGCCCCTAATATTAAGGGTGTATCTGATAGTGACTGTATTTTGTGTAGCGCACAATGTGGGCAGGAATATGCCCCTAATATCAAGGGTGTATCTGATAGTGACTGTATTTTGTGTAGCGCACAATGTGGGCAGGAATATGCCCCTAATATCAAGGGTGTATCTGATAGTGACTGTATTTTGTGTAGCGCACAATGTGGGCAGGAATATGCCCCTAATACCAAGGGTGTATCTGATAGTGACTGTATTTTGTGTAGCGCACAGTGTGGGCAGGAATATGCCCCTAATATCAAGGGTGTATCTGATAGTGACTGTATTTTGTGTAGCGCACAATGTGGGCAGGAATATGCCCCTAATATCAAGGGTGTATCTGATAGTGACTGTATTTTGTGTAGCGCACAGTGTGGGCAGGATGTGGAAGCCACCAACCTGCTGGATCGGGCCATGAGCATTGAACAAGAGGAGTTGGGATCGAAACCGGAACGTATGGTAGAACTCTACTTCCTCAAGGCTTTCATCAAGGATGAGGTATGCTATTTACACGGTGTTCACTGTTCTGAGTGTTTGTAAGCATTTTGTTAACCATTTATATATATATATATATCATTAAATATCAGTCAAAAGGAAGAAGTGTTTGGGTTTATGTATCGTTACCTGCTTGCTCATAAATTGATGACGTTTTTAACACGTTGACTGTGCCAAGATCTAGAGGTCCAGTTCATTAGTGGGTATAATGCCATGTAACAGAATTTTTCGCACAAATGTGAGAGACTGTTTGTGGAACATAATGCTCTCCATTTTATTGGAAATGTTTAACATTTAGTGAGTTATTCGTGTACCCAATTCTGGGAGCCTCTGTGTTATTCATTGTGAAACTGTGGCACTTTTGGCTGTAAAAACTGGCCACGAAAAACTGCGTTAAATAACACTTTACAAAGTCATCTGTTAATCTCTTGATAATAAGCATTTGAAAATGCACATTTAAAGACTGAAAAACCTTTTTATATCTCGCCATTGTATATGTACTATATACTAGTAGGGTCTCGAATGATGTTATCAGTGTCCCGATTGATGTTATTATGCTCATGCAGACCGTGCGTGTTGTGATTGTCCCGATTGATGTTATTTGCTCAAGCAGGCCATGTTATGAGTGTCTCGATTGATGTTATTTTCTCATGCAGGCCATGCTGTGAGTGTCCCGATTGATGTTATTTGCTCATGCAGGCCATGTTGTGAGTGTCCCGATTGATGTTATTTGCTCATGCAGGCCATGTTGTGAGTGTCCCGATTGATGTTATTAATGATCATGCAGGCCATGTTGTGAGTGTCCAGATTGATGTTATTTGCTTATGCAGGCCATGCTGTGAGTGTCCCGATTGATGTTATTTGCTCATACAGGCCATGTTGTGAGTGTTCCGATTGATGTTATTTGCTCATGCAGGCCGTGTTGTGAGTGTCCCGATTGATGTTATTTGCTCATGCAGGCCATGTTGTGAGTGTCCCGATTGATGTTATTTGCTCATGCAGACCGTGTTGTGAGTGTCCCGATTGATGTTATTTGCTCATGCAGGCCATGTTGTGAGTGTTACGATTGATGTTATTTGCTCATGCAGGCCGTGTTGTGAGTGTCCCGATTGATGTTATTTGCTCATGCAGGCCGTGTTGTGAGTGTCCCGATTGATGTTATTAATGCTCATGCAGGCCATGTTGTGAGTGTCCCGATTGATGTTATTTGCTCATGCAGGCCGTGTTGTGAGTGTCCCGATTGATGTTATTTGCTCATGCAGGCCGTGTTGTGAGTGTCCCGATTGATGTTATTTGCTCATGCAGGCCATGTTTAATGGAAGTGTCTCCAATTATACAGACCTGTTGAAATTTGCAGTCGGGCACTATTAATACCACTCCAACTACTGATAAACTTTATATATTTTTAGAAACAAAGACAAGCTGGATTTGTCGAAGATGAGGACACAAAACATGTGGCAGAAATAATCGAAATCTACAGTAAATCTGTAGACCTCCGCAGAACCATGACTAGTGATAAAAAACACAAGGTGTTATGCTTTTCTATTTCTTAGCTGTGATGTCCTTCATCCATATTATAATAATTCTAATACTAAATGTTTCTTAAATATATGATAAAAACCATTACATCAATATAATTGATAGCCCTGTAATTATGTTTTGAGATATGATGAATTTATACATTTTTTACAGTATAAATTGGGCATTACTGTGAGTCGGCTTTCCTTCTATTATGCTGAGATGAATGACCGATTAGAGAATGATGGTGAACTGCTCGGGTACAAAAAAAAAGATTGCTTTGAAAATGCTCTTAAATATATTGATGAGGCAATTGATATATTCAAAGAGGTAACGTTAAT
The DNA here is from genome assembly GCA_949316495.1 of Amphiduros pacificus. Lineage (NCBI taxonomy): Eukaryota > Metazoa > Annelida > Polychaeta > Phyllodocida > Hesionidae > Amphiduros > Amphiduros pacificus. The sequence continues at coordinate 14,356,196 of OX439003.1, read as the reverse complement.
TGTATTTACTATTCAGGAATACGTTAAAAGCGTTATAAAAAGAATGGGTTAGAAAACTAATTAAATAAGAGTAGCAGAGGAGTGTGGAATTTGAGTATCAAATACGCACAGTTGATCAAATAGAAGAATGGGGAAAGCGTGAGAATGGCCGAAATAGATCAAGGAGGTTGATACACAGCATATTGGTGAATAGAGAGATGAGAGACGTAAGCCAGATAGGGGAATGTTGCAGGTATGGGATTAGAACAAGTAGGGGAATAGACCAAATAGATGAATAGGGAAAGTAGAGGAAAAGACTTTGTTAAGGAACTGAGCAAGACTTATATAGAGCAAATTTGTCTGGAACAAATATGGGAATGTAGAAAACAGGGAAATGATTAGGGTTAGTAGGGAACTAGAGCAAGGAGAGGAACAGACCAAACAGAGAAATGTAGCAGAATTAGGGTTAGCAGGGAACTAGAGCAAGGAGAGGAACAGCCATAGCAGGGAATTCGCTGTTTTTTGTTGCATCTTATTGGTTGAATATCATGTAACTGAATGGAATATTGATATAAATGTTTCTACATTTGTTAAGCTTGATGACGTGGTGCACATGGCAGACTGCATGGTCACCAAGGGAGTGGCGTACGAGCGAGGATCCTCACAACAGTTGAAGGTATGCTCCACTTTAAAATGTTGAACATGATCATATACAAGTTTTGAGAAAAGAACATGTAATAATTCAGTAATTTCCTGGGTGAAAATTGATTCACAATCAATACCCTCTTAAGTAATGTGGTCACAACTAATACATTTAGATAAAAATAGCAACAACTAAACCCTCCAAGCAAGTCACAACCAATTAAATAACCATGTAATTTGACCTGCAATTAAATGTAGATATTTATTTTTTAGTTATATGAGGAAGCCCTAGAAATACTACTTCCGGTGACAGGGGAACTCCACCTTTCTGTAAACCGATCATATCTCAACATTGGAATATACTATGAGGATTGCAGAAATTACAACAAAGCGTTTGAATGGTATCATAAATGGTTTGCAAGCAGCAAAGATTTGTACGGACTTGAACACCCCAAAACACACAGATGTTATGAAACGTTGAGAGAACCTTTTTATAAAAGATTAGCAAGGCAAAAAGGAATACCTGTGCCATAATTATTAAGGGAAATCTTTTGCAATGTGGACCAAATAAATATGATTGATAAAATGAATAAAGGGGTACCAAGTAGCACGATGACTAAAAGAATACCATTGATGTGATGACTTTACAATACGATACTCTATTTTTTATATCAGTATTTGATCACCTATTCAATTTGTAAAAACCTGTAATTAGACATTTTTTTTCATTTATATTTGTAATCCACATGAGATTATTTTGCCAGCTGACCATGAACTATTTGACACACGTAATAAACACAATATTTATTCTAGTTGTGTGTATATTAACAAAATGTTAAATTAATCAAAACATGTTGATCGTCACTGTGGAGTGAATAGACAATGTTATGACAGGACAAGTCTAACTATATGATACAGATTTAAACAAATAAATGTTGATTTAATGAGAGGTGTGTTGGCAGTTTAACTATTGTTTGATTTTTCCTATTATCTGCATAATACATGACCTCACCCACAGTCAATTATATTTACTCACTTGAATTAATTCCGCTTTTGCAAATTATGTTTACAAAATAAAATTGACAAAGTTTGGTTAACAGGTTTGCATAGATTGTGTTTATTAATAGTCCAGGTATCATAAGACGTTCTGTGTCAAACATTTGTGGCTTGAACCTATGGGATAAAGTATTGCATATTATTCCCCAATTAAACATATGGATACTCCCCCCAGGCAATTATGACTATATACATATACATAGAAATGAAACATACATTAATTTGTGATCTGTTAGGATTTGCTTATGGAAGTATGCTGATTATTTTTGGTAACCAGCAATCCCCTGCTCATGTGGTCTGTGACTACCAATATCTCCACTGAATTCCCCATCAGTAAATCAGTTACTTGCATTCGTTATAAAATATATTGCCTATTACTGAGTAGGCTTTATATTAGTGAGGAGGCTTTATAACTGACCAAGTAAAAAATAAATTATATTTATGTCAACCAATCAAAATGATTGAAAATGTGCTATACTTTTACCGAGGCACGATAAATTAAAAGTGGGTTACAGCAGCCTCACAAGCATAATGTTTGAGAGACACAACAACAATTGGCACTGATTATGCATTCAGACAGGGGACCAAAACCTTGAAAACGAATCCATCCATATTGTATCCCCATCCAACCTCCCTACCCGTGTCCACTCAACTCTACCCTTTCCCTTTTCTCCGTTCCCCATAATTAGCCCAAACCCCTGTTATATTTAGCTCTTTTCCTCTTTATCTGTATGTTTCTGCTTCTTAAAATTAAATTTATTCTTATCATTAGTCTCATTCCAACTCAGTTGTGCCCCAAAAACAGGCACAATCCGAAAGACAAAACTGACGATTAAATCCTTAATTTCAAACTTAAAGGAAGTTTTTTCCAGTTTTTTTCCAGTTATGTAATGTTATGTAATGTTTTTGACAGAGAATTGTGAGGTATCATTTTGGTGACAGATTAGCTGCTTTGCCCTGGTTAAATGTACTTAAGGGAAGTTCCGCCTGATATTGTCTTTATTGCTGTTATATCAACATTAGATGGTACATAAGTTTGCTGTGATCCCAGAAGAAAATAGCAGTATAGATACAATATTCCAAAACGGAGGCGCTAAAATAACGCTTTACCCATTTGGACTTTTTTGCTAAAATCAAACATCTATCAGCATTTTTCAGCAAAACAATAGCTCTCAGCTTCAACTTATTATCTGAATCTGAAAACTTTAAATCTTTCCTTTTTTTCATAATTTAACTTCAACTTTACATTTTAATCTTAAAACTCTTTTAAACATAATCTTTCATACCATTTATCTTCAATTAAAACTGTCCAAAGTTAAATTCTTTGATGTGATGTACATGTCTCTCATCTCATTTACATTTCTGTTGTCATTCACGTTTCCCATCTTAAGAATGATTAGAATGGGTTTGAATGAATGAATGGTTGCTTAAAGGCACATCAACCACTAAGGTTATTTAGTGCCTAAAAGTGGTAAAAACATAAACGTTTATAAAATCAATATGATATGTATATAATCTTAACAACACAAAATATTAACAAAATCCTCTCAATATATTAGCTATAGACATAACAAATTTGTATAAATAAATTCAATTTAAAAGACTTTAAATACCATCTGATGTTTCGCGGTTCTTGATAAATAGGCCAATGACCTAAGTAAACAAAAGCTCCACACTTAAAATTGGTTATAAAGTCCTATTTGGTTTAAAAACGATACTATCACAGAAGTATCTATAGTATCAAATAATGAATGTAAATCTTGCACATTAAAATATTGAGTCCTAATTATATCAAAATCGACACATTCAATTAAAACATGTTTGATAGTCAAAGCCCTTTGACATCCAATACACTGAGGCTGATCTTCGCCTTTAAGAAGATAGCAGTGAGTCAAATGACTATGTCCAATTCTTATACGTGTTAAAACAGACTCTTCTCTTCGGTTAATTCTACAAGCACCTTTGGTTTTACCTAAAACAGGCTTAATTTCGTGTAGTTTATTAAAAATAGCTTCGTTCCAGCGCAATTGCCATTTAGAACTTAAAAAACAGTAATATATTTCTTAAACTCTGTATAAGGTATAAGCATATTTATTGGGCACTTATCCAATGCTGCTTTGACAGCTTGGTCAGCAGCCTCATTTCCAAGGATTCCAATATGACTGGGAATCCAGTAAAAACGAATCTCTTTATTTTCCTCAGTACAGAGTCTATGATGGCGCTCAAGGATTTTGTAGATAAAAGGATTTTTCCAATCCTTTGCTTTCAATGCTTGTAAACAAGAGCTTACCAATGCGAATGCCAAAAGTTGGTATTGTATTAGGTTTACTTTCAAAAAGGTCAACATAATTTGGATTAAATATAGTATCATAGGCAGGATTGTTTGGACAAGCTGCAATTTTTGCAGCATACTGAAGGACAAGCTTTTCTTTTCTTAAATCAAGAGGCAGCTCATCTGCCTCAACTGCCAAGCTATCTGCAGGCGATGTACGAAATGCACCAAGGCAAAGTCGTAAACCTTGATTTTGTATTTTAGCCATGTATGTTTACATCATCACTGTTTTGAACTAAACCCCTGCACCACATTTCTGTCAATCTGTCTTAATTTCTTTCAAAATAGCTATGAATATCCTAAAATTGTCAGGATATAATCCATACAAAGTTAAGATTATTTCCTAGAATGTTTACAAATTATGTTTATGACAAAAGAGCGAATCGACATTGCATTGATGAAACAATTTGGCCACCAGCTTTTCAGATTCCAATATTGATTCTTCTGAAGCTGTTGGCCAAATAAATGCACAGTGCCCTCTATGGGTCAGTGATTACAGTGATACCTGGTGGATAATATCCGGAAGTGAACTCTCGAAAAGCACACTTGCAAAAGAAATTGACAAAATTAATTGAAATTGTTTGACTATGTTACATGTATGTATTGAGCTTTTTGTGGTCCTTTGGTATGGAGGTTTAAAGAGAGAGGTTGTTTTGCACAGAGTTTGAAAATGTCTTGACTTGATATTTCTTATCATTCCAAGTATCATTAATATGAACAGGTAGAAAATTCATCCCACTTGTAAATTTGAGATGATAATAAAAACCTGTAAATGTCATGGGTATGTCCTTATTATGAGGCTTATAAAATGTTCAGTGTTTCCTGTCTTGTGAAAAGATTTGACGAAATGGGTGGAATTAGTTTCATAACAATTCACAAGCTTTTAACAATAACAAATAATTCAAAACTGCATTTATGGCAGCCATGATCGATTAGAGCTTACCAACCTCTAATCAGGCCAAGTCCAGATGGGAGCTTCAGGAACTAAGGTCTGTTATGCGAGAGCCACTCCAATTGGTTTATTCCGATGAATTTCCTGACTGGTTAAAAATATATAAATATATTGGTGGAAGCCCTTTCCTGTGTGGCTAGACATATAATAGATTGGTGGAATCCCTTGAGGGCATGCTGGGGTATCCAATTTTGTTTTTTTATATATCCACTTTGCTGAAAGTGTTTTGTTTTTATAAGTTTTTATCATCATCTCAAATTAATAATATAAAGATGAACAGGTCAGGTTTAGAAAAAAAATGACATTGTGAATCTAACAGGAATTCCAAACTCCACCAGAGGGCGACGTGGTGAACCTATCACCTCTGTACAAGGTGCCTTTTTGTGCTGGCTCACCACATCCACCAATTTTCATGTAACTGTCCGTCTTACTTATTTTTTTTCTTAAACTGTACTCAGATTGGTAAATCATGATATATTTCACCCTTGATACAAAAGTTTGTGCATATAGAAACAACTATTAAGAGAAATAAAACTTGGAACTACTTTCTCAACCGGAGGAGCCATTTCCTGGGGTAGTGATAAGGCCGCTTTGTTTATAATTTGAATTCTTTTAATCTTTTATAATTCTGAATAATCTAACCAACAAAAAATGTTCAAATGTTAACAAATGAACTCAAATACATCTCAAGCCAACTTATATTTGATATTAAGAGATGTTAATACATCAATCACATTTACAACACACTGACAGTTCTTGAGCACATGGCCAGTAAAAGTAGGACCGGATGAATACTAATCTGGATTGGCCAGAGGTAATAGTTTGCGTGTGCCTCTGGTGGACAGTGTGCAGGAATTCCTGTTAGAATGACCAAAATGGCCGCTGACCTCAACCAGCCAATAAGATTTATCTGCCGCTAGATGGAGTTGGCTGGTGGACCTGCTAATGATCGATGCCTTCATCATTTCTGGGAAATGGCAAAAGTGCCCAAATTAGCTTTTTTTTCCAAAGTATGGACTGTGCTTCATTTGCCATGATGTGAAAAATCATTATTTAAATCAAGCTGTCACTGCAATAATTGATAGAAACTGAAGTTTGGTTTGTTTGCAAGTAGAAACTACCTGGTGTGGTGGGTCTGGTATTTTTAAAATATTAAATGAGTATTCGAAGGTTAAATAATTTTTTTTTTTTAAATGTGGAAATGGTCCAATGTTCTGAAGTTTGCATTGTTCATTAAGGTTGAAGCAAGCTTACATAGATATTCAATTCCATCAATAAACTTTTAGGTCAATAAAACAACTATGAAAAAACAGGGATAAATTTTATATTATTTATATATACATAGCAAAATACAGTTATCAATATATGTTCTAACAGTATTTTTCACCCAAGCAATGTTTTCTCATATTATTTTTAACTTGCAGCATAAGAATAGAGTAAGAAACACAAATAAACATAGACTTCAGCTTGGGTTAGAAAACAATATTTCAGTTTACAAATAAATCTCCCCACTGTATGTAATGTTTAATACTTTTCACATGAATTTGATGAGCACAAAAAAGTTAAATTCAATTTCTTATACACTGAATCACATGACAAGCAAGTCACTATGAGTGATGAGCAGGTTAGCCAGGAGGTTCGCTCTGAATGACTTCAGATATTGACTTCAAAACAATTCCAGTAAATAGCCATGATTATTACTATGTATACACTTAGCTTTCAAATAATGTCACAATAAAGGATTTTAGTTGTTTATGTCCAGTTCTAGTATCTAATTGGACAACAGTACAATTATTTCACCTATATATATTTTTATCAACGTTAACCTTATAAAATATCAATATTGTTTACAACTAAATAAATATAGTCTTAAATTATGTCAATTTTTTTTATTAAAAATGAGTCAAGCACTTGTCAACAACCTCATAAAATTGACAATAATATTCTTGTGATATGAGCTGAGAATTAATAAATTAACATAATTTTCCTCATATACTGTGACTAGAAATATACCATTAAATATTAAAATATGTCTAAATAAGTCCTACTCAAAGATGCCTCATTCTTAATATGGTGAAAGGCATGAACATTAACATAGTCTAGATATGAACAGCGAATTCCCCTCAGATGACAAAGGGCATGCAAATTTATCAAATTGTATTCAAACACATGTTCTTATACATGTATAATCATTCATGCAGGTAAAAACTTAAAATGCAATAAATTTATTCATTATAGAATTAACCAAAGATATGACATTAAAAAAAATATTTGGGTTTCTTTCTCTTCTTTTACACATTCAATTAATGCAAAAAGCAGGTATACTTCTGTGTATATTTCTGTATCAGGGCATTGACAGCAGGAAGACTATATATGATTTTGATAAATGATTTCATAAAAATAATATTACAGATAAGAGATTAACAAATATGCTTTTACCGAAACATAGGTTATTCAACCAGAATAGTCTTTTGATAAGGATAAAGAAAAGAAAATTGGTGTAAAACTAAAAGGTCATTACATGCCTTAATTAATTATCCGGATAATCACATGGGTGATTAATTCAAAAGTTACTCCAGTGGTCGCCCAGAGGTCTCTTAAACAATGTGCATTAATAAAGTGTTTAAGTTTTTTTTATTTAAGGTCATATCTATGACAAAATGTTATTAATTGACTTAATTGATATTGCTTTTTGGCACAGTAATATTATGACTAAATCGTTTAAAATATGATCTGACAAAACATTTGTATATCTTTCTCTACCTTTCAAGAAGATAATTGCCTTCCTGTTTACCAATATATTCTGTAAAATCAGCATTGGTTAATATAAAACATGGCAAAAGGGGTGTGAAATTATTAAAAATTCTGTGAATTAACATTATTCTAAAAATACTGGACAACAATAACACTTTACCCAAAACAGGAAAATATTTTGCAAATATTTCACCAGCATGTTCTTTACAAAGAAGAAACTAACAGACCAGGAGAGATCTAATTTGGTATGCAGGGATTATCATTTTCCATTTTATCTTAATGGTGTCCCAATACTTATATTTAAATGGGCTCCTAGAGCTGATTTCTTCCAATGAAAGAACATGCCATGCTTCAAATTCATTTTGACAAAAACAAAATACTGGAGACAGGACTGTCTCATTTAGAGCCATTCATGAATCCATTACACGGTATTAATGGTTTCTCATATGGAGAACAAGAATCCATACGACCATATTACTGAGCTCTTATATAGATGACAAAGGATCCATGAGACGGTATCAATGGACTCTATGGTTGCTATGGTTGCATTATCCTGTAGGAAGCACTGGTGAGTGTGGCCGATTCCCACTGTCTGAGAATACCAGCTTATATCTAATACAATCAATAATACAGAAATTATGGCATCACATAAAGAAAGACTCACTTTCTTAACTAGCAAAAACACTAATCAAGCTATTCCATCAAATATATTGTTCATATGTGTTGCAGTAAACTACCTCATGTGTTCCACACATATACTCCTTAATGATGACCATCAGTTCACTCATCTATAAGTCATAGAATTCACATTATCATGGCAGCGTACATATGACATTAAACAAAATCTGACATCTCCAAATAACATGACTTATTTCCCCAAGCATCCGTACCAAAAAAGAAACTGTCATAAGAAGTATCATACAGTTAAATGAATAATGTCTCTGGGTGATAATGAGATCATTAATGTCTTGAAATAATATGCAGCAACTGATATGCCAATTAATTGCCAACCATAGTGCTAAGTATGACTCTGTAATCATGGCATGATAGGTCCTCATGTGTCAATTATGCTTAATTGCCGTTCCAAAAAACAAAAAAAATCCATGGATAATTTTTGTAACACCTGAGTGCAGATGAAAGGTTTTTAGGGAAAAGAACCATCCAAACTAATTTTGGGGTAATATATATATCTGCCAAAATATATTTTATAAATGCTATTATGAAATGTAATTTTGTCTATTTTATCATACCGAGTCTTCGTATTTGCCAGAATATTACCATGTTCAATGGAGAAACTTCGGTGGGAAGCATCATAGACAAGATACAGTACAAGAACAGCTATCTTGTGCTTTGGTTTATTTTTTTATGAGTTTACTCGGTATGATACCCTTAGTTAATTTAAGATAGAATACTTTGTACTGATTAAAATTTTTTAAATTTTCCTTTGGGTGCCTCATAACACTGATAACAAACTATCTTTATCAGAGAAACAAAATGTCAGTTTTTCACCGATGACATCGCCACCTGGTGATGGAATATGATGACTTTGTTATAACAATGGACATCTGGACCCTATCCTGTTGATGTAGTAAGAGTGGCACTTCCTGGGATGGATGCACCGACTAACGATTGCCAATATTCTTTACATTCCGAATGATCAATCATAAAACATTTGGAAGCTTTGGATATGACATAATGTGTGGTAATGACACAATCTATGATAGTGACATAATTTATGATAATGGCACAACCTATAATGATGACACAATCTGTGAAAAAGTCACAATCTGTGAAAAAGTCACAATCTGTGAAAAACTCACAATCTATGGATGATGAAATAATCAATTTAAATTAGGAATCTTTGACACTTTCTTTATGACACAATCAATCTTGATGACACAATCTATGACGATAACACAATATATGTTAATGATAAAATCTTAAACTCATTGACATAATCTGTGATTAAGACAAATTATGATAATGACACACTATTAATGATACATTTTTCTTGATAATGAAACAATCTTAATGACACAACTGATCTTAATGATACAATCAATCTAAATGACACAATCAATCTAAATGACACAATCTATGATCATGACACAGTCTATAATAATACAACATATCAGGAGTATAACATATTTTATCATCTCCATTTTGGATAAAAATATGCATATTAACAATGTTCAACTTAAATACTGTCACAAACATCAACCACTGTTAACTGTTGTGGTTGTAACATTTTTCAGTTTGCTATTCAAACAGGTTTTATGAGTTTGTAGACCACACCTGGTGGTCCAGTTATGCTCCTGTCTGCCAGGATTGATAACAATAACAACAATGTGAAATAACAAACTCTATTTACAACTCTGTTGTTTATGTCTGATGGTGCATTTAGGTAGCGGACTCAATAAAAAGATACTGATACTGCTTCAATAAAAACAGTTCCAGCTGCACTGATACAGCTTCAATAAAAGCAGTTCCAGCTGTTGGTTACTGCTTCAATCAAATCAGTTCCAGCTGCACACATACTGATATAGCTCTAATAAAAGCAGTTCCAGCTGCATGGATATTGCTTCAATCAAATCAGTTCCAGCTGCACTGATACAGCTTCAATAAAAGCGGTTCCAGCTGCTGGATACTGCTTCAATAAAAGCAATTCCAGCTGCACTGATACAGCTTCAATAAAAGCAGTTCCAGCTGCATTGATACAGTTTTAATCAAAGCAGTTCCAGCTGCTGGATACTGCTTCAATAAAAGCAGTTCCAGCTGCACTGATACAGCTTCAATAAAAGCAGTTCCAGCTGCACTGATACAGCTTCAATAAAAGCGGTTCCAGCTGCATGGATACTGCTTCAATCAAATCAGTTCCAGCTGCACTGATACAGCTTCAATAAAAGCAGTTCCAGCTGCTGGATACTGCTTCAATAAAAGCAATTCCAGCTGCACTGATACAGCTTCAATAAAAGCAGTTCCAGCTGCATTGATACAGTTTTAATCAAAGCAGTTCCAGCTGCTGGATATTGCTTCAATAAAAGCAGTTCCAGCTGCACTGATACAGCTTTAATAAAAGCAGTTCCAGCTGCTGGATATTGCTTCCAATCAAATCAGTTCCAGCTGCAATGATACAGCTTCTATTAAATGTTGCAGCTGCAATAGGTAGGATTTTTCTTCTATCAGATCACTGATAGTCCGACTAATACTGTATTGATCAAAACAACACCATTAAAGATGAATCACTGCCTTTTTCATCATTTTACAAAATCTTTTATATATACACATTTGGTCATCATTTAGACACTGATGGATTTAATACTGTAATATGATCCTCTAGCACAGAATAAACTACTCACATCGTTACCAGTTCTTAGTTTTTTTTTTTTATAACTTTATGCTTCTTAACAACCTGAGCTTTGTCACAAGGAAGGTTATGAGGGGCCAGGCACAGAACTCTACATCTCTTAATATGGTGATGGTCAATGACAAAGCTTACAAATATCTGGCCAATTATCTATTTTCTAATGCATAAATGCGACCAAATGAGATCACAGAGGATTGTATCATAAGGCTCAGATATGCAGAGCCAAATGGAGTCACACAATACCTATGAATGAGCTTATTCAATCACATTTATGAATTACCTTATAAATGTTTGGTTTTGACTATTATATTATACTGCATATACCCTGCAGGTCCATGTGACTTTACATCTTTAGTATTCAGAACACATCTCTATGATGTTCTTTATTATCTATTTGTTCCCATGTGATTTGTGCTTTATTTTGTTATATATTTTCCACTGAAGGCTGGCCCTACCCGGCACATGTTAGTTACAATTTTTGCTTTAATAAAACTTAATAATGATGGTTCAGGCAGCTTTAGTTAAATGGCATCAGTTTCCCTCGATATCTACGCTGCTTGTTATAAACGAGTTATGATCTATTTCATCCAGGCCTTTCCTGTTTAACCTGGGTTTATCAAACCTCTTCCTCTGTTCGTCATTCTCCTCTTCTTCTCCTTCTTTCTCTTCCTCTTCGTCGGAGATGTCTTCCCAGTCCCTCGGCCTTCCTCTTTTCATGGGAGGACTGTGGCTTGGACTTGGTGGCATGTCGAATATGTCATCGCCCTGAGAGGAGGATGGATGGTTGGGGCTCGGAGGTGGAGAGATTGCTCGCGCCATTCTTTGTCTGCTCTCAGAAAACCACTGATTCTGAAGAAAAATAACGTCAAAATTGTTAATTCTGATCTTTTACCTCTGTATCACCCTTTTTTATAATATATGCTATTATTACATCTCATCATGTAGAAAATAAATCAACTATTATCGCCCATTTGCTTAAAAATAAATCATCAAAAATATGTTTGATTATGTCTTACCAGTCTGCCATCACGTCCGAACAGTTCAACAAAGTTGTGGATTAAATCTCTTGATTTGTCTTCCCATTTCTGAATGATCTCATGTCTTTTATCATCTAATTTCTCTATCATTTCGCGACCCTTGTCTTTGAGGACATCCACCTTGTCCTGGAACTGAATCTTCTTCTCCTGAAAGCACCAGTCAAAGTAAAGCACCAGTCAAATATAAAGTACCAGTCAAATATAAAGCAATAGTCAAAAATAAAGATGATTGAAGTACGGAATGGTTTAAAATCATGTGAACTCTTGTCTGAAAATGATATTTATGACATTATTTTACATATAACCACAAATTGATTTTATATAACTTTTTTAATCACTTTTTGAAACAAAGGATTGTAAAACTTACATTGCCATGTTTTATGTGCGAATAAAGATATTATTAATATTAAAGCACCAATCAAAAATAAATTATGTTTCTTTCATTCTTTCATTGTCTGAAGTTAGCATGACCAAACAAAACCATGAAGGGCAAGTGTCTGAGGGAAACATGACCAAACAAAATCATGCAGGACAATTCTCTAGTCATTAGCAAGTGGTGTAGCAAAACAACAGCTGAGCATGGCAGAATGGATGACAATACAGGCCATGAACTGACCTTCATGTAGCTGACATTGAGGTCCTTGGCGCTGTAACCTCGCGCCAGGTTTCTGCGTACATATAAATCATAATCTTTGATAATTCTGGTGATGACGTCAGTGGTTGATATCCCCTCAGTTCTCTGTGTTGCCACAAACCTGTGGGAAAATAATAATAATAAAATACTTTATTTTACACATTTTTATTTTCATGTTACATTATTCTGAGCTCAAAATATCCTTCTTTAACAAAAATCTTTTTAATATTTCTCAACTCCTTTTCCAATTGTGTATCACTCAGAATTATTGTCTTTAAATATCAATCTATAAGAATACTGACTGTCCACGGTCCTTCAGCCATTTATAGATATCCTCAGAACCATCCGCACCATAGGGAAGATCGTCATGGGCAACAAAATCAATCTGGAAATAACATAATATAATACTTATACCCTAGATGACACTTAGTCTAATGCCATTCCAAAAAAGACTGGCAAAGTTCCACACATAAATCTCTGTGTTGTGCAGACTGCAAACATTCCTACTAAACGATCACCAAAGATGGAGATTACACTATCTCTCCCCAAACAAAACAATTATTTAACATTTAACAGCCCAATTACCATTTATATCATAACGAAAGGTAAAATTTACAAAAATACAAATAATTAATTAAGTTTTGCAATCAAGAATCAAATCGTAATTTGAACAAATTATGACTATTTCTGGAGTTTTGCAAGGTTCTTGTTTGCTATCTCTTGCCATTGTTAATATGGACACTTCTTGAAACTGTTTGTTTTCTGGTCTCTGATCGGTAAAAAAATTGCAGTTCAACCTATCATCGATTCAGCTGCTGTGAATGGTCAGTGAACCAGATGTGTGTATTACAATCATAGTAATATCATTAGGACCAAAAAAATAAGCAAAATGCAAATTAGCCAGTCATAAGTGATTGTAGGAATATATTATTTTACCATGGTTAGAGCTGCATCATACATACCTTATTTTTTTCTAAAAAGTCATCATCGAGTTCCCATGGTGCATCAGGCAGAAGCTCATCTACATAACGGCAGTGCATGACCGCCTCGTATCTCTCGTGCTCATTCATTACCGTCCTTCCTTTCCGCTCATAGGTGAGTGCATCATTGCACACTGAAATACATCAAAACTGACACTCATTCACAATGCAATGGCACCAATTAAATATCTATTAAATACTGCTAGCCACTATACTGTTAGTCACTATACTACTAGTCACTATACTACTAGCCACTATACTACTAGCCACTATACTACTAGCCACTATACTACTAGCCACTATACTACTAGCCACTATACTGCTAGCAACTATACTACTAGCCACTATACTAGCTACTATACTACTAGCCACTATACTACTAGCCACTATACTACTAGCCACTATACTACTAGCCACTATACTACTAGCCACTATACCGCTAGCTACTATACTACTAGCCACTATACTACTAGCCACTAAACTGCTAGCTACTATACTACTAGCAACTATACTACTAGCCACTATACTACTAGCCACTATACTATTAGCAACTATACTACTAGCCACTATACTACTAGCTACTATACTGCTAGCTACTATACTACTAGCCACTATACTACTAGCCACTATACTACTAGCCACTATACTACTAGCCACTATACTACTAGCCACTATACCGCTAGCTACTATACTACTAGCCACTATACTACTAGCCACTAAACTGCTAGCTACTATACTACTAGCAACTATACTACTAGCCACTATACTGCTAGCTACTATACTACTAGCCACTATACTGCTAGCCACTATACTACTAGCTACTAAACTACTAGCCACTATACTACTAGCCACTATACTACTAGCCACTATACTACTAGCCACTATACTACTAGCCACTATACTACTAGCCACTAAACTGCTAGCTACTATACTACTAGCAACTATACTACTAGCCACTATACTACTAGCCACTATACTATTAGCAACTATACTACTAGCCACTATACTACTAGCTACTATACTGCTAGCTACTATACTACTAGCCACTATACTGCTGCTAACATACAGTACATGCCCAATGCATGTCAATTTCCACCTCCGACAGTCATTTTCTCCTCCCCACAATTTCCCTGAATCTGGACATCACCAATTTAGGTTCGAAATTTTCAATATTTCTCCTACACCTTTGGCTCCTACACTTCTGACTCCTACACTTCTGGCTCCTACACTACTGACTCCTACACTGCTGGCTCCTACACTACTGATTCCTACATTTCTTGCTCCTACACTTCTGGCTCCTACACTGCTGGCTCCTACACTACTGACTCCTACATTTCTCGCTCCTACACTGCTGGCTCCTTCACTACTGACTCCTACATTTCTCGCTCCTACACTTCTGGCTCCTACACTACTGGCTCCTACACTACTGACTCCTACACTTCTGGTTCCTACATTTCTGGCTAGTTCCTACACCATTTATTTCCTGTGTTGCCCCTTTTTGTCTTCTGTTTATTTCATGGGACATCTGACTCACCTCCCACAATGAGGTAGACATTTGGGAAGCACTTCTTGGCTTGCATGAGCTGGCGTGCATGGCCGGAGTGAAACATGTCGTAGATTCCATCTGCATATATTCTCACTGGGCGTGGCACTGAAATATACATTCAAAATATAAGTCACATGGACATGTTTGTTGAGATTTTATTAAAAATGTGGATTTCTTTACCTTAAAATTTCCGAGATAAAAATGAAGAAAAATGTTTACCATTTCCTGAAATAGCCATTTCCTTTGTAATCTTCACACTGTAGTCGATGGGTGCTCTCTCACGTTCGCAAACTTCGGACGTTGAAATGGGGGCCGGAGTCCTACATGACTGCAAATTAAAATGAGAAGAGTTGTGGCTGCAGGTTTAAGCATCGTGGCAGTTGAAGGCACAAAATCCAATCATCGATATATGAGCTGAACCCCAAAAGAAAAGTTCATCTGTAAACCATATCCATGTCACTTTTTCTTATTTGTAATGCTTTAAAGCATCATGAACCAATTATTCAATTTTAGCATAATTTCAGTGCAGCCACAACTCATGCCTTCACACACAAAAAATCATCACAACTGACAATTGTTTGTGCCATATGTTTGTCTGTTGAAACTATTTCACATAAAAAAGAAGCCTGTGACCAGGATTTAATGCCCTAATCTTTTCTAAGAGTGACTTGGGATCTTTCTCGTGCAATGCCATATAGACATGACAACTCGAACCACATCCTTTGCTAACTCCCCTCCATAAGAGGACTTCTCTCCAAATCAGTTTCCTTTTGTCAATGGGAGAAAAGTGCATTCAGGATTGGCCACCACCCGTCATGGCAACTCAGACAAATCTGGCTGTGCACTGATTGGTAAAATAATAAATGACTCACAGAGATTCTACTTTGCATTATTGGTAGGCATCTAGGTCAACCAACTGACCACAGGTCGTGACCTGAAACTGCTCAATTCTGATTGGATGATTTCATGGCGAGCAGAAGAAATATTTAAGATTTGGGGGATTCCAAATTTCAAATTATATCTAATTAAAAATGAAACTGGTCAATTCTGATTGGATGATATCATGGCGAGCAGGAGAAATATTTAAGAATTGGGGAATTTCAAATTTCAAATGATATATAATCTGGGGTAATAAGGGCACAGGAGTGAGAAGATTAAATTAGTTTCAATACTACTGTCGTGCTGACGTAGCACAGAGTATTGATAGCCGTTATTGTGCAATGGTTGGAGTAACAGCTCAGTAGCAGATATCCACTTTTCTGGAACATGCAGCAAGACCAAAGTACCTGTCCCTACTCAGAATTGGACCTTGACATTTTTCATGTCTTACCATCTGAGCCTGCAAGTGTCATATGAGTTGAGGGCAACACACTGCAAAGTACTACCAGCCAGACATTTGATAAATAATAAAATATCTGCTGACATCATTAAAAATTCTACTGAGATGTTTTCTGTTAAATTTGGCCCCAAAGACACCAGAGATTTGCACTTTAATGAGCTAACAAAGTTTTTTGGTTTATTCAAGGTTTATTCCATGAAGTTTTCCCAACAGTTTATTAACCATTCTTTTGTGGTTAAGTGATGGTTTTTGTCATAAAATTACAATAAAATTGTCAAAAAATTACAATAAGATTTGAAATTCTACTGGTCCAAATTTAAGTAAATATTGTCTATGTTTTCAATGTTTTATGTTATGTGCAGCAGATTTAATGAAACTTTCAGCAAATCTGAGAAAGTCTTAGCCCTTAACTATTTTCACTGTTATAACATGATCGAATGCCTCCCTCAATATGCATAATGAGAAAGATGGGTAAACCCATATATGGATAAGATTACATATTAAATGTCGTCAATGGTAAATGAAAGCAACATAGTGCACATAAATCTGAATGATCCAGGGTAATATCTGGGGACTATCCTCATCTTACTGAGCCAGGGTAGCAACCAAAGAGTATTGTATTATCAATGCAGGCCAGTAACAGAATACCTCATCTTATTGATTTAGAGTAAATCTTGTCTGATTGATCTGGGGTAGCGATACTGTACCCTCTTCTTCTTGATCCAAGGAAGAAAACCTGCACCCTTGTGTAATTGATCAAAGGTAGCAACCAAGGATCCTAATCTAATTGGTCATGGGTAGCAACCAAGGATCCTAATCTAATTGATCAAAGGTAGCAACCATGGGTCTAAATGATCCGACATAGCAACCAAGGATCCTCTTCTGAATGATCCAGTGTAATAACACAAGACCATTATTTATTGATCCAGTATAGCAACCTGAGACCCTTATCTATTCATCAGAGATTGCAATATAAGGCCATTTTAATAGCAACCATGAAAATATCACAAAAAATTGACAAAAATCTGCCTAAAACAATATATAGGATTCATCTTATGATAATAACACATTTCAAATACAAGAAGATAAGAAATCCATGAAGTAGTTTGAGAAGAGAAGATCAAGTTTGGCAGACATACAGAATGACAGAAAATGTTCCCCTCTCAATCCATAAGCTATGCTGTCTATGTCAACTACAGGTATGTTAGCTGAAAAAGGTACACAAAAGATATTCTGAACTTGTGCAACATCATCTTAGAGTATGCCTAATGCTATAGGTGAAACCATTCCATTGCATTATACCTTATTTTAAAATATCTAATATCATCTGACAACCTTATTGTAGTATTTTATATTGCCTTGAAATTAAAGCAAATATTAAACATAATGGAGCCAACATCAGCTGGGCATGAAACAATGGAGGGCTCCCAAATGACCATAAAGGATTCTTTCTCTCAATAAAAAAACTATTATTAATGTCTCGTCTCAAGATTTTGAAAATTCTAGCCTTAACAATTGCATAATCTTCACTTGCTGAACTTAACCCACTTATTACTATCTGGTCTGTTACATTAATTAAACAGCAATCCGAGATTGCAAGTACTGTCCCACAGAATATAACGCTGATATATCATCTGACATTGATGGCAAGTTGTGGTGGGATAACTGGGCTGAAGGAGAGTACAAGTATATCTCCACAAACGAGCAGCATGGGAGCTGTGGTCACCATCATAAGGGAATACATGTCTGGTGTGTGAGGCCAAGGCCTGTCTGGTTTGTCAAATAATATAGAGTATTAAAAGAATGGGCGGGACCATTTATGGACTGTGTAAATATTTGAGAGGCTTACGGCTTTATTTTCTATTTTAAGTTCCATTTTAAGTTCCATTTTAAGGCGAGAATCTGTTAACATTAAAATGTACTTAAAAAACCACTAATTCAAGAAAATGCAGCCATCTGATTGGATAAAAGCAAATCTCCACCTACCAGTGAGACATAATCAATTCAGTTATGTTATACTTAATATAACAACCTTCATTACGAGGTAGTCCAGTTAAAAAAATTAAATTAAAGACATTTGATCTTAAGATGATAACAGCTTGTCACTAGGTGTCGCCACATACCTCTCGTATGTCATTCGGTCTGGGCTGCTTGATGGAAACACACCCACAGGAAGGAAAATAAAAACATTTCATAAAAGACAATCAAAACATGGCAGCAATGATTATTCAAACAGTTTAAATCCAATCTTTTTTTTTATTAATCAATATGATTTGGTTTGGTTTGTTTTGGGAGGATCTGGGCACAGTCGTTGTAGAGCATGCAAAATAAAAATGATGTTACTGTTAAACCTGTATAGATAATTTAATTTATTTAAGACTGTTCCCAAATGTTTGGATGCGTCCACAGATATCTAATAGCTGTATGATAGTTCATTCATAAAATTGACTTTTCCAAACTTATTTTACACAAATACTGAAAAACTATCAATTCAGGTTTTTCTCTAAAAAGCTGAATGTTATCACAAATATAAATTTTATATTAACCCTTCACACTCATTAACCATTATTATATATATATATATACACACATATATTATATTATATTACATATATATAATATATATATGCAACCCACATCCTCAACCACCCTGACGTCCATCTTGACCCACATGCAATCACTATCCTCATCCAATCAAAATCACCTCAGTGGGTCTGCTTTTGAACATGGAAACATATTTCTTTAAATCGTACAATTTTACAATCGCAAATAGATCCCCAGGCCAGATAATATATATCATATGGATCTCTCTACCTGCCCTGACTCTAACACAAACCCTATTCAGATTCTGTGCAATACTTCTGTGTTTATGTACCAAAGACAGGAGATTGTTCGTCGTTTCTACCCTGAGATAAGTAAACAAAGAAAAAATAGCTGGCCTGACTTTATTGTCAGGAGTGACATTTCAATGGCATTCCTTCAATACTAAGAATTCTCCAAAGACATGAAAAGCTGACAATTTTTTCTAGTATATAATCAGGTGTTTCTCCCTGTTATGTTCTTTCCTATCTGCATTTACTTGATTTAACACCATTTAAATGGAATCAACACATCTACTTCACTTTGAATTGAACTACAAGAAATATAATTGAGTACCTATTGACAAATTTAATACAAAATGCATTGTAATATATATATATATATATTTATATATATATATATATAAATATATATATATATATTAAATATACATATATATATATATATATATATATATATATATATATGTATATATATATATATATATATATATATATATATATATGTATATATATATATATATATATATATATATATATATATATATATATATATATATATATATATATATATATATATATATATATATATATATATATATATATATATATATATATTTAATCTGTAAAAGTAGACATGGCTAGATTATGAAATATTCATAATTTTATACCAATTTATACCATTTAACCATGATGAAATTGGAACACATCTTTGGGATGTTCATAACCAATCAGATGTTATGCTTACATAGGAAGTCAACGCTGGATGTAAGACTTGACCTATCTGATGTTGTGTATATTTCAAAGCCAGAAGATGACTTCACCTTCCATTACCTCAACTAAATGGCCTTTTATGAAATTTGAAATGCAAAACAAGTCAAACTATATAAATGCTGTTTTACTATTAAAGGAGGGGGTTCAAGTATAAAAGGAAGGGGGCGGAGCCTATTAAACAGGTCTTGACCATCAAAACACCCAGAGCTCAGCCAGTATAAATTGAATACATTCTAATATATTTGTTACTTTCTAATAGAAATGTGTGATACTTGGTACAATGCTGCATGAACACAAGGGCTACAACATATTTTAATCTGAAATCTAAATGTTTGATATCAAAGCTCTTTTAAACAATAAAAGTGTTCTGAGATTTAAATTATTTTGAATTTGATTGACAGTTGACACTGTGTGTGAGATGTGGGTTTAGGTTTGTTTATAAATACCAAGCACATGGCTGAGTGCATGTGTCCAGCATGTTACAACATATTTGCGGTTTTACCCCATACCTCCCATGGGCTAGATGTTGCTGCAGCTGGGTGGGGAGCGGTCAACTTCAGAGACTCGTTATATAACTTGTGTAAAGATAAGAATCTGATTTCCTGGTCCTCCTCAGATAAACTTTTCAGTGCTTAATTTATGTTTTCTGAATGGTCCGAAAGTTTTTGATTGATAAACATGTAAATAATGACATATGCACACTTTAAATTATAAGGTTCACCTTTTCTGTTTTTATTCTCTTCCCCCTCTCTTTATGAGACCAAGGAGGAGGACTGTCACTGAGATAGTCAGCGGGGTTAATGCAGGGTGGTGTGATACAACCCCTTTCTTGCCTATGTTTACAAACAACCTGCCCAGCCACCAGCAGCATCCAGTGGGCTGTGAGTGGACAGTTTGACCAACGGTCAACTTGTGAGGTAGCTGTGTTGTGTGGAGCAGCACCAATCAGCAGCTGGGGCAAAATCTGGGGTGGGGTTAACTGACCGTACGGCTTTTCAGGGGTACTGGACCCCCCTCTTTAAGACCCCAAATTTCAGTCCCAAAGTATCACATGTAAAAGATTGAGTTGGCACATCAAACAAATATATGGTGATTAAATGGTTACAAAAAAAAAAAGAAATATATCTGAAAATTTCTAGATAAAAATATTTCAGGGAAAAATTTACCATCTGAAGATGTTACATATGTTTGTTACAAAATACAAAGAGAATCCCTCACCATTGATATGAGAAGTATATTGATAATATCCGGGATATATCTTTGAATAGTTAGTACCAAATAATAGGTCATGCACAGGCCTTGACATGAAGAGAAAAATGTTAGTTGTCCAGTTGGGCCACCAGAGCACAAAAAGTGGTGGTCCGAAATTTCTTAGGATAATAGGATAACAGTACTGATACAATAAAGAGCATTGTCTATAAGGCTGTAAAATGACTAGTGTTTTAGTAGGGGCTACTTGTCCTAATCAAGATATACAAGTCCATTGGTCTTGATATGAGACAAATATCTTTCAAGGATAAGAATAAAATCAAGATAGTTTGGGCCACTAAAAGACTAAAAATATGGTTGCCCAACTGGGCCACTACAACAGAGCATTTAATGGGTTAATCAGAGGATGTCCAGGCCAGATGCAAAAATAAATGTGACCAAATCAGGTAACAAACTCTTCAAAGTTAAAGCAACCATGGGGAGTGCAGCACCAAAAAAATAGGCATCAGAGTTGACACTCAACCCTCATCTTTACAAACAATGGACCTGGTATTTTCAAACTTGACCTACTTTTTAAGGTACAAAAAGGTCAGAGGGGTCATGGTTCATCTCATCAAAGACATTTCCCAAAAGTTTGAAAGGAATCCAAGATATTTTGGCAAAGTTATCGTACTTCCACACAATGGGCCTGGTGTTTTCCAATATTCAGTACCCAATACTCAGAAGTGACCATATCAGTCAATGCCAAACATGTATTAGGTCACGCATATGAATGTGACCTAATAAGGTCATGCAGGGCCATTGCACGACCATATTTTGTGCCTTTATGAGGTATGTATAAAGTAACAGCTATATTTGGCCAGATGTCACATGATCGACTTGCATGACCTTATTTGGTCATGTTTATGTGTGATCAGTAGGGATGGGCCCCGTTAATAATTTAGCGGGATGATACCGATACTTTATAAACGATACCGATACTTGCACGATACCGATACCGATACCTGACAATAGGGCTGCCATACTGTCCCATTGAAAACAACACACCTGAACTTCACAAACAAAACTGAAAGTGCAAAAAAACAAAACTTTTTGAACTCAATAAAGAATGTATACCGTATTATCCCTAATAGTCCTGTCTGAAGCCTATCTGCAAACGAGGCCTTAGTGACTGGGGTAGTGGAGCTGCAGACTTACAATCCACAGGGGCTTGCTATCTCAGTAATTAATATACAAACAGTACTCACAAATTCACTTGCAATATGCATTCAAACATATCAAAGAAAGCACACACCCCTTGTAATGTTTGCCACAAACACTTAATTATTTCTCAATTTCATGTGATGCTACACCAGTCTTCCCGATAGTCACCAGACCTTCAACGGACATTCGTTCCCACAAAGTTGACATTTTCGCCGGACCGAAAGCATTTTTACCGGACCGTCAAAAAAAAGAAAGAATATCACCGTGAAAAGTAAACAAGCCAGGTACAAGCTTCCCAAGTGGCGATATAATTAAAAGCTTTCTTTTATTTTGCACATAGAAATATTCTGACACGTGTCAGCAATAGTCCGCCTTCATTTTATCAGTTTAAAGTATGCACAAGTCAGAGAAAATGTGAGTTTAACAATGCTTAAATACGCATATAAGACACGAGGTCGTCATTATGAAAACCGGAAGTGACGGGGACAGGCTCGTATTTTTGGCGCGAAAATGATCGGACGCTATTCATTCGCATTGAAAATATTAATGTATTGTGCAATGATGGATCCCTGACACTTCGTATTTACGTTTTACTTTTAAAATGACTGCCGAACATCTCGAGGGATAAATTTTGAGAAAAGTTGAAACTTTCACAAAAATACATGTCGGACATGAGGTCCGACTACGACAGAAAATATGCCGGACCGTGGCAAAAAATATCGGTCTGGACCGGCGGTCCGGCGGTTATCAGGAAGACTGCTACACTGTCAACAACTCCTCATGTTTGCATCAATGTGTAAGATCTGACACCTGAATGCTTAGTGAGGGTCACATGTGGGTCACAGTATGGTGCCCAGTAGCACACCCCAGCCTCTTGTAACTTAATTGGTTAATTAACCTATAGGCATATGGTCAAGTGGGGAAACTACAGGGCTCAACACTGATTATAACAGATAATACCATAGGTTAGTACCGTCCCGGTTCCAAGAATCGGTTCAAGTAGAAAGAACCGGGACAGTTCCACAACATTAGAAACCGGCGGGTTCCCGGGACTCTTCAGTACCGGGGCCCATCCCTAATGATCAGCCATACAATCGTTGAGCTCCACCTGCATATTTCTCATTTTTATGCATTCATGATTGAGATCATTTAATCATTGATCACGTTATATACAAAGGTTACCAAATCGAGTCACACGATCACCAAATTGACTAAATCAATGTTTGGTCTATATATATTATATGGGAAAGACACCAGCAAAATTAATATTTCAAGAATATCACATGAGGCAATCACCACATCAACACAACATAAATAGATGCAAGGAATCTACTTACAGCTCTCTTGGGGGAAGGAGGTCTTTCTCCCATGTCTGTCATGTCTCCGTTGCGGGTTCTTTTTCGCCCTGCCATGTCCGTGCTGGGGGTCACCAGACCGTTTATATTGCTGTAGGTTTTGTCTTTGTGATTTGAAGCATCAACTTCCCCCTGCTTACTTTGCAAGGTGCCTTGGTTTGATGTTGATCTTGTGTACCTAGTTTGTCTCCTGGAAAACATAAAGAAATAGTTGAACAACATAAGACAAGGTGGGCACAGCACTCTCCAAACTGAGAAAAGCATCCTTTAAACTGGACAAGGCACTTTACAATTTGTGCAAATCACTCTCCAAACTGGGCAAATCACTCTCCAAACAAAACAATGGTAAAAACTATCCAAAATGGCCTTGTATGAATTTATTTGGACATGTTTAATCAAGAGTCTGGAAGTTGTGTGAATGTATTGTGGAGGTTCATTAAATTCACAGTCATCAAAGCATTCTCCTAATCAAAGGACCCCAGATGTCACCTGCGAGGGTGTTTGGCTATTACCTATTTTCTCAGCAAAGGTGTGATGATTTAGCTGGGCCCACACTTTTCGTATGACTCTTACCATGCATATATATTCATATTAATGATAAGCAGTATCTATAGGCTCAGAAAAATTGTTCTTATATCAGTCCCAAGTCAAAATATATAGAATAAATTAATAAAAAAACAAAAAACAGTCTAGCATGAGGGTTCTTTTTTTTTTTAGATGTGTGATGTTATCTGGAGGGATTAACATGACTAAGATAAGCATGACCTGCATTGACAAATATTTGTTATCAAAATTATCAAAATATATTAAAAAATACATAATCATATTTTCTAGAGACTCCACACTGACCTGTTGATATGATGCTATCCAGCTAAACATCTAATTCATTTGTCCACCAGTTCAAAATATAGCAAATTTGATCATTTTTGATAATATTACTCCTAAATCAATCTAATGTGGCCACGAGATTTACAATTAAGTTCACTACAATGTGAACATGATAACACATAAACTTTGACCCTGTGTCACAATCAAGCATCAATATCAAAGATGAAAAGTCAAAGTATGCGGCGGCCGCTACTTGTAAAGCATTGTTGATGATATTATCTGGCAGAGTGTATCATCACTTAATTCCCGATAACCATCTTGATAAACATGAAACCATAATATGCATATACAGTCCATTCCAGACTGCATTATGGTCACACGTTTCTATGGCGGAATTTATGTCATGGTAATTCTGTGACCTTATTGTGTGTTGTATTTATGAAGTCATGATGGCTAAGGTAAACTGAATAAGATCCTCACAGATAACATCATATGGACTATGTTTGTTTGTTTAGGGTTTTACATCACTTTCAACATTATTTCAGTCATTTCGTGATGAGACCTACTTGTAACAGATGTAGTGCTGCCTCACTGAATTGCCATGTCGCAGGTCCTTGACATGACAACCCACCCGGTCACAGATTTACAAGGACAACGGGTTAACCCTTTAGGCACGGGCCTCAGCTCATGTGGGAAATTGTATCATGAGTTCAATCCCGGCATGGCCGGGGTTCGAACCCACGACCTTTGGATCACCACAGAGGAACTGGTGCTAATAAGCTGGCGCTCTAACCAACTGCGCCATGGACCGTGGCCCCATATGGACTATGTATTGGCTGCAGATGGTCATAAGTAGATGAAGTCACATGACTGAATATAAGCATGGGCTAGACTGTAACATAATGGTAAATCAAGGATTCATGTGACAAGTTTCTTATAGATTTGAAATCTAACTTTTTGCAAGGTGTTTTTAGGGGAGTTGATAGAGTACAGTGCAATGAGTGCATCTCATATTTCAGATGCCTGGGAATACTCTCCCGCAAGAGAGAGAGAGATCTGACATCCTAGAGTTGTCATAAGCATAGCTTCAAATAAATAATAACTGTTAAAGGGATTAAGCACCAATTTTGGAAAAAAAACGTTTAAAATTCAGATATTGGTGATAAATGTATTTGTCTTTCACATCTATCAACTTTTGATTGATGCATCCCCATTAGTGTCTGTGAAATCTATTTGAACACGTCCCTTTTGCATAGCCTATTTTTGAAAGCACACTTCTTTCTTGGTGTCATTTGTATGTGGAGCTTTATCGAAAGGTAAAATGACGTCATAAAAGTATGGCAATATACTTATGACGTCATGAAAGTTATTGCCCTTTGAAAAAAGCCAGAATGACGTCAAACAGTGCTACCCTACTTTGAGCCTTGTTTGAGGTCAAACAAAGTTTATGTTACCCGTGCTTACCCGTCACGTGCAGCGTATGGCTCAGACAGACCTTTTGTCATTTGTCATATTGTTCATATGTGGATAAGCTTTCGATACACCAATTTATAGGATTGATGCTTAATCAATAATTAGACAAAAACTTTTTCTTACATGTAGATAAGGACAAAATATAATTTTTAAATTAATTTTTAAAAACCACTAAAAATAATAAGTCAAATTTAACAAATCTTGTTTACAGAAGAAGTTTCACAAATTGTATTTATAATGTTTATGAGATTTTGTTTCGAAGAATATATATACTAATGTGATTCAAGGCAAACAGTGTGTACATAACATGGAATGCAATCTAAACCAATCTATAGGATAACTGTCATTCTCATACAGAGGGAGCCTATATATCAGTGTTCACTGGGTATTGGATTACCCAATAAAATACACAGAATACATTTGGCATAATAACCCAGAAGCAGGTATGAGGACAATATATTAGTTTATACGCTACCCATGTGTACATGGAATCAAATACCATTTCTATACCAGAAATGAAAGCAGAATATCGTGCTCAAGATTTCTTCAAAATGTAGAACAGGGATGAACAGAAATTTATATTAATATTATGATATTACTCACTTTTAGAATGTGTCACACTTTTGTTATAGATGATAATTTTGATTATTTTATAATCAACAATTCCTTATTTCATTCAAATATTTTTCTAGCCCATGTAATTGTGCACATTAGATCCTCATATATTCCCAAGTTCTTTGCACCTAAATTCTGACATTTCGACATTTCCCTACAACTGCTCAAAAAGAAGAATTTGGCCTGCATTTCTGAGTCCTGGCTACCAAATTAGATTATAATCATAATTTCAGAAGATTTGAGAGTATCAAATCATTGAAATACACTTTGACTACTGATATTTTCACTTCTCAAACTTATCAGTAGAATTTCATATACTATAAATATAATCTTCTCCAGAATTGTAACAGTAATATTTTGCCTAATTATGTGCTATCAGAATATATATTTTGATTAAAATCAAACCAGATTGGTATTGCCTCAGACTATGCTATCTGGAAAAGTTTTAAATTTGTCTGCATCAAACTACAGGTTTTGACCTTATACCTTATCTTAGACCTTATGGAAGAAGGGGTCTGAAAATACAGGTTGCTGTCGCTCAGGAAAAAAGCTATTCCCTTAACTATATTTATACAATCTACCTTGTCAAACACACTAAAGTTTGTTTTTTTAAATAATTATATGCATATTATCTATCTCTGCCTGTTGGTAGTTTTATGTCAAACATAGTTTTGAGGTTTTTATATATGGAATATGATGATACATTTTGGACAGAGAAGAAATCTCTTCAATAGTATTGGACGATTTACAACCTTGGTAAAAATGTAGATTGTTGCATCTCAGAAAAAAAATATCCTATTTGATGTACTGCACAAAATAAATGCCTTTTTCAAACATTTTAATAAAATATAACAAAAGGTCTACTAAAAGTGAATAAAAATACTCTCTAGGCCTCGATATTATCACTGGCCCAGCAGCACAGTGCTTCATGGATTTCACTGGCCCATTGGGCAAGCAGTCAATATGCAATATACATTCTGACTCGAACCATATTGATCACATCAACAACCATTCAAGTTTGGCCAATATCTTAAATCTGCCAAACACATCAACTGTCAACGCAATTACCATATGTCTGAGGCTGGGAACCCTGTGTTCTCATCAGCAACAGCCATGTGACCAAATAGACTCACACAATGGTCCTGCCCGATCTTAGTAAGCCTCGCGTCATAGATGCTTGGTTTAACCATTGCCACTGACATAATCCCTTATTAGCCTAAGTGTTTCAGGCAGATCTAGACAAATCATCTATTACAGTATTGTCCAAGTGAAGTATGTTTAACAATTCTTACCTTTTCATATTGATAAACGTACTCAATTAAATCCACAGTGTGTCAATAAAAATATAGCAATGCAAATTACATTGGCCTGGAATCTATCTATCTATATATATATATATATCGCCAGATGACTTGTACACGTGGTACACTCGGGAGAGGAATATGATATAATTATCATGAATGATTATCACTGTCTGAGCGAATCAGCTAACCATCAGTCTACTTCAGACCTATAAATGATCATACCAAAACAAAACACTCCCACCACCCACACACAAACAGGTGACATGTTGACTTATTGATTCCACCATGGCTAAAATGGTCAATTTTGTTCCCTCCAAATTTTGAATATATATAATATTAATGTTTTGGAATAATAAAAATAATATGTCTATTGGATGATTTTTTTTACCCGAATGAGTTGATGATTGATGAATTATCATGACACTCAGGAGGAGTTCAGCTTTGTATTGAAATATGGATCCAGGCAAACAAAATATTGAGTGGGCAATCTTGTGTAGTTCTTGTGATGAGACCATATAGCTTAGTACCTGTCCCACGCAAACTTGCTGGTATAAATACATGTCTTCATCTTGCTCTTGTGATTCCAGAAATATTCAACTATTTTTCTAAGTCTATTATTTCCCAAGATATTAATGTGAAATCTTGAAAAAAAAAAAAAATATCACGGAAATCTGCTTTCAAGAAACATACATAACTATCTTCTACTTATTTTCACATCTCCTCTTAACTTGTGTGAAAATTTATGCGAAAACTTGAGTGAAAACTTACATGAAAAATATCTAACTTCTATAAAAATATTTCTATACCTGGACAAATACACCAACCCCAACAAAACTTCTATAAAAATATGCAGGCCATTGGCCTAAGAGATTCACAAACATCCTTTTGTCTGTGAACATTCTACCCAGCTGCTAGTTTACAGTCAATATGGTCAATAATATGACAAAGTCAGCACAGCTATAAAAAAAAACTGTACCTAAGACTAAATAATACTGTAATTATCATACACATATGGATTGTATATAAAGAGTCTATGGATTACAGTTCCACCTGCACACAACCAGACAATGATCACCATCTGTTCAAGCAAGCCAGGTTTTACTTATTCACCTCTGCCATGACCTTCATCAATACCAGTATTTACCAGTTTTGAAAATGGATTGGATTTCATGAAATACAGTCGTGTTGTTTTCAATTCTCTTTGAAAACAATATGGATGTGAATTATTTGGATTCTCATTGAAAACAACATGGATGTAAATTATTTGGATTCTCATTGAAAACAACATGGATGTAAATTATTTGGATTATAAAACACATCTGTATGATGAATAGTAAAGCTTTAGGGTAAAATAAGTAATACACCATTTCCCATTTTCATGATCATTTTTTAAGATTTCATAGAGTTGAACAGTTCCAGTTCTGATTTCTTTAAACAGTTTGTCTATGAAGTTTAACTATCTTGCCATGTCACACAATTGCAAAGAAACCTTCAAACTGATCTTGGGTTTCATAAAAAAACACCAATATCTTCTCCCCAGATCTAATAGCAAACCAACAGGACAGATTTAGTTATCACCACAGCTATTTCCATAAAGTTTGTTGACTGATTGCCGCTTTCCCTGAAAATATTATCAAAATATCTCCCCAATATAAAACTGATTGTTCGTAACAATTGTTAAATGATAAAAGTATTCATGACTTATTGGGACATAATGCTAACAGCAAACTGACAGGGCAGATGTAGTTATCACCAGAGCTTTTTTCACAAAATTCTGAGACCAATTGCTGCTTGTGTTGACTTTTTTTTGTTGATTGGATTATATAGAAGTCGCGAAATTCTGGTTAGTTTTTTTTTACATTTCCTGTTTGCAGTTTTTGATAGGCATAAAATTAACAAATTGGCAACAGGCAATCCAACTATGGATTGTTAAACTGAATATTCAACATGCTTTTTCTGTAAAAAAAAAAAAACAAAAAAAAACATACCGTATCATAATCCTCGTTGACCCTTTTTCCGTCTGACTATCTGACATCCAATGATGATAAAATTCTAACATTGACTACAGGTTATGTCATGGGCCAAGTATAGGCAGCTATGATTGTTTAAAACATACTGTGACAATCATCAAACTGCATTCTAAATACCAACAAACATAGTATATGATTTATACAAGAAATGTCTATAAATAAATTTTAGAGGACTAACTTCCACAAATTGCAATTTGAAACAACTTAATAGGTTTACTTGTGAGAAAAGACATACCAATTTGAGAGGAAAGAGTCCCAACATGTGAATACTCATATATCATACGTAACTGCATAATCGCAACAGAATCTAAGACATACCAGATTGAGAGGAAAGAGTCCCAACATGTGAATACTCATATATCATACGTAACTGCATAATCGCAACAGAATCTAAGACATACCAGATTGAGAGGAAAGAGTCCCAACATGTGAATACTCATATATCATACGTAACTGCATAATCGCAACAGAATCTAAGACATACCAGATTGAGAGGAAAGAGTCCCAACATGTGAATACTCATATATCATACGTAACTGCATAATCGCAACAGAATCTAAGTCCTCTTAAAAATACATTCAAATGATTTGGATGTGACATTTTGCCAAAGGCAAAAATCTTTAGAAAGCTGTCTAAAGAAAGCTGCCATGATTTACTATTGACAACAGCTAAGCCTGTGAGACTATAGAAAATTTGACCACTGACTGCCTATGGCATCATGTCTCATTCCCAACTTTTTGGTTTTTGCACCATTGTCAGAAAGCAAGAATTATATTCTTTAACAGCAAAATGTATTACAAGTACATGCACCATGTCTTACTGTACAGCTCTGTAGAAGTCTTGCTTCTTATTAATTCTTTTTTGAAGTGCGGTGCTAGAGGTATTTTCTCTTTTCCTTTTATAATTCAGTGTTTTGTTTCATAGAAACTCTGCCACAGGTGGTTTAATCCAAGTGCATTCATTCTCAACATGCATTGCCACAGGTCATTCAGTGTTTCAAAATCTTGGCAAGAAATATAAAAGACATACAAAACAGAATCATTTTGTATCAAACATGAGGTACAATAATCATCAGCCAAAAGTAGAATGAAACATGGCTTGCAGAATTTGCATTTTGTTTAAAAATACCATTAACGTATAACATTTAATTAGATTGATCTTCTTCCAAATATAAGCCTAGTTTCTGCATAAAGTGAAATTATTATGTTCTACATTATGCTAAAATTCATGTTCCTTTCAAAATGAAAGCCTATACACAATTTTGTGCAAAGTGGGCTTAAAGGGTAACTTTCATTTCTCTGGTACACTTTGACAGTATGAAGGATAATTATAATGCACATTGATCTGTGGGGTCTGTAAATATGACTGCACAAGAGAAATATGATTTTTTTGGGAGAAATATAGCTGGTAGAAAAAAAAGAGTGACATCATCGTGGGGCAATTACCGTACCTACTTACATAACTAATAATATATGTATCGTTTGTGACACACATAGCAAAATAGTCAGACCAAAACAATCAGAGGATGAAGCATAAATTTCCAGGGGGGGGACAAAAAGACGCAGCAATCATTTGTTCTTGAGTTATCGTGATTCTTGAGATTTCACATAATTGTTCCTGTGACTTTGAAAAATAGGTCACGGTCACCGTCCATCAAACTCGTCTGAGGTTTTCACCAGATGCTTATGTGTGTTAACTTTCATGAAGCTGCCATCATTTATTCTCGAGTCATCGAGATGAAAGGATGTTGGCTACATACATACATGCATAAATGCATACAGAGGGTAAAAATGATGATATATTACATTAAGGCTAAATTATTTCAAAAGTCAGAGAAGGATGAAGTTGGACAAATATTTCAAATATTTCAAACAAACCTGGAACAATATGATTATGCTACTATTAGAAGTAAAATATTTTCCACCAATGTTGAAAAAAATAAAGGGGAACTTTAAACTTTTTTGATAGACTTTCATAGTATGGAGGAGTATTATAATACACATTGGTCTGTGGGCTCTGTAAGTTTGACCACCCAAGGGAACATGATTTTTTGGGGAGAAATGTGGCTCCTTCACATGTATTTGGTGGAAATAACAATCAGGGGGGAGAGCTCTGAACCAATCTGTGCAGTAAATCTGAACCAATGTGGTCAAATCTCGTCTTTCTGGATGCTCACAACTGATCTGGATGCTAAATCGCGTCATTCTGGGCGCTTGCAACACATCTGGGCACTCAATCACAGCCAATCTGAGTGGTTTCTGAGCATTGCTGTATGGTGGACAATGGCAAGATTGAAAAAGTTGATTTCTTTAAACTTTATATATCGACTATCATACCCAAATTTTAAAGAATGTAACATGCTCATCAGATACAAGATGAGTTTAAAAGAGTTTCACTGGCAACTGTGATAATTTCCCTGAATTGAACACATCTTGACATTGTTTGGCTTGTGTTAATTGCTCTTGAGCCCACATACATTTGTTTCTAAATATAAGTATCCAATTGCAAAAATATCCTGTCACGAAAATGCTGATATCGCAAGAATAGCCTGACACAAGATAAAGGAGATACTTTCTGGTAAAATGAATTATACAAAATACATGATTAGATGATCATTGATGCATAAATACATTGAAAATCATAGACAAAAAATATATATCAGTAACCATGGACACACAAACAAACATTTAAAACTAATCTTGCAACCCCCATAAAATACGATCATTTATTGCAGTCACTGTCAATGACGTCATCGTGGCAGATTTAATCCACATGTAACTCAAGCTGCAATGATCTTCAACTTTCATAAAATAATTCACAACTTATACTCATCAGATTGATATGCTTTTCACACCAAAATATCACATTTTTCATGTTCTCTCTGATGCACATAATCATTCTGCAGTGGGTCTGTTCTATGATAGAAAATCGTAACATCGCTATTTCAGCTGCTTCCTTCTTTGTTTACTAATTAGTTATGTAAAAGGTAATTCCCCCACGATGATGTCATTCCTTTTTTCCCACCACATGCATCTGAAATAGCTGCTTTTCTCCAAAAAAACATGTTTCCCTTATGCAGTTATAGTAACAAGAGCCCATAGATCAATGTGCAAAAAATATATCAGATAAGTGAAAGTTGCCCTTTAAACAAATATACAAGTTCATTTTCAGTGAGCAGCCTGCAGAGGGTAAGCATCTTGCAGAGGATAAAAAGCCTGCAGAGGGTAAGCATCTTGCAGAGGATAAAAGGCCTGCAGAGGGTAAGCATCTTGCAGAGGATAAAAGGCCTGCAGAGGGTAAGCATCTTGCAGAGGATAAAAAACCTGCAGAGGGTAAGCATCTTGCAGAGGATAAAAGGCCTGCAGAGGGTAAGCATCTTGCAGAGGATAAAAAACCTGCAGAGGGTAAGCATGGCTAGAGCCCGGGGGCTAGAAGTTGTAGAGGGCAGGTATCCTTCACTCAGAGGATAAGTATCCCCTTGTGATATTATTTTATTCAATATTTAGTATTAAACTTTTGACAATTCCAGCTCTTACATGCTATAGGGGAACACTATTCTTACGATGTCTGATGACAGATTATCATCTTTATTTACTATTAAAAATCAAATTATACTCTTCTGGAGATTGTGCACATTTCGACTAAATATAAAGATGGTAAATCGCCGTAGGCTGATTGCCAATCTCCATATTGTTGTTTTTTTCCCATTAAAAAGCACACACATGAACTGCACAACTTTACCGGAACCAGAACTGTACAATTCCTCTATATTTAATCATTGGTCGGAGAGATTGGCACTTTGTAATGAGACAGCTCAATCCTGCCACATCATCAACAGTGACATGAAAAATATGCCAGCATGCACATGAGTCAATCTCATGTGACCTGCAGACTGTCCTCCATTCTCAATCTTAAACTGCAGAAAATCGACATTCAAAATAGAGAATACTCTATTTCCATTTTTTTTCTTTTGTAGATTAGTTGTTTTCTGTCTTGTCATTTGTTATCACAGAAACCTGCTTTGAGCCTTTGTCATGAATCTCAGACTGCGAGTGAGGCCCAAGGAGTCCTGCAGACCGATAGTTGGTCAATAAATTCGCACTCTTCTAAACTTATAAATGAAAAACCTTACCTACTATGTACGTTACAGAACTTAAGTGATCATATCCAAATCGTTGAGAACCAATAAACACACTTGAATCCACAAAAAGTAGAGATTTTCATGAAACCTACCTGCAGATCCAGCACCGGATATATGAACTTGTGTTTTTTGACCCCGTGACGTCACGAACATGCGAGGTGACCTGACCTATTTTAATTCCCGCCATTTGCGCGGGAAAAGCGTCAACATGGATGACAATTCCCAAGTCGAAGGTAAATATAAGTTGCATGGAAGGGAGCATGGGGACCAAACTCATATTAAATGCTCAGAGATGATAGATATTTTTCTTGAAATATGATTTCGCTTTAAATATCTGAAGGCACAAGTCAACAAATGGTATTTTATGACATTGTTTTTGTTGTAAATTTGTGATTCCGAATCGGTGACAATGACAACAGTGACACTGACCAGGTATTGTTCATCTTCTCCGGTGTCCGTGAGTTGACCTAATGCCTAGACAACTAAGACTTGGGCACGGACCAATGGGTAGAAGTGTACTTCCAAACATGCACTGTAACAAAAATCTTAGAAGACCTAAAATGGGATTACTTGCAGAGAGAAGGGGAGACAAGGTTGTAAATGGTGAAATAGCCTTGAAACTACCAGAACATGTCAAAATGAAATCAATTTCTACAAAGAAAAACTGTGGAAATTGACAAGTTGTGACCCCTTTAAATACAGCTTTTCCCCCAAGGACTGTGACTGACTAGAATAACCTGCCCCTCACTTAACTACATTGGAAACAGGAAGGTCAGCAACTTTCAGGAACTCCCTTGCCAGAGTGTAAAGCCTGGTGTCAAGCAGCTGGTATTCGAGTTCGCAAAAGTGCCCAATTATCGCCCACTGACGTCACGGCCCTGGGGGGACCGGTGAAGTCGTGTCGTAAAATTCTTACAAGATTTCAAGCCAGAGTCAGGTGTTTGCATACGATCTTAGCAGCAATTATCTCTGTACACTGACAGTCAAATTATTTTCGTTTTCTCACAAGATATTGAATTAAATTTAACAAATATTTTACTCCAGTTTCACCGGAATGGCGGCCGCTTGGTCACGTGACCCTAGTCACGTGATCATTGACGTTGTAGATTTGCTGGGCAATAGATGAGCTGCAC
The DNA here is from genome assembly GCA_949316495.1 of Amphiduros pacificus. Classification (NCBI taxonomy): domain Eukaryota; kingdom Metazoa; phylum Annelida; class Polychaeta; order Phyllodocida; family Hesionidae; genus Amphiduros; species Amphiduros pacificus. Next base: position 14,320,694 of record OX439003.1, on the reverse strand, counting down.
CACCCAGTGCAATTTGAACATTCGGTGGGATGCCAATTGGTTTTGCTGAGTATACAAGTTTGTAGATGTAGATATAGATGAAGGTCGTCTTGAAAATGGTGTGACAAATGACCCGGGTGTTACAAATATGCTGGATGTGACCGACTTTAGATTTGACAAATACCCTGGATGTGACAGATTGAGAGATTTTCTGGTTTATGATTTTTTTCATTGTCATTACAGATACTTCCCTGGCACGTAATCGATCTAGGCGTAGCAGACATGATAAAACAGGAAGATTTGCTGCTTTAGAGAGGCTGAAAAAAGCAAAAGAAAAGGGCGAAAAAAACAAATATGAGGTATGCATTTGATATGTCCTGTCACTAGATCCAACATTTCATATCTAGTCAATGAAAAAGAAATTCAAGATTGAAAAATGAGTGTTGGCAACCTAAATATATGCCTATTAGCAGTTGTTATAGATTTATCAGCTGTATTTTTCAATGTATATCCTCACTTCTCTGAACCCTATTTTCTATACACCCAATCATCATATATGCTTTACTTTTCAAAAATAATGAAAACTGATCAATGCAAATGATTGATTTCGCTAGATATCAGAAGAGCAGTCTGTTTATGAAGAGGTAGACGAGAGAGAATACTCCAAGATTGTACAGGAAAGGCAGGATGATGACTGGATTGTCGATGATGGTAAATCTATTTTTGTATCAAATTGTGCAATGCTATGTATCTTTTTTATTGCCTTTCCCATTATATATAAATATCTGACAGATATTGGATTTCTCTTCCAGACGGAGGTGGATATGTGGAAGATGGAAGAGAGATATTTGATGAAGATATGGGGGAAGAACCTGTGGAAGGCAAAGGTATTTTTTTCACACTTGCTATAGACGTGCTTGTAGTTTATTGTTCATTGGCCCAATTTCAAACTTTAATAATCATATTTGCAGAATGTTGATCTGGTATAACAAGCAAAATGAAATCATTTTTATTGCCTTAAGAACTTGATTTATGTACATTATTTAAATTATCCATTCAGGCAAAAAGGGAGCTGAGAAAAAGAAGACCAAAAATCCTAATATTCGAGCTCCAGGATCAAAACCTAAGAATATTAAGAGTATGTTTGCTGCTGCTGCTGTTAAGACTAAACCCAAGAAACCTGAGGTCAGTCAAAGTTTCTTTAAATATACTACCGTATCCGCTCGGGTTAGCGCCCATGGGCGGCTAATTGGGGACAAAGTAAAAGAGGGGGGTGGGCGTTTACCCAAGCATGGGCGTTTATAAAGGACGAGAACAGAACAAAACCATCCATTATTGCGCAATATATTAACAATCGTTTTCGCGCTAAAAACAAGAGCCTCTTCCCGTCACTTCCGCCTTTCAAAATTGCGACCACGTGTTGCGTTGAGTCGTGTCTTCCTTGTTGACAGAAATGCTTTCACACGCGGATCGATTTTAATTGCATTTCAAATGATAAATAATGAAAACGCTTTGTTTTGAGGCTAAAATCAATGATGTGGAGAAATTGTCGACGTAATTGTGATAATATTAAGTACATACCTTTATTTATCATTTAAAACGCAATTAAAATCGATCAGCTACGGATATGAAAGTTCAATTTGACATGTTGGCCGCTCCACTTTTGTCTCGTGGGCACCCAGACGCTAAGATAAAGGACGTCACGTACATCGTATTACGTTTTGTGATAATATTGACATGATGATGGACATCCAGGGAAGGTGGGCGTTTAATGATTTCTTCCTAAAAAGGGGGGTGGGCGTTTAGCCAAGCATGGGCGCTAACCCGAGCGGATACGGTAGTAGAAACATAAATCAAATAATTCTCCCAGGTGTCAAGTTAATCTTTTTAGGTGTAAAGCTTAAAGATTTTATGACATATTTTTGTCTCGAATTTAAAATATGGGAAATGGTACCTCATAAATTTAAACTGATATTACATATATACCGTTTACTTCGAACAACTAAAACCATTTTTTTCCCTGTTTAAATTATTGCCTTGGTGATAACAGAAGGATGTGAGCGTGAATGATGATGATATTCTGGGGGACATCATGGCTGAATTGCACCAGGACACCTCCACCTCCATCCTGCCGGCACCCACCAAGATGAAGAAAAAAACAAACAAGTAAGTACAGCTGGCTTGAAATCTTGTCAAAAATTAACAAGTAGATATAGCTGGCACAAAGTCTGTCAAAACAAACAAGTAAGTACAGCTGGCTTCAAATCTTGTCTAAAACTAACAAGTAAGTACAGCTGGCTTCAAATCTTGCATAAAACTAGCAAGTAAATATAGCTGGCATGAAGTCTGTCAAAAACAAACAAGATAGAACATCAGGCCTGGAATTTATGAAAAACAAACAAGGTCATATAATTGGCACGAAACCTGTTAAAACAAACAAGTAAAACTGGTTTGAAGTTAGCTAAAAACATGCAAGTACATATAAAATCTATTCTGTCATTTACAAATGTCACCAATCATTTCTTAACCCAAAATATAAAAATTTTGACTGCACCAGTGTACAAAATATATAATTTTAAATTGAACATGTTAAATTTAAGTTGCAGAAACAAGAGAAATCTTGTGTGCATGGTACACATTATGTAATCACAATAGCATAGTAACCACATTCAATTTATATCTTAGATTGAATTAAAAGTAGAATTGAGTCGAAATAAACAAATTTGTCACATATGAAATTATTCTACCAGAAGATTACATATTCATGTTAAAGTTATAGTAGAGACAAGTGCTATTCTTTTAAAACCGAATATGATGTCTTGTTTCAGACCAGCATATAATCCATTCAGCATTACGCCCAAGAAACCACCAACCATTAAACCAATGACGCCACGTAACATGAACACGGAACCTGTGGAGGAAGACGTGGAAGCAAGCCCTCCCCCAGCCAAGGTCCAGAAACCCATACCTAAACCCAAGCCAAAACCCATGCCAAAGACTGCTCTGGACGATCTGGATGATATGCCAATAGAACCAGAACCTGAGGAACTTCCACAGGGTATGTTTACTTCAGAATTATTGGTTAAAAATCTATGTTTTTTAGTTAATATGGTATAAATGTGCAGTTGTTTTATCAAAGCATTTTTTAAAGAAGTGTTTTATATAAAAAAAATGTCAATCCCATTTGTAGATTATATTGTATGGTAATTTTCCACAGAATCAACAGAAAACATGGATATATCTGATATCAATTTTGATGAAGATTTTGGAGATGATAATTCTGCAAAAATCAAAACCAACGGCCCGAAGATGGCAGCACAAGAAGACATTAAAGCCGAGTAAGTTCATTTTAGGCACTGTGGGAAATTAGATTCATATTTCTGTCCATTTCCATGATCTTTGACAATGTGAGTTTACTCATTTTCAGTTTACCTGAAATCACCAGTGCAGGATGGGAGACTGTGAAGGGAGATGCACCTGATATCCCCATGGATGTCAAAGTGGACTGCTCCAAGTTGCCATTGACAACCAATAGTGAAGGAGAGCAAGTTCTGAGGATGTACTGGCTGGATGCATATGAGGATTATTACAAACAACCTGGTAAGATATAAATAATAATGGAATAAAGTCTTGCTTTTGTTTTGATTTATTTAAGCTGAGACCTAAAAATGTCAGTATATAACACTTTAATATTTTCAAGATTTATCTTTTTTTTTCCATGTGAACATTTTCCATGTGAAAACATGACACTGAAATTTGAATGGGGAGACAATTAAGAACAAATTTGTTTTTTCCTAGCCTTATCTTTGTAAACCAAAATTGTAATTTAGAAAAAAAACAAGAAGAATTGGTATTTAAGCCCTAAAAATGTCTTGGACTGCAATTTGCGTGTTCATCAAGAAAAGTTTTTTGGTAGAAGTAACACAAAACCATATGAAAATAAATTCTTTAATTAAATGGATGTAGTTTTGTCCAGCACATGTTTGAACATCCTTCCTGTGGTTGTAGGTACAGTGTATTTGTTTGGAAAGGTCTGGATAGAGTCGGCCAAAACACACGTCAGCTGCTGTGTCGCCATAAAAAATATTGAAAGAAAAGTATTTCTACTACCACGCCAAATGGTAAGGGAGTCCATTGTGAATTTGATTTAGCTGCTTTGTTTTTGTCTATTTATATTAGTTGATGTTAGTTATATTATGCTAATTGATTGATATTTAAACTGATTGTAAATTTTCTCAGATATTTTTGAAAAACTTTATCAAAAATAAGTCATGTCATATGATTTTTGCAAAACAAACGTAAATTATTATTAATTTTTTTTTTTTTGTACGTTTTATCAGGTTTGAATCTTATATATGTTGCAGAAAAAAGATCTTAAAACAAATTCCTACACCAATATTCCAGTCACATTTGTTGATGTGTATCAAGAATTTAATGAGAGGATCACGGAGAAGTACAGAATCATGAAGTTCAAGTCTATGGTGAGTAGTAGAAATACAATTAATGTTTACTTCCTATAATGAAATTATTTTGGCTTTGTGAATTCTAATTTTGATTTTAATGCTGACAAATCAGAAATTCAGGGACAGTTATATCACAAAATGAAATTATTCGATATTTGCCATATTAGAGGTTGATTGATATTTCTAGTAGCTTTGCTGCCTTTGTCTTTGTCAAACTTTATCTTTTCTGAAACTAAAGAATAGGTTGCTTACCTATTTTTGTATGTGAGGTGAGGAATTTTCCATTAGGCTCAAATTTTGTTCAATTTTGTTTTCATTTTAAAAAAAAATAAAATGGCACCAGTCTCTGTTTCCAGCAAACAAAGAAACCTGTAACATCCAGTGTCTCATGGTCAGCATAGCTCTCAGGCCTTTAATCTATGTTGAAGCAAAGCAATTCTTTTCTGTTCTGCATTATCAGAATGCAGAATAAGCTACCTTTTATTTTAGAAAATGAGATTCTTTATTTTAGGAAATAAAAAAACTTTCAGCAGTCGTTTCGGTCATAAAATATAAAAAAATAAACTCAAATTTATATATTTCTAGCTTTCAAATGACATTTTTACCCTCAGCCCCTGATGTAATCAGGCTGAGGGTATTGCAGTACTCCTGGCGTGGGTATGTATGTATGTCTGTATGTATGTATGTATGTATGTCTGTAGCGAACATCCTTGTCATCGCGATAACTCAAGAACAAATGATGGCAGCTTCATGAAACTTGACACACATATGCATCTGGTGAAAATCTCGGACGAGTTCGATGGACGGCGACCTTGACCTATTTTTCAAGGTCACAGGGACAATTATGTGAAATCCCAAGAATCACAATAACTCAAGAACGAATAATGGTAGCTTTATTAAATTTGACACACATAAGTATCTGGTGAAGACCTCAGAATTTTTTCTATGAAACATGACCTTCACCTACTTTTCAAGGTCACAGGGACAATTATGTGAAATCATCTTTTCATCGCGATAACTCGAGAACAAATGATGGCAGCTTCATGAAACTTGACACACAAAAGCATCTGGTGAAAACCTCGAATGAGTTTGATGGATGGCGACCTTGACCTATTTTTCAAGGTCACGGACAATTATGTGAAATCCCAAGAATCGCAATAACTCAAGAACGAATGATGGCAGCTTTATGAGATTTGACACACACAAGCATCTGGTGAAGACCTCAGAATTTTTTCTTTGAAACATGACCTTCACCTACTTTTCAAGGTCACAGGGATAATTATGTGAAATCATCCTTGTCATCGTGATAACTCAAGAACAAATGATGGCAGCTTCATGAAACTTTACACGCACAAGCATCTGGTGAAAACCTCGGACTAGTTCGGTGGACGGCGACCTTGACCTATTTTTCAAGGTCACAGGGACAATTATGTGAAATCCCAAGAATCGCAATAACTCAAGAACGAATGATGGCAGCTTTATGAGATTTGACACACACAAGCATCTGGTGAAGACCTCAGACTTCTCTTGATGGAACATGACCTTCACCTGATTTCAAGGTCACAGGGACAATTATGTGAAATCATCCTTGTCATTGTGATAACTTAAGAACAAATGATGGCAGCTTCATGAAAATTGACACACATAAGAATCTGGGAAGACTCCAGATGAGTTTGATGGACGGTGACCTTAACCTGCTTTTCAAGGTCACAGGCCCATATCAATAATTCTAGAGTAAATGATGACAGTTTCATGATACTTGACACACCTAAGCTATCAAAGGAAGTAGATTTTATGGGTTTTTTACCCCTGCATCAATTTGCCTTGGTGCAGTGACGTTTTGTTCACAAATATTGTGTGGAGCGAATGTTGTGCAATGAGTTACCAGGGCTGAGGGTTGATGCATCTCTGATGCCTATGTTTATTTTTTGATATGGTGTTTATGGGCCAAGGTTGTACAGAAAATGCAAAGTTGTTGTGAAGCTCCAATGAACTTTAACATTTTAAGATTAATGATATCAAAAGAATTGATAATGAAATGGCAGAAATGTTCTCAGAACTGCTGGATTTTGTCAAATCTGGACGAGTAGAATTTTTAAACCAGGGGCCCATATTGGACCAGTGGCTCTAAAAATCTTGTGCCATCAGGCCAGCACTAAATGTGGAGCCCTTCACTGGTTGTGTGAAGTGTTAAATGTGATTTTTATATTTGTAGAAAGTAACAAAGGAATACGCCTTTGAAAAGTCAGAAGTTCCTGCTGAGTCAGAGTATTTGGAAGTCAGATATTCTGTAAGTATACTTGCCATCAGTATATATTACAAAAATAAAAAAAAACAGCTGTTATTATAAAATTCAAGACTATTCTGCACAGCCTTCAAAACTTTCTCAGTTCATGCTATTGGTTTATGGTAAGCTTTGATCATTTTTCCACTAGAACACAACACTGTCTTTGCAGTGTAATTTTGAAGAGCGTCTCGGTCATGAATTAACAATATGAAAATCTTTTCTGGCATCTTATGGATTTAATTCTTGTTGAATTTATTTATCATCCAGAAGATTTGATACATTTTTATTGTCACAGTTTAATGTGGTAATCTCTCGATCCTAGTAATTAAGCACTATTGACTTGAAAACATGGCAGACTATAAAAAATTGATTGCTGGTCCTGCAGAATTGGTTTTGTCAAGACAAACATATGATAACTGACCTGTAAATTATTATCATCCACCGCCATGTATTTCCAAGTAAACATCGCCATTTCTTGCTTTCTGAAATTTCATGATTTCAGAAAGCGGTTTGGGCAGTCAACATCGCTCGACTCGACCAAGAAAATTGGTATTTTACGCAGTTTTATGACGATTTTGATGTAAATTGGTGGTTAGAAATATACATTTGCCGGATATAAGGTCGGGCAATGGCGTGGGAACAGCCAGTCCGTGTAAAAAAAAGTTCCGGTCACAGTCGATATCTTGATATCTTGATCCAACAGATATCTTGAAGTCTGTCACAGAAAAAAATCTTCACTGTGCGGCCAGATTAATTTGTTTTGACAGCAATTAGGAGAGAAAAATCTTTTGATACTAATGTGTTGTATGCTTGACTTTTTCAGGCTGAATTCCCCGCCTTACCCTCAGATTTGCAGGGTGAGACTTTCAGCCATGTCTTTGGGTCAAATACTTCAAGCCTTGAACTATTACTAATTGGGAGAAAGTTGAAAGGACCAGGCTGGATTGACATCAAAATGCCCCGTAAGTTCTTAAATTTGATTTGGTTTCCTCGGTTGTGACAAATTTTCAAGTTTTTTTTTTTTTTTTTTTTTTTTTTTTTTTTTTTTTTTTTGGTGGCCATGAATTAATTGTGTGTTGTTTCTCATTTAGAGTTGCCGAGTCCTGCTGTCAGTTGGTGTGCAGTTGAGGTAAGATACTTGACAACAGTATTTATCTCATTAATAATCCATCATAATTTATTGAAAGGTTTTAGATTAAATTTTGTTGATTGAGTGAATTTTATTTTATTTTATTTATTTTTTCTTGCAGGCTTTTGTAAATAAACCAGAGTACATCACACCGACAGTAAATGCCCCTCCATCACCCCCTCTAGTGGTGATGACTTTAAACCTCCGCACTCTTCCCAATCCCAAGACTCATCAAAATGAGGTATGGAAAACCTGAACTATTTTATTCTTCGAGTTGGTCAAATTGAATAAGATAAAGTCAAAGAACTTCTATTGTGATGATATAAATATTTTGTGCATTTTATCTTTGAATATAACTTTAAATTAAAGGTACTATATTGAAATATAAATAATTTTTGAGAATTTGTACCTTTAGCAGGCCTTGACATTCTGAATTTTGGTCACTGGTCCAAATAGGCAAAGATGTTCTGTGTTCTCTCAGAGTTTTAGTTAAATCTACTGTCCCATAACATATAACAATGAAATATCAGAAATCACTTAAGTCCGGGCCAGTAGAGTATTAAAGCCACTGGCACATACAGGCCAAAAACTACCCTGTCCACCAGAGGCACACGCAAACTATTACGATAGGTTCACCTCGTCGCCCTCTGGTGGAGTTTGGCCAAAAACCTTCAGGACACTCAAGCTAAAGCAAATTGTGAAGCTCTGAATATATTTTTTTATTATGACTGTGACATTTTAGATAATAGCTGCAGCCTGTTTAGTCCAGCACACATTCCACATGGACAAGCCTCCACCCAAACAACAACCCTTCCAGCAACACTTCTGTGGTAAGTACTGCCATTCATTGATATTGTCAGGACATTCATCAAAAAATATCTCCAAAGGCCCAAAACATAAAAGAATTTTGTTTCCAGTTTTCAACTTCTCCAAGTTAAAAAAAAGCAGCCCATATTTTATTGAAATTTTTAAGTAAAAAGAAGATCTCAGTCATGATGTATATATCTCAATTTTCTTTATAATTGATCACATTTAACAACAATATAAATCTACCAATACCCTATTTTTTGTTGTAATAAAAAGACAATTCACTTAATGTAGCTCTGACAGTTTTAGAAATTGTGTTCAGTGTACAATTTTGGGCCCGCTAGGCATGTTATGAGTGATTAAATAAGATTATACAATAATATTCAGAACAGAGGTATATATATATACCCAACAGAATTAATTTCTCTGGCCAAAGAAGATACCAGAAATATATAGATTTCAAAGATGTACGGCAATCAATTACCGTATCCACTCGGGTTAGCGCCCATGCTTGGCTTAACGCCCACCCCCCTTTTTAGGAAGAAATCATTAAACGCCCACCTTCCCTGGATGTCCGTAATACGATGTACGTGACGTCCTTTACCTTAGCGTCTGGGTGCCCACGAGACAAAAGTGGAGCGGCCAACATGTCAAATTGAACTTTCATATCCGTAGCTGATCGATTTTAATTGCGTTTTAAATGATAAATAAAGGTATGTACTTAATATTATCACAATTACGTCGTGAATTTCTCCACATCATTGATTTTAGCCTCAAAACAAAGCGTTTTCATTATTTATCATTTGAAATGCAATTAAAATCGATCCGCGTGTGAAAGCATTTCTGTCAACAAGGAAGACACGACTCAACGCAACACGTGGTCGCAATTTTGAAAGGCGGAAGTGACGGGAAGAGGCTCTTGTTTTTAGCGCGAAAACGATTGTTAATATATTGCGCAATAATGGAGGGTTTTGTTCTGTTCTCGACCTTTATAAACGCCCATGCTTGGGTAAACGCCCACCCCCCTCTTTTACTTTGTCCCCAATTAGCCGCCCATGGGCGCTAACCCGAGTGGATACGGTATAAGTGTTATGGATACTTTACCTCAGTTGATTACCTTAAAATACAACTTGATACCTCTTTTTTTTATTTACAGCCATCAGTAAGCCCAATGACTGTGTTTTTCCATATGACTTTAGAGAAAAGGTTCAAAAACAGGTAAGATTTCAAAATATTTTATAAAATTGGACTTACCAATTGAAATAATAATCTTCATTTTGAAATTTTTTTTAAAATGTATTGCAGTTCAAATATTATCCGTTGCCCTTTGTATCACAATTCGAATCAGATTGTAAAATAAGTTTAAAAGGGCGGAAAACTACACACCCTTCAAGGAAGGCATGCAAGTTATGTTGTTACTTGGGTTCTTCAGAGCAAGTCAATGAAGTCAATTCGAATCAGATTGTAAAATAAGTTTAAAAGGGCGGAAAACTACACAACCTTCAAGGAAGGCATGCAAGTTATGTTGTTACTTGGGTTCTTCAGAGCAAGTCTATGAAGGTTGAGATCATGGGAACAGAGAGGGCGCTGCTGGGCTATCTGCTGGCTAAGCTGCACAAGGTCGACCCTGACGTTGTGGTGGTAAGTAAAACCTTGAACCAAAACGAAAATTAGAATCCTGTTTTTCAACGGTAATATTAATAACTTTTCTGTTTTTCTGAATTGATTTTATCTCTCTCAAGATGTACTTTATACTTGATTTAATAACTTGGATTAGGAATGATTTTTACGTTATTTGGTCTGGTTCTTTTAGGGTCATGACATCTTTGGGTTTGACCTTGAAGTATTACTACACCGGATAGAACAAAATAAAATTCCCCACTGGTCCCGTCTGGGACGTTTAAAACGAGCAACAATCCCCAAGTTTAATCGAGGGAAAGGGGGAGCAGGAGCGAACGCATCATGCGGACGTATTGTGTGTGACGTCAAGATCTCCGCCAGGGAGTTGATACGATGTCGGAGTTATGATCTGACAGAACTCGTCACACAGCTACTCAAGGACAAAAGACACGAGGTCGACCTGGATCAACTCCGCAATTACTTCAAGTAGGCAACAACTTTTTCTGCCAATTTTTTTTTTTTGTCTTGGCTATCAAGATTTACTTCTTAGAGCGTTAGATTTAAAATATAAATTGAAGAAAATAGTAGGTCATTCAAAATTGGTCAAGAAATGCTTTTTATTTTCAAAATTGCTGTCCATTTTCGTGGTAAATTTAGATTTTTTCCCTTACAAGTACTTGTAAAATACAAAATTATTTTACCTGTAATTGAGTCATTTTTAAGCAAGTGTATTTTATCTGTTTTGGTCTTTTTTGGCAAACAGATTTTACTATAATTTTAAAGTATCACAGAATATATAGGCTCTTTCCCACCAATAACTCTTAATGTTGAGGCCTGAGATGGTATTTTTGCTTTGTGCAGTTCCTCAGATCACTTGATGCAGCTGATAGAGTGGACGTTGGTGGACTCCAGGCACATTCTCCGGCTAATGTATGAGCTCAATGTTCTGCCCCTCGCTCTACAGATAACCAACATCTGCGGAAATGTCATGGTGAGTGCCAAGCCCTGCTTCATTTTGACTCCGAGCATGTACTTAAGTGTATGTAAGCAGCATGAAGAAATATGCTGCCCTCGTATATCATAGGAGGTGTTTTCCTTTTGTGCACAGTGGTATATGGGTCACTTCTGTATACGTTGAAGTCGACACAAGTATCGCTTGCAGTGTGCAAGGATAAGGGATTCCCAATATTTGTGGAGGGGTTTTCAAATATTCCTAGAGGGCTTTCCCAATATTCCTAGAGGGCTTTCCGAATAGTCCTAGAGGGCTTTCCCAATATTCCTAGAGGGCTTTCTGAATAGTCCTAGAGGGCTTTCCCAATATTCCTAGAGGGCTTTCTGAATAGTCCTAGAGGGCTTTCCCAATAGTCCTAGAGGGCTTTCCTAATAGTCCTAGAGAGCTTTCCGAATAGTCCTAGAGGGCTTTCCGAATAGTCCTAGAGGGCTTTCCGAATAGTCCTAGAGGGCTTTCCCAGTAGTCCTAGAGTGTTTTCCCAAATTGCAGTTTTAAATGTCTTATGTTTTTAAAATTACTACGTAAACACACATTTAAAAACAAAAAACAAACAAAAGTACTTTAATCACCCATTTTCTTCAATGAATCAATCCTTCTATCTTACATGATTGTTCACCGGGGTACTAGTTAAACATTACCATTAGAGATAGGAAAAGGCCCTCTACTGCTTGACTTATTGACAGGATCAGATAGTGCAAAATGGGTGTGTGTGTGTGGAAAGTTGTGTAGAATTTTTGGATGCAAATATCCAAATAATTATTTGTCAGTTGATATTTTATTTTGTTTTTACTTACAGACCCGCACTCTTCTTGGTGGAAGATCAGAAAGAAATGAATATTTATTATTACACGCCTTCACAGAGAAAAATTTCATCTCTCCAGATAAAGAATATGCCAAGAAAAAAGTACAGGTCAGTGATGTTTGAAGTGTTTAGCCCTGATTAGCTTCAGGCTGAGCACCTTATAGTCGACCATTCTGTGTGTCTGACTGTCGGAAGGTTTTTTGTCAAAGTGTAGTAGCCACTAAATCTTCCCACTGCTAGAACTTGTTGTGTTGTCAGGGTTTTACATTTTTGGACTAACCAATTTTTTTCTGGACTAGTGAATCTACACACTTAATTGATAAAATTTATAACCATGGTTATTCAATATGCTTAATGAAGTGCTGGGGTCAAATGTTCATGATTAAGGCAGTCTGACGTCACTCTCATGATTACATTGTAACAAGTTGCAGCCCTTCAGAATGTTACAAATGACGTCATCAAGCCAGAACAATGGGGACGTCAACGTCCTTCCCGTCCGTTGCCGGTGGTGGACGTTGCCGTCCTTCCCGTCCGTTAGGGGTTAACTTTAAATGTTTTAATCCTGTTCCAAGAATTAAACTATTTTAACCATAGAATCACAAAATCATCGAAACAGGAATGAGTTTTAGTCATGTGTCTGGTGCCTGTGAGATGTGACTTTTTCAATGTTATAGTTGCTTGATTTTGCCACCAGGTGGAGGGAGCAGATGATGATGAAGAAGGAGGTGCTGGTGGAAATACCAAGAAGAGCGGGAGGAGGAAACCAGCATATGCCGGGGGCCTCGTCTTAGACCCCAAGAAAGGTCAGGCCAGAATAAAACCATTTATTTTCAGTGATGAAAGTCTTCAGGAAATAACCTGAATTCAGGTTTTTTTCTTCAAATGTGGAATTCAAAAAGGACTGAACTCAGTCTGAAACATCCAAAAATGACATTTCTGAAAGGGGGTAAGGGTATCTTCAGGCTAATTTTTAAGGGTTTCAGATTTTTTCCTGAATGCTGACTTTCATCACTGTATTTTTTATTTTTCATGTTATTTTTATTTTTTTTTATTTATTTTTTTAGTTTTGTTTTTGTTTTTGGTAATTTGATTATATATGTAGAGAAATGAGATGTATACATGACATTATTTTATGAATCTTGGAACTAGGGTTGGAACTAGGGTAGGTCAGGAAATCTGAGACAATCTTAATGTCTTGCTTCACATAAAATTCAATCTAAAAAAGTACAAAATCAAACATTTTGTGTACATTAAAATATTTATGTCTTCTTTCAGGTTTTTATGACAAATATATTTTGTTATTGGATTTCAACTCTCTTTATCCGTCCATAATCCAAGAATACAACATATGCTTCACCACAATAGACCGATCATCATGCAATAAACAAGCAGAGGTGATTATAATCATATACTTTTGCCTCAAACCTTAAGCAAGATTATTTAAACAGATTTTATTTGATATTTTCAGTTTATTCACATATATTTTTTTGTATACAGCTCTTGAAGCAGTGATAAATATGTGTTATAATATAGGCTATATTATAACATACTGTATGCTATTTTGATCAGAGACGACAAGGCTAATGTGTATAAATCAGTTATTTGTGTAGATGCATTTGATTCGTTCTCTCGTGATCTTGGTTTCCGAGCGGGTTTGCACGTGTTAGTCAATGACGTCTATGAATTTCAAAATGATGAGAAAATATAAATATCATTTTCAAAAAGGAAACTGTATACAAATTCTTTTTTTTATTTCTAAAAAAAGACTTTCTTGTTATATGACTTCAATTTATGCCAAATGGATAAGCTTACATTAGATCATTAAGGAAAATAAAACAAAGATGATGAGGATATAAGTTGACTGTTTCAGGATGAAGAGGAATCCTTGCATGTGGACCTTCCGGATCCTGATCTGGATCCAGGAGTTCTGCCCACTGAGATACGTAAACTAGTACAGAGCCGTAGGCAGGTCAAACAGCTCATGAAGAACCCGGACCTCTCCCAAGAGGCATACATGCAGGTAAGATCATTATCAATGTGTCTGGTAGTCTAAAAGAATGGGAGTATCAGATCTTAGTAGATTAATAACAGTTTGATAATAAAACATGGAGGTCCTCCCGTTTGCAAAATGCCGCAAGGTCTTCACTCCATGTTGCTAGAAGTGACTATAAAATCGGAAAATATTATCTTTTATTTAATATTTGTATATATATATTTTTTTCAGTATGATATTCGTCAGAAAGCCCTGAAGTTAACAGCTAACAGCATGTATGGATGTCTTGGATTCACCTTCTCAAGGTTCTACGCCAAACCCCTGGCAGCCCTCATCACAAGTAAAGGCAGAGAGGTCAGATCTCTAATCATTTTATCTATGCTAAACCACTAATAATCTTTCTCACAAGTAAAGGCAGAAAGGTCAGATCTATAAACATTCTATCTATGCTAGGCCTTGGCAGCCCTCATCACAAGTAAAGGCAGAGGTCAAATCTATACTCATTTTATCTATGCTAGGTCTTGGCAACCCTCATCACTAGTAAAAGCAGAGGTCAAATCTATACTCATTTTATCTATGCTAGGCCTTGGCAACCCTCATCACAAGTAAAGGCAGAGGTCAGATCTATAATCATTTTGTCTATGCTAGGCCTTGGCAACCCTCATCACAAGTAAAGGCAGAGGTCAGATCTATAATCATTTTGTTTATGCTAGGCCTTGGCATCCCTCATCTCAAATAAAGGCAGAGAGGTCAGATCTATAATCATTTTATCTATGCTAGGCCTTGGCATCCTTCATCTCAAATAAAGAAAGAGAGGTCTGATCTCTAATCATTTTTTCTATGCTAGACCTTGGCAATACTCATCACTAGTAAAAGCAGAGGTCAAATCTATAGTCATTTTATCTATGCTAGGCCTTGGTAGCCCTCATTATTAGCAAAAGAAGAGGTCAAATCTATAGTCATTTTATCTATGCTATGCCTTGGCAGCCCTCATCACAAATAAAGGCAGAGAGGTCAAAACTATAGTCATTTTATCTATGCTAGGCCTTGGTAGCCCTCATCACAAATAAAGGCAGAGAGGTCAAAACTATAGTCATTTTATCTATGCTAGGTCTTGGTAGCCCTCATTATTAGCAAAAGAAGAGGTCAAATCTATAGTCATTTTAACTATGCTAGGCCTTGTCAACCCTCAGCACAAGTTAAGGCAGAGAGGTCAAATCTATAGTCATTTTATCTATGCTAGGCCTTGGTAGCCCTCATTATTAGCAAAAGCAGAGGTCAAATCTATAGTCATTTTATCTATGATTAGTCCTCAAGTAAAGACTTTTTAGTCCGATCTCCAGTCATTTTATTTCTACGTGCCA
Source organism: Amphiduros pacificus (assembly GCA_949316495.1). Taxonomy (NCBI): domain Eukaryota; kingdom Metazoa; phylum Annelida; class Polychaeta; order Phyllodocida; family Hesionidae; genus Amphiduros; species Amphiduros pacificus. The sequence goes on along the minus strand of OX439003.1, from coordinate 14,305,238 downwards.
AAGTCCTGGCGCCATCACAAGTTAACAATTAATAGTCATATCTTAAGATATTTCTCCTTGCTTGAGATATAAGGGAAGTTTTCAAATTAATGGATTGAAATACCAATACATGATAATGCATGACAATACAGGAAGGTTATGAAAATGACTTTAAGAACGGTATGATAATCAATTAATAACTAATCCATTCTTCAGACATCAAATTCTCACTGCTTGAGTTTTGACATTGTGATCTACCAGGTGTCTCTAGTGTCAAGTCCAGTACATGCTGGGATAAATTTGTAGACATAACAGCTGATATGATGACTACAAGTCTGTATGTTGTAAAGGGAATACATTTATGCATTGGCAATGAATTCATGTACAGAAATCTTGAGAAATCTAGAAAGACCGTTATGGGTGCAATAAATGGAATGAAAGGAAATGACATGCTAATCAGCATTTGTTGCTACTAATCTATGAGCCAAGATTGCATGTCTGCAAGGATCATCCATGCATGATAGATTGTATCACCCCAGGGCCCAGTGAGCAGTGAGAATTAGGTTGGGAGGGATTAGTGGCAAGAAAAGTGAGAATTGATATAAAAGAATAATGGTAATCAAATGAGTGCTTGCCAATGAGTCAGCCATGAGAATAATGGGAATTTTTACTTTTTGATTTCTATTTTTTTGTTGTTGAAAAAGGCTGATGTCAAACCAAAAGTAAGATAATAAGAACAAGAATAAAAGACCCACATTCAATATTGGAACCCATGTCAAAATATCAAGAGTACTAAAATTTGCATTTGAAACCTTTATTAATGGTACTTAGTTACGGTAGATGATAAAAAGCTCCCTCATAACCTCAAAGGTTGAAATTAACACAAGGGGGCACTTTGTTAGATAGTGTGTACTATATCCATCAGAGGGCACCACTGGAAAAACAAATGCTACAATTTCAAGATATATATATAAACTTGTATAAATTTCTTAGCATCCCTTTTCGAAACAGAAAAAGTTATCAACACATTTACATATGTGTAAAAATATAGGTACATATCAAAGAATAACACAAATTTAAAAAATAACATAAAATCCTAAAATTGTCATTTGATACTTTTGAGATATTTGCTCACAGGGACCCAGACAGGGACAACTAGAATGTGGTTTTCTCAAGAGATTCTTTTCAATATTTATGTTATAGATAATTTCTGTCCAAAAAGGATGGGTGGTAGGCCAATTAGTGTGATTTGTGAATGGCATATGTTTGGCCTGAGAGTGGCACGGCTGGGTGCACACGAATGGCCGGGTATAATAGGAGAGAGATAGGCAGGGGGTAGTATAGACTTTGAATTCTTAGTGCGGCAGATAATTGTGCTCCCGTCCTCTCATCCTCTCTTACTGTCCTAGTCACATGACAGCTGTCAGGCTCCACCTGGTGAGCCTAATGATTTAACCACATTTATGATAAAGTAGATTGCATATTTGTGGTAGAGGACAAGAATTGAAATAATATATATTAGGTCAGGTTATGCTAGGAGATATTAGCTTGAACTGTTCTGGGGATATGAGCTAGAGTATTTATAAGCTAGAGGATATGAGCTGGAGTTATGCTGAGTGATGCTGGATGATGTTAACATCAGTTATGCTGGGAGATAAATGTGTGAACTAACCTGGGGATGTAAGCTTGAGCTAGTTATGCAAGGAGGTGTAAGTTTGAGTCATGCTAAGTGATGTTATTTGGAGTTGCGTTGGGTGATGTTATGCTGGGAGATAAATGTGTGAACTAACCTGGGGATGTAAGCTTGAGCTAGTTATGCAAGGAGGTGTAAGTTTGAGTCATGCTAAGTGATGTTATTTGGAGTTGCGTTGGGTGATGTTAACATCAGTTATGCTGGGAGATAAATGCGTGAACTATCCTGGGGATGTAAGCTTGAGCTAGTTATGCAAGGAGGTGTAAGTTTGAGTCATGCTAAGTGATGTTATTTGGAGTTGCGTTGGGTGATGTTATGCTGGGAGATAAATGTGTGAGCTAACCTGGGGATGTTAGCTTGAGCTAGTTGTTAACTTGAGTTATACTGGGTGATGTTATGTGAAGTTATGTTGGGTGATGTTAACTTGAGCTATACTGGGTGATGTTATGTGAAGTTATGTTGGGTGATGGTAACTTGAGTTATGCTGGGTGAAGCTATGTTGAGAAACCGACCCCACTAGCACAGTTGGTAGAGTGTTGGATCTGTGCCTTTGTTGGCTAAATAAGTGGAGGACAGGAGGTGGTGGGTTCGACTCCCACTGGATAAAAGGCTGATATGGCCATTGTTGCTGAAAGGGTCGTAAAAACACCATTTCACCAAAAAAAAAAAAAAAAAACTATTTTGCTATGTTGAGTCATGCTGAGTGAAGTTATGTTGAGTTATGATGGGTGATGTTTTTTTGTGATGCTGGTTGATGTTTTTTTGTGATGCTGGTTGATGTTTTTTTGTGATGCTGGGTGATGTTTTAATGGTTGATGATGTTATCATAAGTTCTTATATTTTCACCTGTGATACTATTGTGAAAGTTATGGAATTGAGTTGACATGTTAAAAATCAAATAAACCGATATCACTAGTGAAAAGAGCTACCAGTTAAAATGAAGACATGATGTGGTGATCAGATTCCAGTAACAAATATCTTAAAATTAGAACTGTTCAACCATATCAAATCAAGGTTAAAATTGAGCCTTTTCTAGATTGATGTTTTGCACAGCAGTTGGGTATGTTTTATGTCTAGGATTAAGCCTATGGTGAAAACAGAACAACATGAGGATGATCTGTGGTTGTAATGAGTGCGAGACCTTCACAATCAAGTGACAACTTGGCCGCATTGAGTGCGTGAAATCCCACGTTTCCTGTCTTTTCATCCGCCCAGAGGCCTCTTTGGCTGCCAAACAGATTGCTCTGTTTTTATATTACTCAAAACATCTTCACTTAATCCTTTTACAATGAATTATCATTAGACCTCAGAGTGCGATGTAATATCTCAAACACAAAAATTATCAAAAGTTTGTATAGGCGCTAGTCAGCATTTTTGTGATTGCTAACATCCCAAACATGCTCATTTTGTTTATTTATTTATCAAAAGATGGTATGAAAAGGGTTAACATAGTATAAAACATGAGTAAATCATCAGAACTATGAATGGGCTCAGAAAATTGGAAACGGGCCATGACAGAGTGGGGTGTCCCAAGCTGTTAAATTTTCTTAAATGACAATTTTTTTCATAAAAAAAGAGAAGAGAAAGATTCATATGCAAGTTTTAAGGCCTTTTTCTGCAACTTTCTACCATTTTTTAACTTATAAAACAGGTTGAGGGCAAGTAAATTTCAAAACCATCATTCAGACACTGTAAAAGAAAGATTGTAGGAAGAGTGGAGATGCAGTCTGCCAGCAGGGGGCACTGCGATGGTTAAGAAGGTCCATGTGCATGCAGATGGCTGGGTTCACACCACCGAGTTTTATAAATATTGTAAATAGCATAGAGACGCAGCTAATTGATACAAATGGAATCGGAGGGCAATCCTATTAGCGATGAAATGAGGGGTGAAGAAGGAAGCAGTGAGGGATGAATGGACCAGCCAATCCCTCCTTCACATCTCAGGTGTCAGGTGCAAGATCCTGTGTCTATAGTCCTGACTCGGGTGGTCCCTCAGCCCTCCCATACTCTACACAAACTGGCTTTTTAATATAGTTTTTAGAAAAGATAGATAGTTGTTGTGTTTGGGTTGGTTTGAATTGATAAAAGTTAAATTTTCTTTTCCCCCGTAGGCACCTCTGTGTAAATGTGATAATGTGATTATTTGACATGAGCTGAAGATACCTGTAATTAAAACATATCAAATAGATTTTTATTACCTAATTGTATTAAAATTTTTTTTTTAATTAATATTTTGGAAAGTTAATAATTTAACTAAGCCAAATGACAAAACAAAATGGCAGGGAGAATGGAATTTAGGTAATTGAATATTGATCTGTGTAGAAATAATTGTCCACTGGCCATGTGAGATGACAAATGTTGTGCATATTTCCAAAACAGGGCCAGGATGGTGACGGGGGGGGACGGAGAGCAGCTGAACGGCTTACACTGATCCTGCCCACAAGCTTGTGTTGACATAAGACCGGCAATAAATCATGACACGCTCAATTAACTTTTACAAAATATTTCAATGACCAGATTTAGCCGTTAACCAAATTAAGATTAGTGGCAGGGATTATGAGCAGCTTGTGAGCCCCTCGGATGGGAACCGGCACCACGCCCTGCCACCGGGAATTCATGCCACTGCTGTGGTCAGCCGAGGGATATGAGTAGGCCAAGTGCAGTGCAATAGTTATTTAATGAGAGAGATATGAGTTGGTTAATTTCAGTGCAATGGTTATTTGATGATAGAGACATGAGTTGGTTAATTTCAGTGCAATGGTTATTTAATGAGAAAGACATGAGTTGGTTAATTTCAGTGCAATGGTTGTTAAATGAGAGAGACATGAGTAGGTCAATTTCAGTGCAATGGTTATTTAATGAGAGAGACATGAGTTGGTTAATTTCAGTCTAATGATAATGATGATATGGAATTGAATGCGTTCTTTTCAGTGCAACAGTTGTAATGATATGGATTGGAGTGTGTTCATTTCTACATGCAGTAGTTTATTAATTGATGATAGGGAATTGAGTGGATTAATTCCAGCATGTAATGGTTATGATTATAGGGAAATGAGATGGCCAATTTCAGTGCAGTGGTTATGATCATAGGGAAACAAGTTTATTTCTTGATGTGATGGATATGATGATACAAAAATAAGTGGGATAATTTCAGTGCAATGATTATAGAATGAAATGAGTTAATTTGTGCGCAATAATGACAAGAGATTTGAATTTAAGATATTTCATATTAAAGAAATGTTCTTTAATGTTTCAACTATGTTAATTTCTTACAGATCCTGATGCAGACAAGAGACCTGGTGCAAGCTGTAAGTTTGTGTAATTTATTTACTTCAATTGCACTAAATTATAAAAAAAAGGAAGCAATAAAGAAACTATTCATAAATATTCACAGAACCAAACGTCAAGTCACAAACAATTGGGACCCAGTATGGTCACACATGGGTCTTTCGTGGGTGGTTTAGTCATACCACAAAAATGACCCAATGTGTTCACATGTGTGATGACCATGCAAATATTCAGCTCTGACTGATAAAGATTTATTGGCTAGAAATTTTTTTCAATTTTCCGATCTTCCCCACTTCAAACCAGCGGACCCTTAGTACCGGTATATTTGGACTTGCTGGGTAAAATGACAGTAATAATTTCATATGTACATGTGCTCAACATATTTGATCGTATTTTGACAATAACAAAATATATATTTATAAGAAACAAGGTAATTTATTTGTTATTTTTTGGTCTAATATGATACGTTGTTTGCAGATGAACCTGGAGGTGATATATGGAGACACAGACTCCATCATGGTGAACACCAACAGCACCGACATTGACCAGGTCTTCAAACTCGGCAATAAGGTCCTTTTTTATACTGATATTTTTTACATTTATTTTTTATTCAGCTCCTGACTTCATTTATATTTTTTGTTCAATACTTATTTGTTGGCGGATATAATGTATTTAGATCTATTTTGACTATGGTAATTTTTTTTTTTTTTTTTTTTTTTTCATTTTTTTTCATTTTTTTCATTTTTTTCAATTATTTTTGTTTATATTTGTTATATTTGTATTAAGAGTAATATATATTTGATTAAATCACTGTCAGGTTAAAGGTGAGGTGAACAAGCTGTACAAGTTGCTGGAGATTGACATCGACGGAGTGTTTAAGTCCATGCTGCTCCTCAAGAAGAAGAAATATGCAGCTCTGACCGTCTCCAAGGTCGGCGACAAATACGTGACCGCCCAGGAACTCAAAGGTCTCGACATCGTGAGGCGAGACTGGTGCTCTCTGGCAAAGGAGGCAGGAAAGTATGTTCACTCTACTTCTGTAATTCATATTACTCTATACAATAGACAAAAATTATAGCATGGCTTATTAAAGATCTTTTCCGTGAAGGTGGCTGCATTCTGAGTACAGATTCTATGCAGAAAGTTAGATCAATATTCCTCCAAGGCAATATGTGCAACATAAGAAATAAAAAGATCTGGCATTAGATAATTGCTGATATTTTAGAAGATACTTATGTATTCTTATTTAGTGCTTTGTTATTGTATGCATGGGCTGCCCTCTGGTGAGACATAAGAGGGCCAATCAAGAAACAAAGAATATTTAATGTTCAATCTTCCAGATCATAAGGTCGCTTATTAAATGAATTTTTATATACCAGTCATCCTTGTTCTGAGCATGCCCATTATGAGTTCAAAAGCATGTTTCCTCTCAAAAGTAAACGTCATTGTGATGTCATAATACTCATTTTGAGCATACCCAGTAGGATCTCAAAAGTACCAGTTTTCTGTCAAAATTGTAAGTAAGAAACCTCATTGTGATGTCATTCTCATGACAAGTCCAGTAAGAGCTGGAGTAAGAGGTGATCATATTTGGATAATGGTGTCAAAACAGTGGTGGGATCTGTCATCTCTGAAATTCCCACCCATTTTATCACTTAAAGTAGGTCATCTGTCATTTATTAAAGTGGCATGTTACCACAAATAACATCAGCTTTAATTCAAGAATTTTTGTTCCCATAAATTATGACAAAGATTGGCTGCTAGGAACCTTTTCCTATGTTTAGGAATTGACAAAAAGATGTCCCATGAGTGACCAATCATATTGGAGCTTTTAAGTTAAAAAATGGTGTTCACATAAGGGATAACATTATTCTGATAGCATGAGTCTAATGGTTTTCACGAAATTAGTCAAAGTAATATTAAAAGTTTATATGTTTGCCAACTTTTTTAATGAGATATATATGTCTATTGATATCATGTGTGGAACTTTGGAAGTCCTTAGACATAAGTTTAAATTCAGAGCAGAGGATTTTTCAGTCATGAGTTTTATTTGCTAGTTTCATGGACAGTCATGGATTGCTTTGTCAGTTTTGGGGTAAGTCAGGAGTTGTTTTATTTGCCTGCTTCATGGCAAATCATGGATTGTTTAATTTGCCAGTTTTGTGGTGAGCCTAGAATTGCTTTGATTGTTGGGTTTGTGGTGAGTCATGAGTTTCATTTGCTTGTGTCATGATCAATCATGGATTGCATTGTCGATTTTTGTGGCGAGTCCTAGAATTGCTTAGTTTATGGTGAATCATATGTCAATTTATCAGTTTTGTGGTGAGTCATGGATTGTTTTGTTTGTCGGTAGTGTGGTGAGTCATTGGTCAATTTGTCAGTTTTGTGGTGAGTCATGGATTGTTTTGTTTGTCGCTTTTGTGGTGAATCACAGATCAATTTGTCAGTTTTGTGGTGAGTCATGGATTATTTTGTTTTGCAGTTTTGTGGTGAGTCATAGGTCAATTTGTGGGTTTTGTGGTGAGTCATGGATTGTTTTGTTTTGCAGTTTTGTGGTGAGTCAGATCCTGTCGGGAGAGTCTCGCGAGCAGATCGTGGAGAACATTCACAGCAAGCTGCTGGAGGTGGGCATGCAGGTGAAAGAAGGAAACATCCCCCACGAGCTCTACCACATCACCAAGGTAACAAACAAAGAAAAATCCAGAATATACATAAATACATAGATCCGGTTTGCTTACCAATCAGGGGAACCAAAACATTGGTAGAGTTCAAAGGCAATTTTTTTTCCAACCAATCAAATACCAGCTAACAAACATTTACTAAAAGGGTCCAAAGTAACAATGGTGAGAAATGGCAAACAAAGTCTGTCTGGACTTCACCTTTTGTAAAACTCCAGCAATAGTCGTAATATGTTTGAATTTCAATTTGATTCTTGATTGCAAAACATATTTACTATCATCTAGTATGTTATATGTATATACATAAATAAATCTTAATTAGCTATAAAATTTGATCCCTTTCATTAAAATGGCACCCAGAATTTATTTCTAAATCAACAAATTCAGTTACTTCACTCTTCACACATATACCTGAAAAATTTCATATTCATATTTCATCAAAATAATGTGAGAATTTATGTATGTTGTAGACTTTATTATCGATGATGGATTTAATGTTAAACTTATGTTATGTTACCAGTCACTCACAAAGAACCCAGAGGATTACCCAGACAAGAAGTCCCTGCCTCATGTACAGGTGGCGCTCCGGATCAACTCCAAGGGAGGCAAGCGCATGAGGGCAGGAGATACCATCTACTACATCATCTGTGAGGTGAGATGTTCAATAATATCATAGATCGGACACAATTTTTTTTTTTTTTTTTTTTTTTTTTTTTTTTTTTTTGATTTTGGATTTAAATGGTTTTGAAAAAGGGTTGGATGGGAGAGATGTAAAATTCATGAACTTCATTATTTTTTTTAGTTAAAAATCAATGTTATATGTTCTGTTTTTATTTTTAGGATGGCTCAAATCTTCCAGCCAGTCAGAGAGCTTATCATCCGGATGAACTGGCCAAGTCTGACAGCCTTAAAGTTGGTAAGTTAGAAAGGTGTGATTAGCCAAATCTGACAACCTCAAAGTTGGTAAGTTAGAAAGGTGTGACTCACAAAATCTGACTACCTCAAAGTGGGCAAGTTAGAAAGGTGTGTCTAGCAAAATCTGACTACCACAAAGTTGGTAAGTTAGAAAGGTGCGATTAGCAAAATCTGACATCCCCAAAGTTTGTAAGTTAGAAAGGTGCGATTAGCAAAATCTGACAACCTCAAAGTGGGCAAGTTAGAAAGGTGTGTCTAGCAAAATCTGACAACCTCAAAGTTGATAAGTTAGAAAGATGCGATCAAAATCGATGAGCAACCTATCAGGCTGGTAATAATTGTTTTTTTTTTTTTTTAAATGGTGAGTGTATATTCTACAACTGTACTGTGACATTACAAGCGCCTTACATTTATGGATGAAATATATCATTTCCCTGTCTATATACATGCCTAAGTACCTATATAAAATGGTCATGCAATTTGTTACTTACAGTTACTGATGACCTAACCATTCTGATAACATAATTTTATGAACTCCATGTCATAAGAGCACCAGGTTGCGTATGTGACATCCTTATACCTGCTCCGACCTCTGACCTCTGAGACACCTGTCTGACCAATTTATGCTTTAGCACATGCTCATTTGATATGATAAACATAATAATGAGTGCTTACAGATTGATATATTCGATAATAGTTGCTCCCCGGAGTTAAACATCGAGCAATCTGTTACAGAGGTGTTAATTTCTGCAATCAGCATGACTTATGAGCTGAGCTCAGCAGATGTCTGCCCTCATTGTCTTTATGACCATGAGCAAACAAAGCGCTAATAAAGTCTACATTATCAGGTGAATTGTATGGGTTAAAAATTAAAAAGAAATTTTCAAAAAAAATTAATTTGATTTAAAAAATTATTTGTACTAAATTTCTTGGTTGTAGCTCATTTTTGTGCAAAATTTTGATTTATATAAAGCTATTATATTGAACAAATAGTTATTGAAAGATCATGGAAACTTCATTTTCAACATGTCAAATTATAGCAGTGGTCTGCATGTAGAGTTATTATCATCATAGATTTGATTGTTGTCAGTGTTCAAAATTTGAGCTTGCCTTGTTGCTGTAAAAAAAAACATTTTGTGAGGGCCAGCAATATGTAGTTTCATTCTTTTTTTTACTATTATTTCACTGACTAAGACTGTGGCATGCAACATTTTAAATCATATTACAGATACTGATTTTTTTCCCTCCCGAGAAGAAGTGGAAGAGGGAGACTTAAATTTGGGTTCTGTCCGTCCATTCATTAGTTTGTTTGTTTATATGTTAGTTCGTTCGGTCATCCACATATGGTATTAGTGTGTGCTAGGGATTGCAGAGGCACATTGTATATATCAATATCTCAGACGAGTTTGTTAATGGTTGTGATTGGGCACTTTCTGTAGTCATGGTAACCAATTTAACCATACAACGTTATTTGTAATGATGTTGTGATAAACTCTTAATGTGTGTCTGACTTTGTATTCTTTTTTAGCAATTCTAAGACAGCTAACATTTCAACACTTTCTTAAACCATCTGATTCCACCATATTCAATGCTCTTGTCACTCTTGTATTTCAGACACCAAATACTACCTGGCTCAGCAGGTCCACCCAGTCGTGTCTCGCCTCTGTGACCCAATAGATGGCACTGATGTAGCACACATTGCTGAATGCCTTGGTAAGCATATATTTTATCAAAAGATCCATTGAAAACTTGAAAATAAAAATCATAATTTTTTTTTTTTTTTTTTTTTTTTCCCGATCTCTCTCTGCTTTCTTCAATCCTGATATATTAAATTGTTATATCAGAAAAAAGAGACATTAATTTAGCATGTATGTATATTTACAGGTCTGGACCCCAGTGGTTACCGTCAGTCTATGGCGCAGCAGGACGCAGACGAGGAAGACGCCATGCTGGCAGCACAGATCTCAGACGAGGAGAAGTACCGCGACTGTGATAGGTTCAAGTTTAAATGTCCATCTTGTGGCAAGGAAATCATCATGGACAGCGTCTTCACAGGAGTGGTACGTCTTGACCATGAAACTTCTACAAATTTGTATTAAAAAGATATGAAAAAAGGAAAATAATTTTATTTATTTGGTATTGACAATTTTGTCTTCAGAAGACAATTTATACTCGAGTTGAACAAATAAAACAAAAAGCCTAAAAAGAAATCTTGTCTGTAAATATTCCTACCTACCTTAGATCAAATTTCAATTTTTTTTGTATTTAAGACACAAAAGTACTCCATTTCAATATTAATTTCATATATATATATCTCAGTACATGTAGTAAAAAAAATAAATAGAAATCTACCCCCGTCCTTTTTTCACAGGGCATGTTATCAGAAACAATGTTATTATTTCATTCGACCTAATAAGTGTTTGTATTGTTACCCAGGGGGAGATGATTGAGGGAGTGTTGGTCGAGTGTTCTAACCCTGAATGCAAAGAAGCGCCCTCTACACACGTGGTGACCATAATGAACCAGCTCAGCCTGCTAATGAGGCAACATATCAAGCTCTACTATGAGGTATGCGCACCATTCTATGGTCGAGATTTTCTATAAAAAAAGACTTATCACATATGCTTGCAAGTTTATGTCATTTACTCTCGTAGAAAAGATGGTGATGTTGCTAAGATTGTCAAACTTATAACAAGAAGATCAACAAAACCTACTGTTAGGGCCAATCACTTTCTAACCCAAGTTCACCACCCGCAAAACAAAGAGGGATAGATAAGCAAAACTTCTGAGTCAATTTATGTTAAAGAAATTCTTTGCAGATGTAATATGGTTGATGTACCTTAATTGATATGACTTTGGTTTTGTGACTTGATTGATGTGACTTATTGAATGTGATTATTAGATGTGACTTATTGGATGTGATTTTATGGATGTGACTTGATGTTTCCAGGGCTGGATGAAGTGTGAGGACTCCACATGTGGAACCAGAACCAGGAAAGTATCTCTGGTTTTCCACCGAGGTCATCCGGTATGCCAGGCCTGCCACAGGGGCACACTCCATCCAGAGGTAAACAGTCATGTTACTTCTCTACACCTTGAAGAGAAACCATTGGAAACGAAACTGAAAATTATAGTCTAGGATGCTTTCCTTAGATTTATTATCACTTTCTATGTGTTACAAAACAATAAATTTCTTCATTTACTTGCATAAAAAATATGGTATATTACAAAATTAATATTAAAAGGGCTTTTCACACAAAAAAATCTTTTCTCGGTGAAAATGTGTCCATAATATTTAGAATCTACTTGATGGGTAAGATTTGATAAATAAAGCAATTCACAAAACTCTCAGACAACTTTTTTTTTCCAAATAGAAGTTGTCCCATGTTTTAATTGGCAAGCCTGTGATCTATGACAATAAATCTGAACATAGAAATAGTATATTAGTGGTCAGTCTGTGTTCAGTCTTGTATACGAGACTGGCATCTTTAAGAAACATGTGCAAAACCTGTCACCATGTCACCACCAGATGGACCACTTGCCATGCTAAACATGTGAGAAATGTACACCAAAGGCTAATAGATCGGTCACGCGACCTCCTCACGGTCCGCGGCCATCACAGGGGGTGAATGTCAGCAATGCAAGGGGCAAAACATCGTGAAAACATCATGTGTGATCATGAAGATTATGAAAGCCACGGGGTCAGGTATTTAGGTGGAGGCATACACACCACATCTGTACTCTACATGGGTCATATATATGAAGATAAATCATAATCTCATCCTTTGTATGAAAGCCATTAGTAAATAAGCTGCTATAAGGTCATTGTTAACCTGGTCAGTTGCTTAGTTTTTACAGATTTGATAGAATGTTTTTTTTTTATCAGGGCATCATTGAAAACAATCATCATTACCACACCTGACATTCTTTGTAGAGAACCAATAGAAATCATCATCATTCACACACCGTCCATTTTTTTTATAGAGAATTATTGAAAATAATCCTCATTAACACACCTGACACATCAATTAAACAAGATATTATAGCATTTAAAGTGTTATTTCAGGCATCAGATGCCTTATTAAAATTAACAAAAAGAACTTTTTAATTCCCAACTCATTCCTTACACATTGTCACAGCCAAAGGCTGTGGTGCCAATAGGTTAAATATATATTGCCTCACATTGCCTGAGATAAGTTATTTAAGGATTATTGTTTTGAAAGATGCAAACATTTATTTTACATATCAATAGAATTCCCTTTCTAAGTGATCCATTCATTGCATGAATACAGGTTTGACATTGGACAGGGAAAAGTCAGGACTTTCTATAATTTCTATAGATTTCAAGGAAAAGTCAGGGAATTTTGACTTTGGTCAGAGAAAACCACCCTTTTGCATTTTGGTCAGGGAAAACTGAGTTGGGTCATGAAAAAAATGGTGACTTTGAACACAGTTATCATTATGAAGTGTGGCAGCCCTACAATATGAAATAAACTCAGTAAGATTTATTAATGTCGAGTAGTTCTTCCGAGGGGTGTGATAGGTACACAGTATTCCCAGTTATCAAGGTTGATGACCTGACACCAAGGTGATGGGCAATTGACGGGTAAATTCTGTCACTTTACAAAGCCAATAGATTATCAATATTAAACGCATATGTTGACACTGAGCGTTTGCCAGGATATTGAGACAATGGGGCTGTGGCAGATTGTGACATCATTCTGGCCATTCCTCCTCCCGGAGCTACAACAATTTTTACGGCTTTAGAACACGTACGAGGCTCATTTACACCCGACACCAGATGGCACTTCACTAATCATATCCAATTGAACATATGTTATTCATAAATTATTCTCTCCCTTCAATACTATTTGATGGCAGTGCTAACTCTTGTTGGGATTCTGACTGACCCACAAAATCTATATAAATGTATCAAAATGTCTTGCCAAGATCATGTAAAGGGAATGTAATTTATTAAGATATGGAGCTCACCAACAAATTCATTGGCTAAGGTCATTCATATGGTCCTGATTCATGGGAATTTAATTTATTAAGATATGGAGCTCACCAACAAATTCATTGACTAAGGTCATTCACATGACCCTGACTCCCTGACCTCAGAAAGGGTCACTAGTGCCAATCACATGACCCTGACTCCCTGACTTCAGAAAGGGTCACTAGTGCCATTTATGTGGTGCTGATTCCCTGGCCTCAGAAAGGGTCACTAGTGCCATTCACATGGTCTTGATTCCCTCAACCTCAGAAAGGGTCACTAGTGCCATTCATGTGGTGCTGATTCCCTGGCCTCAGAAAGGGTCACTAGTGCCATTCATGTGGTGCTGTTTCCCTGACCTCAGAAAGGGTCACTAGTGCCATTCATGTGGTGCTGACTCCCTGACCTCAGAAAGGGTCACTAGTGCCATTCACATGACCCAGATTCCCTGACCTTAGAAAGGGTCACTAGTGCCATTCATGTGGTGCTGACTCCCTGACCTCAGAAAGGGTCACTAGTGCCATTCACATGATCCTGATTCCCTGACCTGAGAATCAGTCTCAAGTATCCAATGATGGCCGACTGACCTAATACGGGCCAGATTATGCTGTAAAGAAATTTTTAAGAAAAACATTTTTTTAAGAATGTTATTGTCCTGATTCAGTGACCTCAGAGTCAGTCACTTGTCCCATCATCAGACTGTTGGTATGGATTTGTGAATAAGATGTTGATACATATTATCAATGTTTTGTTTGGTATTTTTCAGTACACAGACTCCATGCTGTACAACCAGTTGTGTTTCTATAAGTTCATCTTTGACTACGACAAGGCCATTGGAACCCTAAAAGAAGGATCAAAAGAGAAAAGTAAGTGTAATGTACTTTTATCAGCATATATGAGTCCTTACTTTCTGACGAAACTGCATTTAATTTCATGAAAAAATAATCTGTAGTAGATGCTTTAAATTTGCTTTTCAAGGAATTTGCATTTATATTGTTTGTTTGTTTTTTTTTTTTTTGTGCAGGTAAAATGACGCTTCTGGATGATTCTGTAAAGGAATGCTACCGCCAGATCAAATCCCATGTGGAGCATCTGATAAAGCAGAGCGCTTACTCAGAGGTCAACCTAGCTCGCCTCTTTGAGGGCCTCTTCTCTCTTAAATAAGCAACCCATCTGGGGCCTCTTCTCTTTCAAATAACCCACCACGGACATCTTCATCTCAAATGACCTAGTGAGGGCCTCTTCTCTCTCAGATTACCCATCAAGGGCCTCTTTCACTCTTAATAAGCAACCTAGGACCCCCTTTCTCTCAGTTAACCCATCAGGGGCCTCTTCTCTCTCAAATAACCCACCACATCTCAGATAACCCAGTGAGGTCCTCTTCATCACATTAATCCACGGAGGTATATAAAATAATCTACCAAGAGCCTGTTCTGTCTCAAATAACCCACTGAGGCCCTTTTCCCCATCAGAAACCTATTGATGGTGTCTTCTTTCTCAAATAACCCTATTGGAGGCTAAGCTTTGGATATTTTTGTCGGTATGTCCTTGTGTATTATGGCCATACATAATACCCTCATGCACGACCAACATTCAAAAACATTGAAGAAAATCCTTTATGTCTTTGTGTTAGTAATGTTTTCACAGTATTGATATCTGTAAATATATACATATATATATTTTTACTATACAAAAGCCTGATCTTATACATGTATAATAGGATATCAGTAATTTGATAAATTGTGTACATATGAAAAGACGGTTCATCATCATTTTTTTTTTTTTACTGTATAATGAATTAAGTTTATATAACCTTACAAAACATACAACCTCTTGTAAATAAAAACGAAACTATATATTATAGAATTAACAATCTGGATCTTTCACTGCCATATATGTGTACTTTGTGCCTAAGATCTACTTGCTTAATGTGAGAAATCAATCAATTATATGAGTTTTATAAAAATAAAAAAAATATACTGTAATGTGAAAATATGATATATAAATTATGATATAACAAAGCTTTATTTTATTGAGTGAATTACTTATCTATTGAATATCATTCAAAGTTTACAATCTTGAACGTAATATTCAAGTTTTGCTGGATTTTGATAGGACTCGATTGATATTTTGTGGTATCATAGTGTCAATCAAAGCAAAATAATTGAAATAGTCCCTCTTTTGTAAAGGACTTGTGAGGTGCAGATATAGTTTTTAAATTCTCTGAAAGATTATACTCAAATGAAGAGAATTTCATGACAATCTGATGCTTTGTTCATAATTTGTGACTATGTAAGTCCCAAGAAAAAATGTGAATTGTGTCTCATGTCCTCCCCATTATTATTAATACCTCCCTGTCCCATATTAGTTTTCCTTTGAAAGTTTAAGAAAAAAAAACACAAAAAACAGTCGGGATTCAGATGAATGAATGTAGGCTCCAGAGCTCCTAAGAACAACTGGTCTTAATAATATTTAGGTCCAAACCAGGAGGTGGTGGGAAGTTTTAAACTGGTAAATCTGATTTGATCAGTCGTGCTAAGATCCTCCTGGATTTCAGCGGAACTACTAAAGACATCTTCAAAATGGACAGACGTATTTTTCTTGGTGTATGCAAATCCATGTGCGAAAGATGTCATGAAAACAAAAGAAAAAGTATGTAGCCTTTTGAGAACCTGTTGCTGGGAACCAAAAGTAAAATTCGATGAGCGATGCATGGTATTCCTGAAAGCCATTGTGACAAATGGAGGGTATGGTCTTCATTCAAATTCTATTCAATTTGATTTGTGGGGCGTGTTTGACGAAAATGGTTAAGTTGAATAAAATGATTCCAGTGTCCATGGAACTAAGGTTCCATAACCTCAATAATGTTATTCAACTATTCAAACAATAAAATCAATTAAAATACCCAAATAAATCAATCATGGAAAACAGTATTTTGACCTGCCTGTCCAACGGGCACTATGATCCTGTGCTAGGTTGGTCATGTCAATTGGATTGTATATTCAGCCAGGCTGTATCGCCCTGTTCCCAGACAACTCCTGTATGCTGAAGCAGTCTATAGACTTATTTTGATGAAACTATAATCTCCTAAGTTAGGACATAAATATTTCAATCATGCAAACATTTTTGAGAAATGTGATAATGCACATTTTATTTGAATTCATGAAAATTTAAATAATATTATGATAGAACTTTTGATGCTCTTCCTAAAATGTCAGTTTAAAATCGGGGGATGTATCTTTTCAGAGAAATGCGATCAACCAGTAATTATATCATGGTTTCTAATTTAGCTTAGTTTAAAGTTTCTTTCAATGCCAATACTGCATTAGGAAAGACCTGTGTTTTTTGTATTTTTTAGCTATGCTGTTTCTGTGATGATGGAAATGTTCTGTCATTCTGTCCGTCAGCTTTGATCTCTGAAATTACTGGTCTGAATTCTTGGCATTTGGTAGGAAAGATATGTTTCCAGGGGATCAGTTCCTTCTATTTTCCATAAGACTCACATTTCTCTCCATTTTGCTGAGATTTTTTAAAATCTAATAACTACCAGAGTTGTCAAGTAGGTTGCTATTTTGAATAACAAATATTAGCCAATATGAATCGAGATAACAAGTTGGGGCCAATTTCAATATGTAACATGCATTTGATTGTCAGAATTATCTGCTCAGGTCTGTTCTGGGAAAGGATGTAAATGATTATGTAAGAAGCAAATTCCAGCAAATGTTCACAAACATTACAAAAAAAACCAAAGATCAGCATAGCTCTAAGGCCATTAGCCTGTTTTATTTTTTATGTTTTTATTTTTTGTGGCGTTGTGGCGTTGTGGGGCCTGCAAGACCGATTTTAACATTAGAAGATCAGAAATTATTTTATTTTATTTTTTGAGTGTGATTTTGATGATAAGGAAGTATCTGCTCCTCAGAGTGTCTCAGTACTGGCTGAGCAGAGCAAGAGATGTGGGTGAGCAGCCGTCAGAGCCCACACACCCCCAGGGCCCGTGCTCAGGTAATAGACAGCCCCATTTCCCCCACCCTCCTTCCCTCTGACAGGCCACCTTTTCTCCATATTAACCTAATTTCCTGTGAAAGAGTCGGCACCGTTTGGAGGGTGGCCCCTTACATTTTTGGCCCTCTCCTCGCGCTCGTTTGGCAATTACAGCTCTTTGTAAGCACCATCTCCAGCTCAAATTAAATATCCTGTCGGTAATCACTATACATAAATATTGCAAAAAGCACTTGGTCCAAAATAATTGAATATCGCCTCCCCGAATTGCCATCATTGCATTTTTAATGTTTTCTTTCAAGCAAGTCACTAAAGACATATTTCCACACATTGTATCATATTTATTTCCTGTACCGCGGCGGTTTGTGAAGTTTGCAGGAAATTGAGTAATTTAGCCGCTCTCGTAGTCCAGGGGATGGCCCTTTGTGAGCTCCCGCCACTTTCCACCTGTACTCCTACTACTTAAACCCTTTGCCTGCAAAACCCATGTGTCCAACTAAAGATGGATTGATAACAAATCCGAAGATAAATGACTGTTTCATATAAAGAAAAACATTTTTAACAATTTTATTTAATTTTTTATTTTTTCAAATATATGTTTTAGTGGTTTTTTCTAATTTGGCGTGATGAGTGAGGACTACTTTCTTGTGTGACAATCTATGTCCCAGTTTGAGCCATTGTTCACATTGCTGAGAGTCTGAGAGTTGATATTTTGTTTGTGGAACGTGTGTTGCAGTGGCTGACATCCAATGTATCTTTGCTCCTATGACAATGCATCTTCTCTTCTTGGTAAGGAAAACATAGTTGAGAGCACACCTTATGTAATTAATGTTATTTGAACTCGTCTGACTTTTAAAAAAAACTTAATAATGAGACGTCTTCTCTCCTACCCAACTTATAAAACTTTTTCCTTTAAAATTCTATATTGATTTTTTTTTAATATTTGTTAAATGTGGGTGTTTTGCTGATTGATAGGATCTTTTATTAATTGCTCTAATTTCCCTTCTCATTATTGACCTCGCCACACCATTCCCATGTCCGGGGTGAAAAGGGCACATTTTGTCCTCTCATGTTTTTATTTTGCAGTGGACATTTGTCTTGATACACTGCCATCCTCCATTCACAGGGCGATTGTTTCTGTATTTTTGAGGCGGGAGTGTTTTGCCATGATTTAGTGTTCGGAAGCCAGAACTGATCGTTATTTATATTGTGCATCAAGTTGATCATGGGGCGATCCAAGTTAATTTCCTGTCAGACGTGTGGTAAGCATCTGTCAGAAGACAAGCTATGATCTCAGCAGCAGCGCTTTGGGAGGCAAGTCAAATGCTAATTGGCAGACACCAACCTTACATTCATAACATTTATCACTTAAAATTTGCTCGACACTTCAGTTCTCGTGTGCTGTTTCATATATTTAAAGTAGATTGAAGAATGACCAGTCTGTAATATATGTCATATGTTATTTTCTTGTGTGAAATTACCATTAAATATTGCTTTGGAGTGATATATGACGTTTTTTGCTATAGAGCATCTATTTAAGTTTTACTATTGTAGAATGACCGTTTAAGTCGTTTTCTTAAAAAAAAACAAATGAGTTTTAAATTATTCCCTATTATATAATGACCGTTAGTACAGAAATATTATTTCGCGTGAGTATACATATCATTTGTAATTATTTCTTGTAATATTGTAAGAGGAACTTAGATACAGTTACGTTTGAACTTTTTAGGATTTAAACAAAAATCTATAAATTCAGAACAGTGAACACATTTTTGTCATATATATCCTTTGAATAAAATGTGATGAAACATTTGTTGACAGACACAGATTTAGAGTAAAAAGCACTGTGTGGTAGATCTTGTAGTTTATTCTTTATTGCGGAAAATGTCAGTCATTACCAGTAGCAGAGGGTAATTCCAAGTCAAATGCACTTCAGTGCAAACCTATAGCTGATGATGAGTTATGGACCAACTGGAAAAAAATATAATTGTATTGTGTTGCTGAACATGATTGATGAGTTTAAGGTTATCAGATGTGTCGTTAATGCAGATGTTATCACATGGGACCAGCCATGTTTATATATGCACATACAGTCTGTAATCTCAAATGTTCCTTTAACATAATAGTATATATTATATTTCCCAGTGTGAAACCTTGCTGAATTATACGTTTTTATGTAGATGTAATGTATTAAGATTCCTTCTTCTATTGGCAGACAGTTAGCCATTACAACATTCCCGAAGTTCTGAGCTGGTGAGTAAAGGTAGTCTTGGTCATTTAACATTAAGCAGCAAAAGATAGATACTGCCCATGGTAATGTAAGGGAATATATATATATATATTAAGTATTGATATATCCATTTTGGCCACGTGATCAAACAATAAAAGTATATATTGGACCCAAAACATCTGTACTGGATGATGGACAGAAATGCTCAAATGTGGATACTTCTTATGTATTTATTGAATGCTTTTTCTCAGATTTTATTTCTTAAGTCTGAGCAGTTGATAAGAGTGAGCAATGAGTGTTAGTGTTTGGGGTTGTGTAGAAGGAAACAGGACCCCAGTCCCAGTCTGTGCCCACGCCACCTGCAGCCAAAACCTGGCTAAGTATATGGGGGAATGTAACAAGCTTATATTTGTTTATTTCTTGTTAATTTGAGCTATCTGGCTTGTCAGTGTGGCGTCACTCCTAATTGGTTGTTCCAAGCATTGGGTAGCACCGACCGCTCGCAGGCACGTGGGTAAAACACTGCCGCTTTGTCACACAAAAGCCAAAACACAAATTCCCGTCAAATTGTCATGCCAATTTTCATTAAAAGTTTAGCAATCCAGGCAGAGTGTGGTACAGGGCAAATTATGCAAGACACAATCATGTAAATTACAGCATCAGTGGTTTATGGGAAAGTTTGATACGGTCTGCCATCCAGGGCATAAATCCTGGCGTGTTGATAGGATGAACGTGAATATTGCCATGAAGAGAGACAGGCATATGTTGATAAACGTTTTGTGTTTAGATCTTGAAAATTATATCTTACTAATATGAAATAAGGGCACAGTTGTCATATGTTGAGGAAGAACGTTTGTCATTTTTATATGATTGATTTTAAATTTCGACATCACAGAATATTTTAAAGTATGAATCTTTAATAATCAATAAATGCTATGTTGATAAACAGGCAGAGATTATAATGTGCGCAACTGATCAAAAAAAATAAAAAACTACATTAAAAGGATTATTTTTTTGTTGGATTCCTATCTGTATGATGTATTGAGTAACATTTGATGACAGAAAAGCCCCCTCTTACTGTTAGCATACAGGTGCCCCACTGCAAAGACTACCAGGTATTTGCCTCCAAACAGAGTCAAGTGTGACGAGCAATCCTCATCTTTATTACCCAGTTCTACAGCACAGTAACTTCTCATAATTAGGCACTTTTGGTATTTTAGCCTTGGGAAGTATATAGTTAATTATAAAGGTCAGTTGAATCAATTGAGTTTGTCTATGTTCATTGCCTAAAGTTACGTGACAAATTGCGTTTAAGTGTCTATTTGGCGGCCCATGGCTTGCCAAGGGGGTACCCACTTACCCTGTCAGTGGCCAACTACACCGGTCCATTATCTGCCCCTTGCACAACTAGTCAGACTCGCAAGACTGCCGTGTGACTTTTTTCTGTGTTACAGCTATGACTGTTTGCGTAGTCGATCTTATTGTCTTTGTGATCTTATGATTTTTTTTGACAAATTATCAAAACAGAACTTTCATATATTGTCATAAGTTTGGCCTAATTGATACTGTCGGTGATAGTGATTAATGTGGACTGAATATGTGAAGAGGTGGGTTGGCACTGATACTGCTAATGATAGTTATGTGAAGAGGTAGGTTGGCACTGATACTGCTAATGATAGTTATGTGAAGAGGTAGGTTGGCACTGATACTGCTAATGATAGTTATGTGAAGAGGTAGGTTGGTGCTGATATTGCTAATGATAGTTTTATATTAAGAGATTAGTTGGCGCTGATACTGCTAATGAAAGTTATATGTGAAGAGGTAGGTTGGCACTGATACTGCTAATTAGGTTGGCGCTGATACTGCTAATGATAGTCATATATGAAGAAGTAGGTTGGCGCTTATAATGCTAATTAGGTTGGCACTAATACTGCTAATTAGGTTGGCGCTGATACTGCTAATGATAGTCATATATGAAGAAGTAGGTTGGCGCTTATAATGCTAATGTCAGTTATATAAGAAAAGGTAGGTTGGCCCTGATATACTGCTAATGAAAGTGACATGCAGAGAATTGGGGAGTCCTTATACTAATGGTAATGACATGCAGAGAATTGGGGAGTCCTTATACTAATGGTAATGACATGCAGAGAGTGTAAGATCAAGGTGCTGCTAATATCAGTGACTTGGAGTGTTCATACTTTCCGTGATAGTGGTATAGAGAGTCAGGCGGTCTTGATTCTGTTAATAGTGATCGACACGTAGAAAGTTAGTTGGCCCTCATAATGCTCGTGACATATAGAACATAGATTGTTCCTGATACTGCTTATGTCAGTGACATGCGAAGAGTTGGGGTGTTCTGACACGGTTAATGATAGTGACAAATGTGGAAAGTTCTGGTATGCTGATGATAGTGACACGGAGAGCAGGAAGGGTTTCCTGATATGGCTAATGATAGTGACACGGAGAGCAGGAAGGGTGTCCTGATATGGCTAATGATAGTGACACGGAGAGCAGTAAGGGTTTCCTGATATGGCTAATGATAGTGACACGGAGAGCGGGAAGAGCAGTAAGGGTGTCCTGATATGACTAATGATAGTGACATGGAGAGCAGTAAGGGCGTCCTGATATGGCTAGTGATAGTGACATGGAGAGCAGGAAGGGCGTCCTGATATGGCTAATGATAGTGACACGGAGAGCAGTAAGGGTTTCCTGATATGGCTAATGATAGTGACACGGAGAGCAGTAAGGGTGTCCTGATATGGCTAGTGATAGTGACATGGAGAGCAGTAAGGGTGTCCTGATATGGCTAATGATAGTGACACGGAGAGCAGTAAGGGTGTCCTGATATGGCTAGTGATAGTGACATGGAGAGCAGTAAGGGTGTCCTGATATGGCTAATGATAGTGACACGGAGAGCAGTAAGGGTGTCCTGATATGGCTAATGATAGTGACACGGAGAGCAGTAAGGGTGTCCTGATATGGCTAATGATAGTGACACGGAGAGCAGGAAGGATGTCCTGATATGGCTAATGATAGTGACGCGGAGAGCAGGAAGGGTGTCCTGATATGGCTAGTGATAGTGACGCGGAGAGCAGTAAGGGTGTCCTGATATGGCTAATGATAGTGACACGGAGAGCAGTAAGGGTGTCCTGATATGGCTAATGATAGTGACACGGAGAGCAGTAAGGGTGTCCTGATATGGCTAATGATAGTGACACGGGGAGCAGTAAGGGCGTCCTGATATGGCTAATGATAGTGACGCGGAGAGCAGGAAGGGCGTCCTGATATGACTAATGATAGTGACATGGAGAGCAGTAAGGGCGTCCTGATATGGCTAATGATAGTGACACGGAGAGCAGGAAGGGTTTCCTGATATGGCTAATGATAGTGACACGGAGAGCAGTAAGGGTGTCCTGATATGGCTAATGATAATGACACGGAGAGCAGTACGGGTGTCCTGATGTGGCTAATGATAGTGACACGGAGAGCAGGAAGGGTGTCCTGATATGGCTGATGATAGTGACACGGAGAGCAGTAAGGGTGTCCTGATATGGCTAATGATAGTGACGCGGAGAGCAGGAAGGGTGTCCTGATATGGCTAATGATAGTGACACGGGGAGCAGTAAGGGCGTCCTGATATGGCTAATGATAGTGACACAGGGAGCAGTTAGGGTGTCCTGATATGGCTAATGATAGTGACACGGAGAGCAGGAAAGGTGTCCTGATATGGCTAGTGATAGTGACATGGAGAGCAGGAAGGGTGTCCTGATATGGCTAATGATAGTGACATGGAGAGCAGGAAGGGTGTCCTGATATGGCTAATGATAATGACACGGAGAGCAGTACGGGTGTCCTGATGTGGCTAATGATAGTGACACGGAGAGCAGGAAGGGTGTCCTGATATGGCTGATGATAGTGACACGGAGAGCAGTAAGGGTGTCCTGATATGGCTAGTGATAGTGACGTGGAGAGCAGGAAGGGTGTCCTGATATGGCTAATGATAGTGACACGGAGAGCGGGAAGGGTTTCCTGATATGGCTAATGATAGTGACACGGAGAGCAGGAAGGGTGTCCTGATATGGCTAATGATAGTGACACGGAGAGCAGTAAGGGTTTCCTGATATGGCTAATGATAGTGACACAGGGAGCAGTTAGGGTGTCCTGATATGGCTAATGATAGAGACACGGAGAGCAGTAAGGGCGTCCTGATATGGCTAGTGATAGTGACAAAGAGAGCAGGAAGGGTGTCCTGATATGGCTAATGATAGTGACAAAGAGAGCAGGAAGGGTGTTCTGATATGGCTAATGATAGTGACACGGAGAGCAGGAAGGGTGTCCTGATATGGCTAGTGATAGTGACACGGAGAGCAGTAAGGGCGTCCTGATATGGCTAATGATAGTGACACAGGGAGCAGTTAGGGTGTCCTGATATGGCTAATGATAGAGACACGGAGAGCAGTAAGGGCGTCCTGATATGGCTAGTGATAGTGACAAAGAGAGCAGGAAGGGTGTCCTGATATGGCTAATGATAGTGACAAAGAGAGCAGGAAGGGTGTTCTGATATGGCTAGTGATAGTGACGCGGAGAGCAGGAAGGGTGTCCTGATATGGCTAATGATAGTGACGCTGAGAGCGGGAAGAGCAGTAAGGGTGTCCTGATATGGCTAGTGATAGTGACAAAGAGAGCAGGAAGGGTGTCCTGATATGGCTAATGATAGTGACAAAGAGAGCAGGAAGGGTGTTCTGATATGGCTAATGATAGTGACACGGAGAGCAGGAAGGGTGTCCTGATATGGCTAGTGATAGTGACACGGAGAGCAGTAAGGGCGTCCTGATATGGCTAATGATAGTGACACAGGGAGCAGTTAGGGTGTCCTGATATGGCTAATGATAGAGACACGGAGAGCAGTAAGGGCGTCCTGATATGGCTAGTGATAGTGACAAAGAGAGCAGGAAGGGTGTCCTGATATGGCTAATGATAGTGACAAAGAGAGCAGGAAGGGTGTTCTGATATGGCTAGTGATAGTGACGCGGAGAGCAGGAAGGGTGTCCTGATATGGCTAATGATAGTGACGCTGAGAGCGGGAAGAGCAGTAAGGGTGTCCTGATATGGCTAATGATAGTGACACGGAGAGCGGGAAGAGCAGTAAGGGTGTCCTGATATGGCTAATGATAGTGACACGGAGAGCAGGAAGGGTGTCCTGATATGGCTAATGATAGTGACATGAACATTTGAAGAAAAAAAACAAAGCCCGAAGGGTAACGAATGATGACACGGTATATAGCAATCCACACATTAACTTTATTCCTGTTAAATAAACAATGTAACAAATTATGCATTTCTCAAAATTTAGTGATAAGTCCTACATGGACAGAAGTTGAGACAGATAACCTCCCATGAATACAAACCGCAGTAATCATTGCTGAATAACATATATATTCCTAATGTAAAAACACCTGCTATTATTTCTTTTCAAATCAGTATCATGATGCACATACAAAATATTGTAAACAAAATATACTTAGATTGTGGTCAACACAGAAAGAAGAAATTGGGCGATAAATAAGAGCTTTTTTGCGTATAAATTCAGATTATATGATAATTACACAAAAAACAAGCAAATAACATTGATTGTGTATTTTACTATTTGGGGTCCCTGATTCAGAGGCAAGTATACGGGCTAAAGATACCTGTAAGTAAAAGTTAACTTCTAAGAAATATAATCTTGATTATATGCAAATATTGGAACCATCGTATTTTAGAGTGTTTTCCTCAAATAATGAGCATTCTTATTGGGACAGAATAGAAGTGATTAATATAAGCCCTTCTCAAAGAGAACAATGCAAGAAATGTTGGAACTGAGCATAAAATTGCCCTTCAATAAACAGGCAGTCTTCATGTATCCATTCAGTGACCCTCTCCTTTTTGTATTCTGCATAACGAGAGGCTCAATATGGGAGACATAAAATCTGTGTTTATTTTTGTAATATGTCAAAATGAACTTCCGATTAAACCTAATCAAAGTTCTAAATTGAATATTATCACCATTGAAATTTACATAATGGTATTATATACACTGTGGACAAAAAGTATTTGAATAAAGATGTACAAATATTATGGAATCCCAAAGTATTGATTACTAGTTGGTTGTTCATCAGGTCTGCAAGACTAGAATTACCCAAGTACAGGGTGGTACCCTCCGGAAAATATGAGACAGATATATAGAAACATGCACCAGGCGCCAGTTCACTCACAACATAAGAAAATATACTCATATTTTATAAATATAGAGGTGTTTTTTCCACTTGAGACAGTTTATAATAAGAGCAAGTTGCATGCCCAGAGTCCATATGATGTGCAATATACTTGCATGGTATCAATGTTTTTTGTTATTATTTCATCAGATTTCATTCAAAGTTTGGTCACTTCCCTTGACATTTTAATATATTTACAAAGAAAAACTTAAAGCACTTTACGGTATGTTCAGTAAACAATTCCTTTACAATTTTGGCCCAATTGTAATTTCATTTCATACTCTCTTGCTTTCATTCTGAGGGCTGCTATGCTAGAAGACCTCCTGTCCCCTGTTTGCTCCCCCATATTAAGTCCATTTATTGAGTTCTCTACAGCGCTGGGATGTCCGGCAGGGGGCGGTCTGGACAATAGGGCTGCCGTCTGTGCCGAGATTTTGGTGGCAGGTTCAGTGGGGCTAGGAGGCTCAGCACCGAGACTGACCGGCGGCGGTGAGCTCAGCACCAGCCCTTTACTAGCAGCTGCTTTAGCCGCCAGAGCCGGACTCATGGCAGCTAGCAAATGCTGAAAACTGCCACCAGGGGGCAGTCCGTAGGGTCCAAGAGGTCCTAAACCAGGCATCCCGTGAGGACCACCTGGCGGGAAGAAACCGGGTAGACCGGGGATAGGAAACCTCTGCGCCAGGTGATTTTCATAAGATTTAAGGAGCAGATCAGTGTAGGTGTGCTGTTGTTGATGCTGGAGTCGGGCGGCCAGGCCTAGCGGTGAGGTCGGGTAGGCCCCGTAAGGGTGAGCCTGGGGCCCCACCTTCTCCTTCTTGCGCCACTTTGCACGACGGTTCTGGAACCACACCTAAAAAAATTTTAAATAAAAATTTTAGATTTTACAGAAAATCATGTTCGAGTTTTTGGTATAGGGATCATCTTTAATTGGTTTACAGTTCGACGATCTGCAATGCTCAAAACAGCTAATATTAAGCTTTTGTTATTTTTATTCCAAGACTGTCAAATTCCAATGTACTTATTATACGCTAGAAATCTAAACATTTTGCAGCAAGCTGGGGAAATGTATTCTCATTCAATGTTTAATATATTTGAGAACATTTTGGAGCTTCTAATTGGATTATTCAATGGCAAATAGGAATGTCCATTTGCCAATTACCAGTATTGAGGGAAAAACAAATGTTATTTTTGTGCTCTTTCATTGGAAAGCATTATGCGATAATTAGCCTTCAGTTTGCAATCAGAAGTAGGTGCGTTCTATGAAGCTGGCCAAACAGTGCTGTGTACCCAGCCGTGCTCTTTGCCATGGCCTTTGAAGCCGTTTCTTGATAGCAAATAAAACACCGAGTTCCAAATGCGGCAATCTTATTATTGAACTCTTTCATAAGTGGGAAATTGGTCATTGTTCATTTTACAGTGTTGATGAAGTTGTTAAATTAACAGCTTAAATATTGTCTTTGGTAGCAATTATTGGTGCTTTTACATTACCATTTTCAAGGCTTATCACAATAGAACACATCAATAGAACAGTGTGACTTTGCAGTAAATTAAACCACGCGGGGGTATTGACTCTGTGTCAAAAGGTCATAGTAAAACGCCTCTTGCGGTGTGGACAGGCGACGGGACTTTGAAGAACTTAATTATAGTTAATCTTCCAGAAATTAATTATAGTTAATCCTTCAGAAAATTAAATATATTTAATGGAATCAAAACATTACTATGTGGTTTTGTCAAAACATAGTAGTCCTGTTCTAGGCAGGTGGGATGGCATATAATGGATGCATTAGCTTTCCTTCTTCAGTTGATAGTTTGTCAGTTCACAAAGTAAGGATAAGTTATTTACCTGTACTCTAGCCTCGGTCAGGTTTATTCTCATCGCCAGCTCCTCCCTAAAAAAAAGCAAATAAAAACATGAGTTTATATAATTAAAACTCCTTACAATCTTTGTTTGGTCTTTGAAAAGAGAGCGTAAGCAATATTTGGTTTATTATTTTGGTGACATTTGTGTTGTAAATATTGTTGATAAAGATCTGATAACATCCATGACTGTAGTTATGTCAAGGATGTGCACCTCATAAAGGCTGGCAAAAAAAAAAGAAACTATGCAGAGTAAAGATACACCGATCTCAACAATTACCTGAGAGATGTTCTGTGTGCCATTGGCATTATTTAAACAATAACACGCCTATAATATCCAATTAGCTGTCCGATACATTTTGTGCGGTACTGCACTTTTTTCTCTTCTTGCCTGATGTGGACGGAACGTGTGATTACAAAGGGCTGTGCCGGCCTGAACCAACAGAAATGTGCTTACACAGAAGCGTCATGTTTGATGGCAATTATCCCCCAATGTAACAAAGCGGCCAGGTAGCTCAGTGTTGGATAGCTGACACGAGCAGACTCAGTACTCCACTGAGGTGTAAGGGAGACTTGTGCTATGGTACGAGACTGTGGCACAGGTAGCCATGTGCCACACAAGATCTGATAGTACTAGACTGTAGCACAGGTAGCCATGTGCCACACATGATCTGATAGTACTAGACTGTAGCACAGGTATCCATGCGTCACACAAGATCTGATAGTACTAGACTATAGCACAGGTAGCCATGTGCCACACAAGATCTGATGGTATCTAGTACGAGCTGACTGTGGTATAAACAGTCATGTGGCACACAAAATCTGATATTACAAGACTGTAGCACAGGTAGTCATGTGCCACACAAGATTTTAAAGTACTAGACTGTAGAACGGAACCCTGTAGCACAGGTAGTCATGTGCCACACAAGATTTTATAGTACTAGACTGTAGAACAGGTAGCCATGTGCCACACATGATCCGATGGTATCTAGTACGAGCTGACTGTGGTATAAGCAGTCATGTGGCACATAAGATCTGATAGTACTAGACTGGAGCACAGGTAGCCATGTGGCACACAAGATCTGATAGTACGAGACTGTAGCACAGGTAGCCATGTGCCACACATGATCTGATAGTACTAGACTATAGCACAGGTAGCCATGTGCCACACATGATCTGATAGTATCTAGTACGAGCTGACTGTGGTATAAGCAGTCATGTGGCACACAAGATCTGATAGTACTAGACTGGAGCACAGGTAGCCATGTGGCACACAAGATCTGATAGTACTAGATTGTAGCACAGGTAGCCATGTGTCACACATGATCTGATAGTACTAGACTGTAGCACAGGTAGCCATGTGTCACACATGATCTGATAGTACTAGACTGTAGCACAGGTAGCCATGTGCCACACATGATCTGATAGTATCTAGTACTAGCTGAATCTGGTATAAGCAGTCATGTGGCACATAAGATCTGATAGTACTAGACTGGAGCACAGGTAGCCATGTGGCACACAAGATCTGTTAGTACTAGACTGTAGCACAGGTAGCCATGTGTCACACATGATCTGATAGTACTAGACTGTAGCACAGGTAGTCATGTGCCACACAAGATCTGATGGTATCTAGTACGAGCTGACTGTGGTATAAGCAGTCATGTTGCACGCAAGATCTGATAATATTAGACTGTAGCACAGGTAGTCATGTGCCACACAAGATCTGACAGTACTAGACGGTGGCACGGGTAGTTGTGTGTCACATGATCTGATGGTATCTAGTACTAGCTGACTGTGGTATAAGCAGTCATGTGGCACATAAGATCTTATGGTAGCAGGTACTAGGAGTCATCTGCCACACAGGATTTGTTGGTTGAAGATACTAGCAGGTTATAGCACAGGTGTCCCAGGTACCTGTAGGTATGCCAAAGCATGCCCGTATTAGATGCAGGTTCCCATCCAGACTCAGATCCATTCCTTGGATACTGTAGTAGTATTATGCAGTGATAGATTGGCACAGGATACCACTTCTCATGCTTTACATTCAAAAATATAACATGTCCCGACATTGCAGACCATGAACAGGGAGCTACATTGAAAAAAGAGCCCGTATGTTGGTCATCTAATTGTACCACTACAAGACAATGTTGGACAATTTTGTAAATGGCCAAATGAAATGATCAAAGAGGGAGCATATAGTATGTGTGCTAATGGTCTGCCCTTATGGAATAGAATTAGAAACAACCACCATCATCTTGTCAACTTTATCTAAATGTTGGTCTTTCCAGACACGATGACCTGCATAGAGTTATAAGAAATCATGGTGAGAGTCCGTTTTTCCATGACACTCCTCATGGAGTTGAATCTGTTCATTTCATTTAAGTCAGGTGATGGTGCCTTTTTTTGTCTTTGTGTGCCTTGTGATAATTAACTATTAACATGGACTCCGTAATTACTGTGTCATAGACCGCAACCAGCTGCCTCGCCAGTAATTTGATCTCTTTATGATTTCTAATGTTGTAAAACATCACATCAAATATTAATGAATCAATTAATTTTTTTCAATATTGCCATTACGGTCTCAATACCCCAAACACCGCGGTTTGGCAAAAAGTCAATAAAAAATCGTCAGACGTATTGAATAGTGAATTTCAAGGGCAAACTTGTCTGATCTTGTTTGATATATCATATCAGTAAAATGATATTTTCCCAGCCTACAAATGACATGATAATTTTGTTTTCAGAATAGTTTAAAGATATCTATATCTGAATTGAATGAGTGATCAAAAGGCTACAGTCTCTCAATATTTAATGATATTCAGTAGTCTTAAAATAAGATTTGACAGTAATTACCTGTGCACATTAATGTGGCCTATTCATCTGACAATGTGGCCTTTATAACCCCATATATGCGTATTGTCTTTCATGCCCCCCACCTTTACCTTAATTGAATTATCCACTCAGACACCTTCTAATCCGATGCCTTCCTTTATTTATGATGATCAGATTACCATCAACACATCCCATCTAATTGTAAAGATAACAGTGCCCTCTAGCGGCCGGTGGTGGCGAGCAGGGCCATTTCTAAAGGTTAGGCCCTCATTATAGTCTTCATTGCCACAAGTGCCAAGACTCGTCTGTCACGTCACGTGACTAGTTAATATAATCATGGTCAGAAAAGAGGTGCATGGGAATATTTCAGATTCAGTTCAGTGGCAACTATTTATGGGGCAATGCAATATATACAATGGAATTAAGTGAGCAGATTGAGTATGATTATGACATACGTATCATTTCAAAGGGCTGTTGATATTAAGCAATTTGTGCTTTATATTTTCCAATTAATTTATGTGCTTATGTAGACTTTGTTTTTCCTTTGATATACGTGTCTCTATAAAAAAATACATTATGGATGTGACCACATGTGTACATTTTTTGTGATGCAATACAGTATTATTGCTGTTATGCACATACATATCCTACCCTCTGACCAGCTGTCACAGTCTTTTTCATTATAATTTGAATGTATCATAATTTAGATGATAAAATATATCTTTCCACTTCGTGACACGAAAGTAAAATATGAGCAAAACCATTATGTCACCATTAAACAATTTGACATCACCGTATCAACACCACTCATTTCCTCGGATGTCAATTGTAAAATAGGAAATTTACTGAACAGGAATTAGACTGGACGGGTCAGAGGCGAAAACATAAAATATAAAATTAATAGCCAAGTATCCGAAATGGAGGGTCAACAGGAAAACATTATTGATATTTGATATTAATGCAAATTAAATTATGATTGCTCTATTTCCCCTCGGCAAATTTTGACACCCGATTTCTGGAATTACACATATTTACCCATTATATTATCACTCATAGTTCGTAATTGAAAAAAAAGTATTTCATATGTACTTTAGGGCAAAGCCTATTTACATTTATGGTATCGCCATTCTGATTGTGTCATATTGAAACATTCAATATATTTATCAACTATATTCTAGTTACACATGTGACATATCACATTATAACCCCCCACCAATTTTTTTCATTTTAAGAATGGTTGGGCAGTAATATTGAATATGATGACCCCAACTGCTACATACCTTGTGAAGACATCAGGGTAATGGGTCTTCTGGAAGGCCCTCTCCAGTTCCTCGAGCTGGTAGGAAGTGAATGTGGTCCGGTAGCGCCTCTGTTTGCGCTTCCCGAGGTCATCCAGGTCAGGATCGCCGTCAGAGATGGACAGAATATCGTCCCTCTTGTCCTCCCCTCCGCAGCTGGACTTGGAATCGTCGGCGGCCTCCATGCGCTCCCGGCCACCGGGACTAGGGAGGCCCGAGCGGGCCGACGGCTCTATTATCGTGCCCGGTGCGGGGCTGCCGCTTCCGCTACCCAGGCTGTCCGTCCACTCTCGCCGAGTCACGTCCACGTCGGGATCTGTGACATTGATATCACCACCTTCGTCTATATCTCGGCTCCCACTGTCCTCGTTATCCGAGTCAGATGTGTTTGACCTGGCATCCTCCATGTCAGATTTGAGCATATTTCCGGTCATATTGATGTGGAAATGTCGGTTGTACTCTTCCACCATTCTCATGCTGTCCAGTCCATTGTGAGGGAGACTCTCCCTCTCAGCTTTGATGGCGTAACTATTGGACACATCTCCATGATACCTCGTCATGGCCTTCTCTGGTAGCTCAAACCCGGGAGGGAGGTGGTCACGTGACAGCATCAACATCCTGTGTGCCTCCAATTCAGATACTAAATCTGAAAAAAATATATGCAACTTAATGGAGAATTTTTCATGGACAGATAAAGTATTGTAATAAATAGTTTATATATTAGTTATAGATATTTAGTGATCATGGTTCAAATATATTGCCATGATGTCATTATAGAGTGGCCAGTAAAACTTGAGATCTAATTAGCTGTATAGGAGGGCACAGCAACAATCAAAGACAAAGTCTGTGGGAGCCACCAAGCTTCATACAATATAGAGACATATAAGAACAACAATTAGTTATACATGGCCCCGGGCTGCATCTCCTTCTTTATGTGAAATATGGAAGTGTTCATGTGGGGTGGCAGTATGTCTAGACAATTTCAAGACACTAATTTGGCTTTGTTTGAGTGGCAATTACGAGGGAGGCATCTATAACTCGCCACCGAACCTCTGGTAAGTAAGACTTCTCACGCATTGCTACCTGCCATTGTATGACATGGAACGCCCCTGTTTCAATGGAGTAACTTGCAAGTATATAATGCTCACGGCTAAAAGATGTGAAAAGTCAGCGTGATGAACACATGTCACATGTGATTACAGAGTAGTGAAGATTTGAATGGTTTGGCTGCTCACACTGCCCCCAGCTTTGTAGCACTGATGAGTAAATGAGGGGTGGTACCCGGCCGTGAATGGCGAGCCCATAACTGCCGTGTGATGGATTATCAAGACCAACGCTCATGCTCAAACGATATTACTGCACGATCTTTCGTTAAAAATGGTAGATTTTGTTAATATCCTTTCATGAGAATTTGAGGTTTGTGAACTGTTTATATGATACTTTAAAATTTCAAATAAATCAACAATCCTTGAAATGAGTTGTAACTTCGAGTTACCATATGTAATTTTTGATGTTAGCTATCATTGTTTAAAAGTCGTCTGCTAAGCAAATGTTGTGTGACGTCATGTCCTGGGGCTGTTACCCGGATGTGGAGAGTACCATTCTGTACCTTTCCCTCCTCATGCCCCACAGATACAAACTGACCAATTACTAACTATTATACCTAGCCATGTACAACTTAATTAAGGCTTGAAACTCTGCTGCAACAGTTAGGCTTTTGGTACTCACGATAATTTGCCACTTTTTGTCTGGCTGGTTGAGTGGCTATGGGGTTCCCACTAAGTCATCAAGCAGTCTGATTGTATCATTACGTTATTATGACAATAAAACTAGGTGCCACCCTTGCTTTGTAAAGCGAGAACCCTAAGGCTAGGTGACACTGAACACAGTATTGTATAAACAATATCTCTCTTCAGTTTACTATCTTTCTACATCTGCCTTATTATCTAAATTTACCAACACGATGGTACCCACAAATCACCAACTACCCTTGCCAGCCCCTAGTCATTTTACTCCATTATGTTAAACATGAATAACTTGATTATCTCTAACATGCCCCATCGTATTATACTCGGATAAATAATGTATCCCTAATTGCCTTAATTTTGTATGAAATATGAATTAGTTCATTGTATTTTTTATCTGCCAATAACCTTACCTCGGGCCATCACGCAAGCTTATAACTACCTCTAATTTCCCCCCTATATATAAGCCTGAGAGCGGTGGTACCATTTCCGTGCTGGTCCCCTCCCTGATAGTCAGATGAACCCCCCACATCTCACAAGGGCTCGGTCTCTAGTTATCTAATAACCTGCCATCAATGAATATCTGATAAATATACACAGCACTGTTAGCTCTGTCAAAGTTGATATGTGTCTTTTTTGTGTCTCTCTGACGCAATCGTTGTGTTTAAAGCAACATAATTCTTGGAAAAGAAACTATGCTGACATATTTACGATCCAGTTGCATAGTATATACATATCTTTAGTATTTACACCTCAAAAAAACTATCAACCATCCATTACATGTGTACTCAAAGATGTGTGTAAACATCAAAATGAGGCGATTTCCAAATAATAAGCGCATGGCAATCGCACACCGGGTCTGTACTACATATGTGTAACTTAGCAGTCCTTACCTATCCCTCAGTGAAGTATTCCTCTATTGAACCATGGCTGGTGGTTGAGATGCCACTTTTGAGAGTTGCTGCTATGTACTATATGCTGTGCACCATGGCACGGCCTGTTTGTAACTGATTTGAGGCGCCTGCTTCTTGCCATGATAACTGGCTACTCGCTGCTCACTTGCCATGCCACACAGGCCCAATAGCAGCGAATGTGCTCGCTGCCGAGCCGGGCCAAAAGCGGCTGTTACCCCCTAATTAGGAGTGTTTAGTTAATTATTGCGCAAGCTGTTTGATGTAATTAATGCTCTCTATTAGTGGCGCCCCCTGGGTGGTGCACCAGGTTGTGACTGGTGGCCCGTCTGTGGCTTGGAGTTTTAGGTCTTCTTTTTGACAGTTTTAGGGTTATGCAGAGACTTTAATTGCATTGCACATCAACGTAGGTCACACAATCTGAATGATCTAAACCATGAAGATTTTGTTTTAATTTTATTGTAAATAAACGCAATGGTCATGTACTTCACCGACGGGTGAACACCCGCTAAACTGCATATTGGAAACAGAATGCTAGAGAAAAGGTCCTCCAATATCACATGTGGACCCCATAGTGACAATGGAATAATTTCATGTCATGAAATACCTTATGATATGCATTATTTGATAAGTACGTGATAATTGTGTGTGGCAAGTAAATAGATGGTGGCAGGCTGTGCGCGCTGACAGGTTGAAGGACACCATCCTGAGGGCATGGGCAGCGTGGTCACTCTGTATTTACAAAATGGCTAAAAAAAACAAAAACAAAGGAAGGTGTCATATTCACTCTTCCAAAAGTGAAGTCTGACTTGATGGGAAAGACAACTGCGCTGTGATTGTTTGATTTGATTATTTGGCTGCTTATTTGGCTGCTTATTTGGCTGATTATTTTATTTGACTGATAATCAGTTTGTTGCCACTCTCTCATCAGTTGCCATACAGTAGCACAAGTTGACACCAATACATCCTCTAATAGAGTTGTAATCACTTGAAAACGAGGCGCTACAAGGCACCCTTCGACAATAAGTGCACGCGATGAAGGGGCACAAGTGGTCCATTAGCACAATAATGATAAAGTAATAAAGAATTAGAAAGTGGTAATTGTCTGTGTTAGGTGTAGGGGTGTAAAGAAGTTGGTGCATGTCGTTTTGGTTCAAAGTTCAGGGCGTTTGCACGGTGCAGAGAACTGACGCATTGTATTTCACATGTCTATCATTTTATACCAACCCTACTACTCTTGAAATCACCGAAATTCGATTTGGGAATAAGAATCTCTGTTTCAATGTAATTATGAATTATTTGATAAATATATTTCATCATAGACGCTTGGATTTATCCGTGTTTAAACATTCTGAACAAGGTTGATATTCTAATTTATCATACCAATAAGATTATGGGCCTTCTTTGTCGGCACCAAACAACCTCCTTTAAAGGTAGCACCAACTTTTTACATTAAACAATATCACCAAATTCCAAACCCATGTAGAAGCCATAAATGTTACTAATTATCGCCCAGGAAGCAGCCAATTTCACCACAGTAGACTTAACCCAGGGGTTGTTTACAGTTAATTCTGGGGTTAATTCAGAGTAAATTTGTAAGCGGTGCATAGCAAATAGGACAGATATGGAGGCCTGTGAAGTGCATTGTGGGAACTGTGGATACAATGACATGTGCGCTAAGTTATACGGGATTAAGGTCACAATTCAACCAAATTAGGTGTTGTGTAATAAAATACATCAGCCTTTAGGATTATCGCGGCGCTCCGGATTAAACAAATATATATTGCTCTGTGCGAAATTTGCCCTAAAATTAAAGTTAATTGGTTTGAGCGAAAGTTGAAATTTGACGTTTTAAAATCCACATTGCTCACATGCCAAAGAATTCATACACAGAGATGTAGTTTCAATATCTATCACGATGATAACAATAATGATCTTGAAATAAAACAAATTTCAAACGTCATCTTAAAATAACTTTTGGATTAAAAAAAATTGCGTGGTTTGACTACTTGGTAAGACATGTTTGTCTTACAGACTTGAGTAATATATTTTTATCCAATTAGAGATAATTTGAAACTTGATGAAATACTTCACAACTCCCTGTATAGAGCAAAGGCGGTAGTTAACTTATAAGTGTAATTTCAACATTGGGAAAAGTTTTATGATTTCAATGTAATGGAAAGTTTTAAACGTTACTGCGGAAGGTAATATGACAATCGGTATCTAATTGTTTGATACTCAGAAAAACTGCTTTTTTCTTCAATGGTTCTGTAAAGTGGAGATAGAACAGGTATTCATCCGTGAACATTTCACCAGATGAAGTATGTAGACCGATCAAAGAGGCGCCTGATGTTAGTGGGTACAGGTGCATGCTGGGAGGAGGGTTTCACTAGATGTTAGCTGTTTTATGCTTCTACAGGAGTTTCTACGATCGAATCTCCCAATTAAGGTACATTAGGGTACACATTGAAAAGTTGTTTGAAGGAAGTAAGAGCGGATGCTGAGGGGAAGTGAAAACGAGGCAGAAGGATGCACCATTTTTTGGTACAAGATATCGTCTGCTAAAAATCAATCCGCGCCAAAAGTGTAGTTTTCTAGAGGATTGAGCAGACGTGTGAACGGCCACTTCCGTCGCCATTCTACCGGATCAATAATTCATAAATGGTGTAAATTGGAACAATTAAATCCCATATATGATGCATGAGTCAGTACATTGATTAGCCTTATAAACTTGCTAATCCCATTAGCTGCCACTTGTCCCACACAACACGGACTTTATTTATTGCGATCCGCCATCGACCACCATCTTTGAAGCCCCGCCCCTGATAGGGATGCGTGTACATTGAACGATGCATACGTTAGAGAGAATTAATTGCACCTTTTGTTGAAGAAAACGTTTGCCCAAACATAAAAGTAACTCGCCATTAACTGTTGGAGTATTGAAGATAGGTATCTCAAGTGTTTAACAGATTCATCTTTGTGGCATTGAGATGTCCTTTGCGTACGCACTTTACATGCGGGGCTCTAGAACACTCATCCGGCAGTACCCAGTTTTTAAAGCTTACTTTGCCCACTACGGCTCACTCCACTAATCACGATCATCGATTTTCGCTTTCACACCTCTCCTTATCACCAGATTGTTCTAATTCACACCTTCCTCATCAGTGGTTACGTCCACCCTGCTTCGCTCACATCGCCCCATTGTTGTGTGTTTACCACTTGTACCCCAAAAGAGAAACTAAATTAAGCGAAAACTACAGAGATCGATCTATGACACTGCCGTCGCCCGCATTCATTTATGTGCACCTTAGCACATGCTCATGTGTCTTCTTTTCAAATTTTCAGATTCTTTGATTATTTTGTTTTGTATTATTGTAATTTATTTATTTATTTATTTATTTATTTATTTATTCATGTTTTCGACTCTATTTCAAAACTTTAGACGAAGCTGGTCAGTGCACAAAAATATAATTTAGTTAGGAATATGTTACTTGCTTTTGAACCCAATTTTATTGTCTAAAGTAAAGATTTAAGTATGACAGAAAATCAACTTTGGAAGAAATGTAATTCTTCCAAAACAATTGTATGAATACCATTGCGGTGATAGAAACAAATTTCTTGATTACAGAAATCCTTATTTGTCGATACATTGATTTGTGATGGTGTATTCAGCCGTTAAATAAACCTAACGAAATGAATTAATACACTTAATTCAACTGTAGTGATACTGTAATTACCATTCTTCCGTTCCGTTTCAACTATTCAACATTTCTTACTATTGACACGAGGGATATTCTCTGAATGGCGAGTCCAGGTAATTTACTTTTGTGTATATGTTTTCTTAAATTAACTCAATGAGAAAGAGTTAAAAGGGCAGTAAATTTGTTTAATTTCAAACAACTTTGATGTGGTGAAACACAAACCTGATAGTGTTTACATTTTGCCATTGAAATATGTGTAAACCTTATTAGAAGCTGGCGCATTGAAGGCATTTTCACACCACATTTAAGCCTGATGTTTTTCTTCTAACTTTGTGCTATTTACATGTTACACCAAGCTATTTCAAATATGATTCAATCTTTTAAATAACACATTTTTTTGCTTCAAATTGGCTGAACGAGAATGTATGTATAGGTTGGAAATTGTGTAATTGTTAATAAGAATTTCCTGGGTGGCAGTCAAGTTAAATTTGATTAATCATTTTTATGTGTATGTCTTATTTACTCGTTAGCATGTCTTTGATTCTTTATATTTTAAGAGAAATTTGATCTTGTAACCATCAGGAACACCATTGAAATATATTTCATAAGGAATTGTAATATTTGCCAATATATTAATGCGAAATGAATTTTTTTAAATCAATACATTTCGATATGAGTAGATCATATTAAAAGCGCGATATGCAATCACATACACACAGATATATATATATATATATATATATATATATATATATATATATATATATATATATATATATATATATATATATATATATATATATATATATATATATATATATATATATATATATATATATATATATATATATATATATATATATATATATATATATATATATATATATATATATAACATAACAATATGCATATGTCATGATGTGCATGTCCAGATTAATGGCAAATAGAATGAAGTGTTTATTGTGAAATATTACCCATAACACGCCGAGAATTATGAGTTAATAGTATCAATGATTGTGTTACAAACGACAGGCAATTAGCGGGCGGCACCTGTGATGTTTTGGAGTCGCAGCGCCCCCTGTGTGGCCGGCCCGGAGATGGGGCACCTGTCAGCGCACCAGCTTTCCATACCTGCGACAGCAGGATCCACCAGAGATCATAAGTGAATTGTTATGAACCACTTTCTTTGTTTAAAAAAATTCAGATAGTGAAAACAGGCCTTTTTTAAACATTAATTTCTCATAAAAATGTGTTGAATTAAAAATTTTGTAACGACCATTCTTATCAATGTAATTATTTAATTCAGTGATATCATCTCTTTTTTCTCTGATGTTTTGTATCATTTCTACTTTCATTCATGGCAGATGGATTGATACTTTCACTTGCGTACAAGTGTAAAAATGGTATACTATGAAGCTACTTGCCCTGGGAACTTGTAGCAGGCCAATTCATTTCCCTTGGATTTTTTCCATGAAATATATCAAACTTCTCCAACAAAAATGAAAAAAAAATCTAGAGAAATTTTTATATTCATTTTGATACTCGATCAAGATAAAAAAAATCAAAATTTACAGACTTACAGAGGAATTCCGTGCAAGAAAAATATGAAAAACTCTGTGTACATCCAAGACAAAAAGTGTTCTTGTTTTGAAGCATCAGCGCCACCTGTGAGGGAGACTATTGCAGAGGACAAGTTAAGCATGACAGTGCATGTGATGAGCAGCATATCTCACCCAACCCTCATAGGTATGTGCTGGTATGGGATGCTGGTAGAGAGAAAACGTGTTACTACCGGCTTGTTCTTTCCCATAACTCACATCCCCAGCTTGTCACCTACTTGACAGAAATCCTTAACTTATCATGTCATCTGCCCATATATATATATATATACTTTGCCCCAAATATCCCATTACCTCACAACGCAAAACATATCTCACAAAACTCTTTGTATGGCATGGTTTAGGAATATATGTAATTCTTATGATATATTCCCGCCTAAGAACGTGATAAGCTTTGGTTAAATACGACAATCTTATGATATTCCCTAACTAACTAAGCACTTAACCTGTTTCGGGTGGATATTCTGTTCTTGTGATATACCTTAACTTACATGATAGGTTTGGAGGAGATTTTTGTTCTTATCATACAGCCTAACTTATAAGTACAGGTCCAGGGAAGAAGATATGAGATCGTATGATATACCCTACCTGGATGTATGACATGTTTGGGAGAGATACATGTCTTTTATTATCTACCCAAACTTAGTGCTTGACATGTTTGGGAGAGAGAGACACGACCCCCATAAACCACATATACTTGTCTTAGTAGAGAGTGACTAACTGTCATAACCCTATGCTGAGTTCTTATAGTGCCTTATAATATAATGTTACAACTCTGTCCAACCTACACCCCTTAGTTAAGCACTGCTTGTGCAGATACAAATTTTAGAATGGATATGACTCAAATTTGCTAAAATATTTTCTTTTGGAATCTCACGCTATTGTCCAGTCAGATATAGATGCTTCCTCAAGCAAGGATTCTCCTTTATGAATCACAACGGTGCTGGCAAATCATCATATATACGTGAGAACTAACTGTATAATAAAAAACAATAAAAACCAATGCAGCACCTGTTAATCACAATGTATTTTAATGGTTGTCCTCAGGAGAGGCCTCAGTCAACAAACAAAAACAAACCTAGGGCAAGATTTGATGGTTTGGTAGCGTCGTAGCTCAGGGGAATGATCGTTTATATGTCATAAATATGGCTTAATTTAGTGGAGTCTGTTTATTAAATATGTTATACACCTGTTGCCCAAGTGTAATGATGTAACCAGATGATGTAGCATTGTATCATTACAGATGAATCATCTCACATAATGTCATGTCTACTTCTTTAAACACTAAAGATCCTGTCATTCACAAACACATCTCAACTCATCACCATACAGGTCCTGTCATTCATAAAATCAATCTTAACTCATTCACAAATTACAACTTAATTCATTAAAAGACAGATTTTGTCATTCACAAATATGTTATTTGAAATTTTGCCTTTTACAACTTTTTTCTATTCTTAACACTATATATATATATATATATATATATATATATATATATATATATATATATATATATATATATATATATATATATATATATATATATATATATATATATATATATATCATATATATATATATAGATGTTTTATATTGTATATCAAACATCTCTTTTCATATTTAATATACAACAAAATAGATTAATATGATAGCCATAATACAATCTGTCAATTATAATTAAAATATAGATTCACGAACTGCACATACTAAGAGAACCCTTGCTGTCTCAATTGTGCAATCGTAAAAGAATGCACATTGATACACCCAATACAAATCAATTTCATGTTCTTTCAAACGGTATTGAGGTGTCTTTGATATTGGTTTTAACAAATGTTATTATTTGTTCATAGACTGGCTTGATGGTAAATACGATATACACCCCATCCTTTCTTGTCTGCTCTCAGTGTTTATCCTATAACCACAAGATCCAAGCCGAGAATGTTGACAGAATGATAATAATGTGTCCATATTTGCTATTCGCACCTGATATGTATTAACACACCTGTACACATCGCATATGTTCTAATTAACAATCTTCTCACGCTTTCTCTCACCTTAAGAGCTGGTCCATCTTAACCCACGTCTTCGGCATGCCACTGTCAATATCCAACTTTTGAATTCCTGCCTAAACCTTTCTTTGCAATATCCAAGAAATTCCATTAAACAATTAAACAGCATTGGCCTTATTA
The DNA here is from genome assembly GCA_949316495.1 of Amphiduros pacificus. Taxonomy (NCBI): domain Eukaryota; kingdom Metazoa; phylum Annelida; class Polychaeta; order Phyllodocida; family Hesionidae; genus Amphiduros; species Amphiduros pacificus. The sequence goes on along the minus strand of OX439003.1, from coordinate 14,263,051 downwards.
CTAAATATACTAGAAAAATTATTCCTTGGATTAGTTTTTTTTGTTGCTGTTATCATCTTTGTCTATCTATATCAAATCATGCTGTCATACTATGAAAAGGATATCTTGTTTCATTTTGATCTTGATAAGGGGGAAATTATTATGTGACATAAATTGTGTTCAGTTTAATTTTGAGTTATTAATTGGATGGGGTAGCCACGTGGAGGGCTAATGGGTGGATGGGAGGGGGGGAGTGCATGTTCCAATGTTTAGCGACTCATCTTCATAGCGTGATGAGAATATAAGTAAAGTGGGAACAAACAAAGAACATCAAATAATGAATGTTTTGCTTATGTTAGCATCCACATCTACAATCCTTATATCCTGTGTCTAGAAGGGTGTGGGCTCCGTCACTCTCACCACTTCCTCCATGTTCTATACACTGTTCATTAGCCCCTTCAAGTAGCCTCAATAAGTGGACACCCTGCCAATAATAATATCAACTCAAAGGAAACTATCAGCCAGGATGAGCGCTGTATTAAACTGTTTCTTTTCAGAGATCACGCTTGTGGCGGGCCCTGTTTACAGATGACAACTCAGAGCCGGTCTTCACACAGACATCGTGTGTATTCTTTGCTGTTTGACTTCAAATTATTTGTAAATCGTTAGTCTTCTTGTGCCAATATATAATGATGCATTTCCTTCTGGTATTGACCAATTATTGGAATTTCTTTTTTTTTTTGCTTTCCGATTTCATTTCCTCTCAACAGTCAACTCTCGTTGTCAAAACCCGTACAGACTTCAAACTCTTTCAGACTTTAAAATGGAGACTTGACACTCATTTTGTGACAGTCATTTTTCTTTTCAAAATTTTATATATATTTGTATTTGATTTATGATGCCATGATGCCCATATACGTTTTGGAAATAAAATATGTCCCACCGTCACTTCATAAATGCTACACTTTAAGATACAGAATGTATCGGTATGATTCGTCCCGGAGAAACCCCTTGAATAATTCAAATATGTTGCACAAAGTAACCATCACTATATTTAATATAAATGAACTAATAGAAATTGCATTGTTATAGATGGGAATTAATAATTACACTAATGGGTCATTTCTTTCTAAATCGATGTGGCGATAAATGGGATGATAAATTTCTTGCTCGTTACCTAATAATGGTCACTGCATAAGTTTAATTGATCAAACAATTGGCCATGATGTTCATAGGATTCACAGTAAGTGTGTTGGGTCATAATGGAAGTTATATAAATTGTTAACTATGTCAAAGTGTTATCACGGTGTTCTAAATATGTATATAATTGAATTGTACATATATACATGGGGGTTGTTGACACCATCCTGACTTTTACCTTAATTGTCTACCTTTAAAAAAATGAAAACCAAAAATTTAAGTCTTTGATAATGAAATATGCTATTGTGTAGAATTATTATTCATTATTTGTCACGAATTCTATGATGTTACGTCGAGGCTTTATATTGTGTGGCACAGTCAGAACATATTGGCTATGTCATAAAGAAGAATATAGTGGACTCACCTCGCGGTATGGTTGAGCTTTTCAGGAAATGGTCATTTTCGCCCGGGAAAGGGCATTCTTCTTCGGCAACTTCACTTTTGGGCTTCTCGTCGTCGACGGTGGTCCCATTCCCGATCAGACTTGCGATGTCATAGGATGATCTCTTTTTGGTTGACAAGTCCATTTTGGAGAAGATATTCCTTTGATAGTTCACAAGCTTCAATAGTAAGTCCTGTTTGGAGGGCAAATATCACCACAGCATTCGGGATGTGGGATTATTTTTCACCTGGAGAAAAAAGTTACGATAAAAAAGTGATATTATACCAAATAGTTTGTGCTAGCACACCAATGGAGGTGTGACATGAAAGTGTGGATGTCTATTTGTGTGATCTTTATACCGTGTATGTGGGTTTGTCATTCCTACAATTCACATCATGGAAGTTGCCGCGTTTGACCACCTCCACGCATGCGTACAACTCTCACTTTTCCTGTCAAGAAGTTTGAGTGACACGGACCTTGTTATCCTCCTCCTAGGGGCATTTGCTACATGGTGTGTGAAGAGAAAACACTCCCCATAAGCTTTCATGGCTTAGTCAGAGTGTTTATTTGGAAATATCTCCATTCAAAATGGACCCAAGAAAAATTTCTCTCCCAAATAGCATCTGTTTTTATAAAACACTGCAAAGATTTATAAAATTCACTTAAAAGCCAAAAGTTCAACAATCTATTCTATGATACAAGAAAATATTTATATTAAATTAATCCCAGAGTGATGTTTCAGCGGATTAAAGTAACAACTGCCATTTGTGAAAAGAAATAACCTCCCATGTTGAAAGAGCTGTGGATTTTATGATATATAAACGACGTTCCAGTTCAATAAAACATGCAAACATATTAAGTTTGATAATTAACCAAAGCTTGCATTTTTCTCCCTCTTCCAAATTCACACATGCTAATAATTTGGTTTTAGCCAGAGATAAGGGTCTGTGTGCAGGAGGCAAAGTTTTAAAGCGTTCCTTACCGTTACTTAAAATTGTCGTCTGCTTCGGTGGGAACATACCAACGTGTTGTGTGGACATCAATTTCTCTTTATTTACTCCATTAATTACAAGTGAATGATTTCGCGGACCCCCGGGAAGACTCGCTGCATTTACTAGTTGCTGCCACAATAGGAATAATAAAGCTCCCTTTAATAGAGTGTGAATAATTAATATGTGTTGAATTACTTTCATACATAGAGCGGAGTGATCCCTTTCATACTTTGAGCACATTGCTGTTGTGGCTGAGACAATGACAGCGGCAGACTAAGTTTCCGCTGGTCTTGGTGTGGGTTATTGATAATTATTTGTGTAAAATGGGATGCAAAGGAAAGAAAGGAGACATATGAAAGATTTTATGGTGCCAATATTCATATTACATTTAGTGGGCAACCATTGTGTTGCTAATTTACCTAATGTTAATATTTCTCGCAATTAAACTGCTCCTTTACAGTTAAGGTGATGTGCATAATGCATTTAATGTAACCATTTATTATTGTTGGCTGTTAATTATTGTTATCACCATTATTATTATTGGCTGCTTTAATCCTAAAGTACGCTTATATAAGAGCATCTAATGGGGGCGCTACCCAAAGATGGACTCGGTAGCGGTGGCGACAATACGTGCATCATTACATTTCCCACGCGCATGACAACTTGCTGTCCATCCAGCGTCTCTTAACTACAGATTCATTAGCTTAATAATAATGAGTGACATGTTGGACAAATTATTATCTGTTGATTGGTATTGAACTGTTTAATTCACATTGACTTTTTTATATATAAAACCTATTTAATATATATATATATCAGTGATTAATTTTATGCTGAGGGAGTATCATCAACATTTTTCTTTTAGATATAAGCATTATATAAATTGGAGAATGGTTTATACAGGATTTAAGTGAAAATGAAACTCCTGGTAATAGTATTAATATATAAAGTATATATATATAAATTTGCATATGTTGATATATTTGAAACACATCTGAACAAATCACCTCTATTAAGCGCTCATGAATTACATGATTAGTGCCATTTTGGTGTGAGATGCGTTGTCTTCCTTTAAGCTTTGGCAGAGGTAAGCATTTGAGGTGTGAGCAAAGAGAATGCATCTGCATCAGGCCTCAAGGTCACTGCCCTCAGGAAACATGAGGTCCTCAGTAGCTTCCAGAAACATGACCTTGCCATGCCCTCGGCCCGTAACAGGTGCAATCTATGCCGGCCATACCACTCCATCATCGCTGGCATATATCTTTGATATATCCACGGAAAAGTGAACTTTGGATTGAGTTCCTTTGATTGAGTAGTGTATATAAACATCTTGCATTGTGATTTATATTCACTATTTTTTAGTCCAGTCAATATGAAGACCATGTGAATGAAATATTTAAAAAATATGACCACAATCGCATATGAATAAATCTATAGTACATGTCACATGATTGTTGTAATGATTTATTTTTGGTTCAATTTTCTCTAATCGAAAAGCCATGTTGAAATTTCATCAGTCAAATTTAAACACATATCTGACAAGAGTAATTGGGACTAAACACGTGTTGAGAACAAAGATCAAATCAGTTCCTGTAATTCTGACATCAAATATAGATGGGAGCTACATGCAAAATTGTCATAAAATTGCATGTTTGGGTCTTGCATGTGCCATTAACGTAATAATACCACCCTACACGTGGTAGACACACAAGAGCATAGATAATTAAACCATTATTAGATATCATTTCCCTGCATAAACAGTTACAGCATTTATAATTGCTTTTTGCATTTATAACATAATAACCATATAATGTAATTTGTATCTTCATTTAAATTATGTTGTCAGATATTATAAACAATATGACTAAATATATGTCATTAAACTTTATCACTTTGATATAATTATGACGATGATTATGAGCAATGGCGATAATTTTTTAAAGATATAAACTTGGAAATAGTTAAAATATAAATACAGCATTATGATTAGTAATAACAATTAAAGAAGTCAACGAAATGTTCTTACCTGTCGTTTGTTAAGCTTTGGTCCAGCAGGACTTGGATGGCGAATGATATCACAATTTACAACGCCACCTTGCGTCGAGACTCAAATGAATCAATTATCATATGCATTCAAAAGAAATTATTCATTTGTAATGGCATTTCCATTGTAATTCTCGTGTGAACACACTTTTAACTCCCTTAGATGAAACACTAGTTATGAAAGTGCCCCTGGCTTTAAATTCAGGAAGCCTTGGGCATCTAACGGAGACTTTTTACTGATATCATGACCCCCAGGGACAGATGGATTTTTGGTTCTCACGCCAAAATGACGCAGCGGCAAATTAAAATTATCAATTTTGATAGATTTAATGTGTGACGTTATAGTGTAGAAATTAGACAATAGTCATTCTGGAACATACATGCTAATGATGAAAATTCATTAAGGTTGATGGCAAGTAATGAATAATGTGGAACACTAGTTCCAGACTGACATGAAATGTTTAAATAAATTAGGGAATTTATGTTGGTTTGGATATATGCTGGTTAGATAGTCTATCAAGTAACAATTGGGAAAGTCTGGCTGCACGAGAACATTAAAAGCTATATATATATATGCCATGGCTGCAGAATTAATATCCATCATAATATTTAAAGCTATTTTTGTTTTAACGCTAATTCATACTTGAGAGACAGCTTTGGGATCATTTAACTTCTGTCATGGTATTCATGAAACTACTAGTAGAAGAAAAACACCATCTCACCAAAAAATATGTCCTATATTCTAATACAACAAACTAGATAGTTTCCCTATGTAAAGCAATGAACTGTTTTGATATATAGCTTTGATCGGACGGGGATGATTTATCGACAGCATTGTATATAAACATCATCCTGGTCTTTTTGATATCAAGGTATTTTGGTTGCGATTGTTTCACCACTGTGTCTTATATGTAAGAAATGTTACAAAATATTTATTGAAGAATTGTTTAAATAACTTAGTGCCATATCATGATATTTTTAATGAGAAAAAAATATAAAAAATACCAAACAGTTCTTCTAACCAGAGGAGGTTTGCAGCAAGGTAATATTTTCTAACTGACAGATAGATATACTATTCCATTACTACAACGTAACGAGGATAAAATATAGAAATATATATTGCAACTTTAAGCCACGGTCAGCGGATCGAAGGTTTTCTACAGCGCTTTAAATGTTTAGGAGTAATAATGATAGAACTATCTAAATGGCTTAATAAAGATTCAAGAGTCAATTAATATCATTGTGGCGAATATTACATTTATCATTTTATTTTCATTGGATGCATATTTCTTTGTAAATTTATTGCATATATCACCAGATAGACATTGTAGATATCAGAATTTAAATAAGACACGTTGCGAATTTGAACAGATTACCAAAACAAGGAGTTATTACTGAAATTTTCAAAAATAAGTAAATTTTAGACAAAGAAGATACTACTGACACTTTTAAACACAAAAATGAAACTGCCAGTTTCAAGGACCAACCGGGAAGGCAATTACACAGATTTATTGTAATATATATGTATGTATATATATATATATTCTTTTTTTGCAATTTACTGCTACATCTTCCTGCTTGAATCGAGTGTGCTCTTTCCTGACACCATTATGAGCTAATTATAGCTAATGATTGCTTGTACATGATGTGTGGATGTTCCAACCCATATGAGCAATATTTACTCACAATTCTATGACAATAGGCAGTTCCAGTGACACGTTTCACACGCAACAATAGGCAACCGTGACTGTTTCAGGAATGTTGGGACAGGTTGCACTTCTCTGTGGAACCATTCTGTTCTTTCATCTATCATTATATGTTTAAAGCATTGGTGAAACCTGACTTTCAGACACATTTTCTTTACATAACATGAATGTTTATACCCTAAACAGTGTTTTTATGTAGTAGTACCCAACATATTCTCTGTTAACAAATTTCTGTGGCACTTGAAAGTTGATCAGTTGTCTGCTAAAACCTACACCAGCAATTGAACACTTTGTCAACAAGCTTTGTTTAGCTGGTATGTGATCTTGTGTAAACACCTAATGAGTTACCAGTTGTGCACCTGTCCAGCTTGGGAAACAGGGTGAAGATGTTTTGTACAATTTATCAATTTATTGCCAGGAGTATACTTCAGAACAACATAAGATTATTTTAATATTATTTGAATCAATGAAATAACTCATGGCTGTGAAAAATATTTTATGGTTGTGACAAATATCTTATGGTTGTGAAAGATATATCATTTATGGGAAAAGTATACTATTTATTTGAAAAGTATCTTATGCATATGAAAACCTTTCTGTCAAAAAGGGAAGACATGACTCAAAGGTTGCATGGAATCCCCCTTAACTTGAAGGCCGTGATATTGAAAAAGTGACATTAAACCCTTTGATCACTGGTTTGGCCTTAAATCACAATGACTTTGAATGGCAAAACTGTGAATGCTGATAATTGGTATCAGTAAAATTTATGATTCAAGATTCAAGATTCAAGATTCAAAACATCTTTATTAAAGTGACAAGAAGTAGACATATTCAACAAGACATTTACAGTTTAAACATACTTCCCAGCCATAGAGGCTTATTTGTCACTATACACACTTAATAATATAATTCAGGGTACTACAAGAGCAGGCAACATTAATTGTATATTTTTTGTCTTCTGTGCATGAAGGCATTATATGCAAATTTTGATACCAGTATTTGACAGGACTCCATTAAGTACATAAACTTTTCTTTATCTTGTAAATCATTAAAACCAGGATATTTATCACAAACTTTAGTGTACAAATTTAGCCTAGCATCACTATATAATGGACATCTACAGATAAAGTGGAATTCATCTTCAATTTCATTGCTAGTACATAGTTCACAAATTCTATCTTCTAGTCGTATATTGTTATAACGGCCAGTCTCTACTTTCAAGGGAAGAATACCACATCTGAGTTTAGCTAAAACTGAGCGTTCACATTTTGGAAGATAGCTAATTATATATTTTTCCACCTCAGTATTTCTCTTAAAATTTACATATGTTCTCAGTTTAGGTTTATTGATACATTCATTATAACAACGATTAGCATCAATAAGAAAAATTTTACTTTTGGCTAAATTTAAATCACATGTACTCCTGTGATCGTATATATCACTCATATCAACTGAATGGAAAATAGCCCGGAGCTCAGATGACCAGTTATTATACAAACTTGCCTGAGAGTAGTCCCACTCAAATATTTTCTTAGTTAATCCAGAGTTAGACATATTAACAAGCCTATTCCAATATCTTAACATATTAATCCATCTCAAACTCTGCATATGACACCATCCAACCTCAGCCCTAAGTGCAGGTATAGGAATAAATCTATGAACTCCTAGATAAAAACGAATAGCTCTCTCTTGTATAGAATCAGGTATACGGAAATTCTTGTACCCCCAAATTTCAGAACTGTAGTCTAGTATGGGTAGGACACCAGAATTAAACATTTTTTCGTATGTAATAAAACCTATATCAGATAAATGTTTACTTTTCGCTATAACTGCACCCAGGGCTCTCCCAGCTGACTCAGCTAGAATCTTTGCTGTTATGTCAAATTCAAGATGTTCATTAAGTACAATTCCTAAATATTTATATTGCTCAACAGTATCAAGTACACTGTCTCCCAGTTTAAATTGTTGGTTAGTTACAGGTATACGCTTATTTCGAAAGTGTACGATATTTGTCTTCGTCTTGTTAACAGCCATTTTCCATGTACTACACCAAGCATACAAATTGTCAAGCATATACTGTAAATCATCTTCACAATCAGCGAGTAAAACAATATCGTCAGCATATAACAGTATTGAGACAAGAAAATCATTTATTTTAATACCCTTATCAAGGTTTTTTATATCAGATGCAAGATCATTGATAAACAAACTAAACAAAGTTGTAGACAAGACATCACCTTGTCTGACACCTGATTTACATAAAAAAGGGTCAGTCTCAAAACCATTAATTCTTACACTAGCAGTTGTGTCAGTATACATCATCTTAATGGCATTGTAAATTTTACCATCAATACAATTTTGTAATAACTTAAGGAACAGCAGATCACGGTCAACCCAGTCAAATGCTTTCTTCATATCCACAAATGCTGCATAAGTGGGCAGATTTGAACTAAGTCTATTACGTATAATGGAGGTTAAACTATATATATGGTCTTGACATGATCTGCCCCTCCTAAACCCATTTTGTTCATCAACAAACCAATTTTTCTGTTCTAAATAATCAACAATTCTCACATTAATAATACTAGAATACACCTTGTATATACATGATAAAAGGCTTATTCCTCTATAATTAAGTGGTACAAGTGGGTCTTTACCGGAACCCTTTGGAACTGGGACAATAACGGCTTTCAGCCATATACTTGGAATCAGGCCCAAAGTAAAACACTTATTCAAGAATATGACGAGTACATTTTTCACATCATTATGCTTTAATATCTCATTGGGTATTCTGTCCACACCAACAGATTTGTTATTTTTAAGACGAGTTATGACTTTGTCAATATCCTGGAAAGTAATATCTCTATTTATAACTTCATTTTGTATATAGTCAGGACTATTCATCACAGTCTCTAAATACAATTTGTTGGCTATCAACTCACTGTAAGCAGTGTCGTCACATTCTAAGTCGTCAGACTTATTATAAAGTTGTGAAAATTCTGTTTTCCATTTATCAAGTACAATATTCCTATCTGTACAAATATCACTGTTAGTATTAGAATATACCTTCATAGGAATAGACATATTTTTCCTAGGTCCAAGTGACTTTAGAACTTTCCAGAATTCACTGGGGTTAGTAACATTAATCTCATCAATCTCAACAATCTTGCCTCTGTTATATACTCTTTCCTTCCTCCTTAATACTCTATCAAACTCTTTTTGGCATCTTACAAACTCAAAGTACTTATTATCTCTTACACGCTTAGACACATTCTTACTATGTAAAAACTCTATTTCACTGACACGATATCTATTCCATAGCTGTGTCAGTTCTTCACACCAATAGGGCTTATGGTACTTAAATTTCTTTCTAGTCTTGTGACTAACAGTAGGTAATGATAAGTAAGTGTCCATCTCCTTTGTCAGTATCCTCACCAACTCAGAATAGTTTTCATCTATATCTCTCTGATTATTAATTTGTAACTGAAATCTGTCAATTAACATTAATATACTTTCTCTCCATATCTCATTAGACATAAAATCATTAGGAAAATCTGATCTCTTATACCTAGGGTATATAGTAGGATGGTCACATGTGTCATTTGATTCAGAGCAAGTAGGGGTATAGCTGAGGATCATATCAGCTACAACAATAGAATGGTCAGGCTTCCGACATGTATATGAAAGTAAATGATACAAGTCATATTTATGTAAACAGTCAGTCATAGTGATAACTTCCGTTTTATGACAAAATTTAATGGCATCATGGTTAATTACAATGTAATCCACTACTGACTTTCCCAAGGGGGAGATAAAGGTATAATTATTCAGTTCAGGGGTTACTCTGCCATTCAATATACATGTTTTACTGTCTTTAAGAAATTCAACAAAACTATCACCATGTGAGTTTTTAACATGGTCCAATGAAACACGTGGACTGATACCATCTACACCTGGAATTGCATCATTCAATTCACCAATACGGGCATTCACATCACCACATATAAAAAAAATGTCGCATTCTGCATGTATATACAGTTCAGCCAAAACACAGGCAAAAAATTCAACTGCGTCTCTTCCCCTTTGTGACTCTGCAGGGGGCAGATACAAACAAATAACAACAAATGAAAATTGTGATATCTTATCTATAAACTTAATGGACAATATTCCATCCAGAGGTTTGTTTATATGTGTAACATAATAGTCATTCAGTATCCAGTCTTTGACCAATACCCCACATCCCCCTGACCCTGTTTTTGCTCTAATATGTAAATCCCTTCTATTATGACCATAAAAGAAATAACCCTGTACAAAAATGGTGTCTTCATTCCTTAGATGAGTCTCTGTTAAACAAACAATATCTAAGTTTAACTGCTTAATAATCTCTGTCCTTAGACCTTTATTTCCCTCAGTCCAACTCTGGATATTCCAGGTTCCTACTCTCACTGAGCAAGGGCTGGCCTAGTAGTTTGTTACTGGTGCATCCCTCTCCTGCCTAAATGTTCTCAATGGTTCAGCTCCTCTCTGGAGAAAACCGGGCAAAGGATTAGGCTGTTCCATTCGTGCACCTGGTGGGGCTTCAAACATGCCCATGTTTCTACCATATCCTCTCCCCCTCCCTCTCTCATTCACATCTTTGGGAACAAGACGGCCAGATCCTGTGAATCTAAATACATCATTTATTTGCAAGTGATTCATGATTGTTTTTAAGTTCAGCTCTATGAGTCTTTCCTCATGTGATTTGGCAGCTCTTATATACAAGTTCTTGTAAGGTGGTTTGTCTTTCAATATTTTCTTATTCTTCAAAACGTCAACTTTTACTGTATCACTGATGAACTCCACCTTAACTGGGCCTGGATCTCCATAACAACGCCTAACACGTACAACCTCATAACCAGGTAGATTAAGGCCTTGGGCCACCACATCTTCCACTTTGTTCATAAGGGATCCCTCCGTTTCATCTGCAGCTTTAGGTAAATGGTATATCATGACACATTTTTCTGGCATGTAAATTTTATTAGATGACAGTTCTTCAACTTTCATTTCAACTCTTTGAATCCTTGAAGACATCTGATTGATCTGGAGGGAGATTTCTTCTCTGATCTCCTGGGCTGATTTAGACAAGTCATGTTTAATTTCATTGTGATTTGATTCCATTCTTTTGGCTAAGTCACCTATCCTAGAGAGAATAGTGTTTACATCTCCCTTTTGTAATTCAACATTGTGTTGAATCTCGAAATCAACATCTTCCTCCGATGATGGGGGTTTAGTAGAGGATCCACTTTTCCCTTGTCTTCTGGTATGAGCCATGTTGTGCAAGTGAGTGATAATGGAATATAAACAATACAGGTATGGTCAATGGTGTTACCCTTGACTGAGCAGAGGGGTCAATACAAGAGATTACCTGGGTGCAATCACCTGGAAAACCTCAGTCCTACCTGCCACTTTTCAATATCCAGTCTCAGCAAACTAAGCAAAATTATCCAGTGATAAAGTATCCTATGCGATCTCTAGTACTTTAAAAGTTTCACACTATATCCAAATTGGCCTATATGTTGTTCCTTCAGACAGAAAACACACAATATCCAGCTCATGTAGAAATGTGGTATGATATGACCCTCTTTGATGAAATTTGGGGTTTTTCACACCATTGAATGGGAAGACATCAAAGGCTGCATGGATTCCACCTTAAAAGCTGGGCTGTATAGAATTTTTTAAAACTTTTTTTTGCAAACATATATAATATAAAAAATAATGATTTCTTCATTTATAACTTCATAAATATTCATCCGTTTTTAATAAATTTACCACCAAAAGAAAGCCAAGAAAAGGCACTATCATCATGATAAGTATTATCTTCCAATTCATTCTCTAAATAGTGGAAAAAAATGGCCAAAAATGTGTTGCTCCAATTTTGACAATTGGTAAACAACACCTCCTATGACTTACGGAGCCCCCTGACAGTTCAAAGGTCAAGGTCACACAACACACTTCCTGTTTAGTCCTGGCAGTACTTGGTGGTCACAAAAAATCTTAATTCTCAGGGCAGATGTTCTTTAGTGGATTTCAGATAGATAGCCTGTATGTATGTCAATTTTAAGATCATATATTGTTTTCAGATACCTTAAACCACTGTAAAATTGCCTGGAACCTTCCAGGTTTCATGAATGCTTTAAACTACAAAACAGTATTACTCTATTGTATGACAAAAATCGGTTTGTTCATTTTTAGTGGCATCATTTCTCTATGCTGTAATTAGAAATAAAAAATATATGTAACCCATTTTAAATGACCTCAGCCTTGAGGGCAGCCGCGGTTGCCTTTTTGGGAATAGTCTGAAATTTGTTAATAAAAATATGACGTAAACCCATTACTGATCCGAATATTAATCGTAAAACTTGATAACCGACTAATGATGCTATTTGTATGGTACGAAGCAGCACCTGGCACAGACTTGGATCTCTTAAATGTTTGCTGGGGGTGTTCATACAACAGATTGGTGTAAACCCAGAGGCCAACAAATTTATCCCCTCGGGTCTGAAAAACATCACAATTGTCAGCTATTAGCTGTAGGTTTTATTTTCATTTGATGATCATCTGTCAAATTCATTTACTGTTATAATTACACATGTGTGAATCTTACCTAACCCATAGTGAGGCTCTCAAATGAGCAGCGTCTCTGCGTTAAATGTCGTCTGCTAATTGTTCTGGTACCAGTACAGGCTATCAAATAAACGTGCAAAACCACTCCTTTTCAATAGATTCGAAGAGAAAACCATTAAATGTTACAACTTATCACTTCATGGTGAATTTATAGCCATGTTTTAATTTGGTATAATGACCAATTGGCATTACAAAATTAATACTTTAGTGCATTTATGTCGTATTTAAGTGTCTCGTTTTCAATAAAATGACTTTATCATCATGGATGATTATATATTACATTAGTATTAATTGAAATATACCGTACACAACTGACATGAAATTTATTTCTTGGTATAAAAATGTTATCTCCACATAACGCGTTTATGTACATATGAATTAATCGAGAGATATAAATTTGTCTTTCACACACTAATATATTATGTGTTGCAATACCTAAATGTCTATGGTATTATATAAAAGACCCAAGTTACTTTATATGCGTGTATGGGATTGAAAACAAGTTGAATGAGATGGGCTGGATGCTGTAATAATGAACTCTATTAGCAATCTTGAAGCAAAGGTAGATCAATGATGGTAAAGCCATGTAAAACGGAGAAGTTTTTCTTCCAGTCGCATCATTTTGATAAAATGAGAATCATTAATAGTTACTTGTCACTCTCAAATGTAATAATACAGATAAGAATGACAAATGTTATAGTCATTTGACTGACATTTGAAGCTAAAAATTCTCTTTTCAAGATTACAAATTTCTCCTGATGTTTTTTTTTTTTTTTTAATTTGGCTAAATATATAAGTGGAATACCTGAAATATTCTATTTACACACAAATTCCTTCATTTCTTCATTTAAGAGTATTCTCTACCTGTTTGTCTCCATTTTGATACGCTGTGGTAAGTCTTGGTCTTGAGTGCCACCTGGTTCTCATTTTCTGTGTGAGTTCAAGTGTCGTCTGCTATAATGTGCCATGAGTGCCACCTGGTGGGATAAAATGACAAACGCAAGAACGTACATTTATAATGCACAATAATATATTAAATAGATAGATGAATATATTACAACCACTCAATATAATTATACCGAAAACCAAATATTAATTAATTTAATTCAAAGGCCCCTGTAACTTCATAACTACAGTAGTTTGCTGGTGAGCCACCTGGTGGACGAATACATATCTGACCATAAAATGTTCAAGGTCACTATGAATATCAAGCCACCCAAACCTCCTGGGAAATCTAATAGGTATAGGGACGTTAAAGGTTTGGACAAGGATGCTCTTAGAAGGGAGATAAAGTCCATTGTGCATTACTTGACTGTCTGGGGAGGGCGTTCCTCTCTGAAATGGTTGATTATTATGATTACAAACTATCATGGCAAGATTGCTCCTCACAGAAGCAAATATACCTGTGCGTGCACAAACCTGATGGAATTACACTGGCTCCCTGTTTGTGCGAGAATTGATTTTAAAATACTCCTTCTGGGAGACTTTAAACAGGAAGCCCCCTCCCTTACCCGCGAGATCTGCTCCATGTAAGAAGGGTAAGATATTTCAAAGTAGATAAGTGGATATGGTAGATCAGGGTAGAAATGGTAGATACGTGGATAAGATATTTCAAAGTAGATAAGTGGATATGGTGGATCAGGGTAGAAATGGTAGATACTTGGATAAGATATTTCAAAGCAGATAAGTGGATATGGTGGATCAGGGTAGAAATGGTAGATACGTGGATAAGATATTTCAAAGTAGATAAGTGGATATGGTAGATCAGGGTAGAAATGGTAGATTCACGGAAAAGATATTTCAAAGCAGATAATCAGATATGGTAGATCAGGATAGAAATGGAATATACATGGAAAAGATATTTCAAAGCAGATAATCAGATATGGTAGATCAGGATAGAAATGGAATATACATGGAAAAGATATTTCAAAGTAGATAAGTGGATATGGTAGATCAGGGTAGAAATGGTAGATTCATGGAAAATATATTTCAAAGTAGATAAGCGGATATGGTGGATCAGGGTATATAAGCGGATATGGTGGATCAGGGTATATAAGCGGATATGGTGGATCAGGGTATATAAGCGGATATGGTAGATCAGGGTTACGATCCAGGGGAGTATCATCATGTCACGCTGACATACATGAACAATAATTCAGATTAGATATGTAGCACTGGAGCGATGAGGTTAGTGTATATCTAACATGATACCTCCATGATAGCCTTTAAATTTCTAGTTCTAACCTCACCTTAAACAGACAGGTGTTCTTAGGAAAATCCAAAGGGTCACATTATCTATTTATATGTCAAGAACATGTAAGTGTGATTCAGAGAAAAAAGTATGGACTTCATCACAATTTGGGTTTGTTATCATAATTTGTGATATCGATCAGTTCTTATCAGTGGAAGGTGGTATAATGCACTGGATAATTCCATCTATCATTATCGTCGGCTCAACCATTATATATACACATACATATACACACACAAAGTTATTGATGTGTTTCTCGCCTCCAAACTGTTCACCACAACTGGTGGAAAAGGGATACATCTAGCACTTTCCTCTGGCGGATAATGCAAAAACGAACTCCCAGCCACTCTTCCAAATGTGTAGGGCATTGCATATAGATAGCTTATATATCTGGAATGATCTGAGGTAATATTAATAACCTTAATGTTTTTAAGTTGAGTCCACTTCCCAAAATATTAAATACATGTCCCCATAACAATGGCTTTTTATATATTAAGCAGCGTGACTATTGCCACTGTAATTGCATTACTCTGTAGTGTATAGACATGAAAGGCGGCTTAAGGACATACGCAAGTTATGCATAAGAACATGTAATAGGTAACTTCAACAAGGTTAAAGTCTATACTTCTTTGAATTCACATGTCTTGTGCAATTGTATGTAGTGAATACTTCATATTTTTCTTTGGCAGGTTTTAGCATGCGTACAATTTGGCTGGTGACTTTGGCTTTCGTGGGCATTCTTGCCGGGTACTCGCTGAATGTGAAGGTACCCGATGGATGCTCGCAACCCAATATGCTCCGAGCACTCGTTGCTCCGGTCAGGTTGTTTGATTTCCTGGTGAGTTCACATTTACTATTATTAAGGCTTGCATATTTAGTCAAATCTTCTTGATCATAAGAACAAATCCATGAGCTTTTCCATAATAATATCCTTAAGCAATCACGATTATTTCACGGGTGTTCCATATACCTTATTTATGTTTTGTAACCTTGGCTCAGGTAACTTGGATCATCGAGCTGATATTAACAGCTACTATACATTAGTATATGTTTCCTTTTCAATGTAACCTATCACAGATCTTTATAATGAAAATAGCTTGAAATAATCTTCAAGAGCATAAACCAAATATATTAAAGAGGGTTTAACCTGGAGACACGGGTTGAGAGGCAGGGGGTATATTTCAGGAAATTCTGTACTGGATATTTGTTTCTTCATGTTCTTATTGTCAATATTTAAAACTTTCAGGGTAAAATCTCCGAGAATGTTTGGGGACCAGAAATCAACTTTTACATATTTCGAGTGCTTTACTCGGCAATATGTACAGGCATACGCTCAGATGAAAGAGTTCAGGTAAGTTATGACACAGTAATATGCTCAGATGAAAGAGTTCAAGTAAGTTATGACACAGTAATATGCTCAGATAAAAGAGTTCAGGTAAGTTATGACACAGTAATATGCTCAGATGAAAGAGTTCAAGTAAGTTATGACACAGTAATATGCTCAGATAAAAGAGTTCAGGTAAGTTATGACACAATAATATGCTCAGATAAAAGAGTTCAGGTAAGTTATGACACAGTAATATGCTCAGATAAAAGAGTTCAGGTAAGTTATGACACAGTAATATGCTCAGATAAAAGCGCTCAGGCAAGGTATGGCACAGGTATACGCTCAGATGAAAAAATTTAGGTAAGTTATGGCACAGGTATACGCGCAGATGAAAGAGTTTAGGTAAGTTATGGCACAGGTACACGGTCAGATAAAAGAGTTCAGGTAAGTTATGGCACAGGTATACGCTCAGATGAAAGAGTTCAGGTAACTTATGGCACAGGTATACGCTCAGATGAAAGAGTTCAGGCAAGTTATGGCACAGGTATACGCTCAGATAAAAGAGTTCAGGTAAGTTATGGCACAGGTATACGCTCAGATAAAATAAGTGGAAAGAGTACATTAATTGCACAAGCATAGTCTTGGAAGAAAGAGTTGATGTAAAATATTGGCCCAGGTATACATTCATATGAAAGCGATCAAATACGTAATATCATAATAGGTAATGCGACATATTCAAGATTACTTTCAGAGAGGAAAATATTGACTAAACATATATTTGACCATTCTGGTTGGTTGACAAACAAAATTATTCCGTAAATACTCAGATCTGATTAAATACCTAGAAAAAGGAAACTTTCCCTGGAGTGGCCCACGATATGCATATTACAACCCAGGTGGATAAAAACAGATATATGGACTTAGATAGGTTTTTGGACATCAGGTTATGTTCACACTCAATTAACAATGAGATTTTGCTCCTATGCCAAGGTCCAGGTGAGTGCTCTCAGTTCAAATCAATATAATAGATTAAAATCAGTGATGGACCAATGAAAAACATTATCAAAATATTGAAGAGATTTTTGATAGATTTGTCATACAGAATTAACTTGATATAAGAACTCAGATAATTCTCAACAAAAAGTTTTTAAATTGAAAATGAGGTTATAATCGAAAGAATATAAATTGAGTTTTGATAGATAATGGATGTTTTGTGTGACATCAGGTGACCAGTGAGACATTTAATGGGGTACCAGTAAGGCTCTATGTACCCAAGGTGAATGCAGCAGACACCGGGGTGTTCTTCATACACGGCGGAGGTTGGACCTTCGGCAGCCCTGGTAAAAAGGACATACATTCTTAAATATATAGTAACAATCCAAGTTTGTCATGACCTGATAAGAATCTGTGTGATTTTAATCTACTGCTAATCTTTGTCCCGATTGTTGTGAGATTAAAGTTATATCTTTATCATTCTTTGCACCTAAATGTGTTTTCTTTATTTTAGTGGTTTTTGAACATATAAAACAAATAAAACAAATTCAAACACTGCTTATGTTCACAGGTTTATATGATGAGCTCGCCCGTGAGTACACCTACGGAATCGGAGCCGTGACGGTGTCAGTAGAGTGAGTTTCCCTGGAATATTTTCACGCCATGAAATGATTGTTAGTGATAATTGTGTATACTCTGCATGGCAAGGTAGAATCACATACTACCTCTGCCAGTATAGGCATAAAATTGCGGTTATTTGTTCCGCAGATCGTCTTCATGATCTACGGAAAGGTGGGCAGTTGGTACCCATTGCTCAATCCCAACACCAAATATATTTGGTTTCATATGTCAATTCATAAATGGATTGCCATTAATGATTCAAGGGAGCAAACAAATAATGAAAAGATTTTTGGTGTGAAAAATTCAATATTAGGAAAGTATTTGCTCAAGTAAATAAACCTCTGTATTTATATCATTCACCTCATGACTTCGATGAGAATCGAGAAGTAACTTCCAGGTTTTTCCAGAAAATGTTCACAAACATTTCAACAAAACAATGATCAACATAACTCAAAGGCCATTGGGCCATGTTTATAATTTTATAAACCAAATTTACATAAGATAAAAGCAAAAAAAAAAGTTTTAGTTTTAATGAAATGCACGAATAAAACTGCACATTGGCGGTGACACCTCAATAAAGCT
This sequence comes from Amphiduros pacificus, assembly GCA_949316495.1. Taxonomy (NCBI): domain Eukaryota; kingdom Metazoa; phylum Annelida; class Polychaeta; order Phyllodocida; family Hesionidae; genus Amphiduros; species Amphiduros pacificus. The sequence goes on along the minus strand of OX439003.1, from coordinate 14,244,312 downwards.
ACTTTTCTATAAAAGAAGTTAAATATCACAACTGTTGATTGTATTTCCTATATTTTTTCAGTTATCGCCTTGCTCCGCCAAACAAATATCCTGATCATCTTGAAGACTGTGAAAAGGCTTTTAAATATTTTATAAGTCATGCCATCGAGCTTGGATTTGATCCCAACCGTGTGGCTATTACAGGTAAGTGTAAAGTAACACAAAATCTACTGTTTAGCTGTCACACAAAACTCAACAGATTCCTATCCATTCTTCATAAGGGGTTTGACATTAAGTCTCGGTGGCAGGTTTTTACTGGAGTTAACATCATCTATCTTTTCCTGAAAAGGACATTAATACTGTTCAGAATTGATCTTGATGCACAGATATTTATTTATTAGTAAATGAATGACACACATGTATGATGCATCTTATATTATATAAGGATTACACACTGTATGTAATTATGATTTACAGGGGACAGTGCAGGTGGCAATTTGGCAGCTGCTCTAACGCTTAAACTAAGAGACACCAAATACACTCCAATGCCAAAACTACAGGTACTGAAATACCCCGCCCTTCAAGCCATTGATTTCAACACCCCATCCTACCATGCCCACCAGGATGACTCTTTGTTATACAGGAAACTAATGGTGGGGATGTGGATCTTTTACATGAAAGGCTATATGGATTATTCACTCTTGGATATCATGACTGTAAACAATCACACAAACCCCGAGACCAAGCGTGAGCTCTACTCATCCTACCTTAATACGTCTCTGATCCAGACAGACTTCTATCACCACACATACCAAGCCAATAAGGACAACTATGGCGATGAGGAAGTCTGGGCAAGTGTGAAGGACATTCTAATGGATCCTTACTACTCGCCGCTAATGGCCAAGGATCTATCCAACCTCCCAGAGACCTACGTTATGACCATGGAGCAAGATGTGCTCCGAGACGACGGTCTGCTCTATGTGCGCAGACTCAGAGAGGCCGGAAATGACGTCACACATGAACATTATGAACACGCCATCCACGGCATGTCCATCTTTATATGGGCTCTGGAAGATGGGCATAGGATTACATATAACATGCTCAACTATATAAGAGAAAGGTTATAATAGAAAGAGTAAGCTCGATACACACCCCATCTAAATTATCTCATTCTAAGATTTTTACCAATAATAGTAGAATTGTCCAGGTAAGAGTATGTATCAATATGTATCCAGCTTCTGCAGTGAGAGGGAAATTATCTGTCATTCAGTCTGTCCATCAACTTCAATATTCTTTTTCCTGAAAAGACTGGTGAAAGCTCTCAGCTAATAGTAGGTAAGATGTTGCATTTTCGCGAGACCAGAAATCTAATAGATTTCCATGAGTTGTGAAGGAGGAAGCCATTTTCAAAAATAAGACAATTATCAAACAATGAGAATCGAGATAACAACGGAAATTGGAGCCAAAGTCAATGTGTAACATCCACTCTGAATACCGAAATATCATCTGCTTAAGTCTGGAAAAGAGTGGTCATATATGGAGCAATTTGCATCATTTCCAGGAAATGTTACAAAAATATATAAAAACAAAACAAAAAAACAAACAAAAAAAAACAAAAAAACAACAACAACAACAAACTAACAAAGAAAATCAAGGATCAGCAAAGCTGTAAGGTCTTTGGACTATGTTTTCGGGAAAGTGTTCATTTCGTTTCTGAGGACAAGTGGATTAAGGCTTTGAATTCGTAGAGAGATATACATGTATATTATTATTGAGTAGAGCCATTTGTGCATATATGGCTTCTAGCGGTGTCCGTGAATGTAAACGCACCTGGAAAATCACATTTTGTGTTTGTCAATCGTTTTATTTCGTTTACTTATTCCTGGTTGACGTATCCCGATTTGTATGTAACCGAGTGATATTAAAGTGAACAAAGTGAGCAAAAAGATCGTCAATAGACAATATTAGAGAGAATAGGTTTATCGTCAAGCCTGTCAAATCTCATTGCGATATATGATCAATGTGATTTGAATGATTGTCCCTCAGGAAAAACTTTGCATTTTCTGTCAGGTTTGGTCCATGCATTGTATAATCCGAAGTCAAAATGTCATTTTAATGTTAAACATATGAAAGATCTTAGTTTCGAGTTAAGATATCAGATTTTGGCAAGCTGCAACGTTTCATCGAGCTTCATAAGTTGCTTTTTATAGGGTAAACAAATGATAAAATTTTGCCCCAAAACACTTATGAAATTCTGTGATTTTTGTTATGAAGAACCCAAATTCTTAAAATAATGCATAGTTTTTTAGTGTAAACATTTTTGTATTTATATGAATACTGTAATGTTAGCAAATCTTCAAAGTAATAAAGTATTTTAATATATAATATGTAATATTGTATTAATTGTAAAATATGATGTTATGATGTATTTATATTGAAATGATGTATTGAATGTAAAGCAATGTTTAATGCAATGAAAGTAAAGATGTATCTGGAATATCCATAAAAATGCCGATTATGTCCTTAATGCAATGATATATAATGACATGTATTTTATGTGATATATGTCATAATGTATCAAATGAGATCTAATAATGCATGCGAAGGGTAACACAATGATATGCTTATGTCGAAACAATGTTTATGATGTAGTGCAGCAACGCAACAAGTTCATGTATTGAGTGCAATTTATGGAGTGGAATTTATGAGATTTCCTCTGAGGCCTTCATCTTAATTGTTCTATTGTGTCCCTTATCACTGCTCTTGACTCCAAATTTTAGCCCAAATACAATTATGTTCACACAGTCATCTGGCCATTGAGCATAAAGGGTGCAGATGAAACAAACAAATAATAGACATATGTTATAATATAAATAAAAGATTTTTTTTCTGCAATATACATATATTTGTAGGATGTTAGTTGTCTTTTAAGCTAAACTGTTATAGATGCTGATTTTTTTTTTTTTTTTTTGGTAAAGAGCATTACCGGAACATTAAGAATTCAGGCCAGCTGCAGAAGATGGAGGAAAGTAGAACAAAGAGGCCTTGAACCATGACGCATTTGATTAGAGAGTCACCCAATGAGGACCTGTGGTAACACAAAGGTCATGGGTTCGATTCCCGGCCAGCTTGATTGATTACAATTTCTTATATGAGCTGGGGCCTGTGTATGAAGGGTAAAACTGTTGTCCTTGTAAAATCTGTTACTGGGTGGGTTGTCATGTCAAGGACCTGCAACATGACAGTTCAGTGAGGTAGCACTCATATTAGCATGATCAGCATGACCTGTAGGCTTCCTCGTTACATAAATGAAATATTGTCGAAAAATTAGAAAATAGTACCAAAAAAAACATTTATTTAATTTAAATGATCTATTTCTACCCCTGAAGGTATAATGCTATACCCCACGTTTTATTGCACGTCGGCTCAAAACTGTATCATTGTTTGAAATGTGAATAATAATCTTACTGGAATTTTATCTTGATCACCATGCATGGTGACCTTTATTGACCAGCCAATTTATCTGAACAATGACCTGCTAATCGGTTAAATAACGTTTACAAAAAGTTATCAAAATCTACAAAAGAGGCTTTATATTTGTAGCAACTCTTGGAAAATATGTGTCCAGCTTCTTTAACATTACGAGATGGCTCATTGCAGCAATACTGGTTGTAGTCAAAAACGTATACGTGCATGGCAGAGTGTTCCCACGTCTACTGCGAATGTGGTTTGTTTTTATTTGGTAATTAATCTGTGCGCGAGGATCCAGTTTTGATATATACCCAAATATATTAAACTTTTGAATGGAAAATTAATTAATTAAATGTATGATTGAGAAATGAGCATTGTTGGGGAAATGGCGAGGTCTGAAAGAGTTCCAATATCAATATTGAAATGAAAATGCTTTGTTGCAATAGTTATAATGAATTTGAATTTGAGTTGTAATGAATTCAAATTCATTATGCTTGGTTTGTGAGGTATAGTTTTGATTTAGCCTGTTATTAATACACTCAATTTGAACAGGTACCTATCTATTTGCATCCAGATATTGACGATTGACAGAGTTCACCCATGCAGTGGTTCTTTAGAAATGGCTACGATATGATATAAATTTTTATTCTCAATATTCTGATATTAATATTTCAAAGATAGACAATGTTAGATTCAGGTGACAAATCAAAAATATAACATAACATATATATAACATGATGTTGTTTCCTTTATCAGGGGACAGTGCTTGGGGTTCCCTTGCAGCAGCCCTGGCTCTCTACTTGAGGGACACCAACTTCTCACCAAGACCAAAACTTCAAGTATTTCTGTCCCCTTGTCCTCAGGCCACAGACTTCAACTTGCCATCTTATAATAAGTATAAAAGTGACACATTCTTGTCTCAACGTACAATGGCCGGATATTGGTTGATGTATGCGAGAGGCCATATTGACAGGAAAATACTAGATGCCATGGTGACCAATAAGCACACCCCTCGGATAGGTTATCTTGTAATAGAATGTCTTTACTATTTCAAAAGAATAAACTCACAACTTTGTAAATGTGTCTTTTATTAGGCATTTTTCTCGTATTGCGAGGTGACATGTTGTTTAAAAAAATTCAAACATTGTCAGTATTGATAGATAGTAAACAACTAAAATTACACAACATATGAATATTTAGTCAATTGATAACTTTGATTGTATTTCAAACGCATATTTGCATTTTCATTGACAAGTATTTTTCAAATAGAAAATACAACAAAACACATGTTACTAGTAGGGAACAGCGATCCTTTTATTTTTTTTTAGCTTAAATACATAATTTTAGTAATGACTTTTTCAGCACGGTGTAGGCTACATCACATTTGTCTGACACCGAGAACTTTTCTTTGTGGATAGTGACTTAGCTCTTTCAAACAATCTTTGTATCAGAAGACAATGAGAGAGGTCTATTTAGTGATGGATATTGTTTACTATACGAATTGACATTGATATTTATACCATTAGTTTACTTATTTGGAGAGGCCGGAGGCCGAGCCAAATAAGGAACTAATGGTATGAATATTCATGTCAATGAGTATAGTAAACTATATCTAACTTGTATCATTATGTAAGATGTTGCTCCACCCACTCCATGCAACAATGAACATGTAACCAGGTGCCATAATGTGGAATTCAGATCATGTGCATTGAATGGCATGATCTGATTGGTCTCTCAAAAGAGCCCACTACATGTAAACCCCAAACTTCAAGACCAAAACCAAACTCTTTTCTCTGCTGACTATGGTGGTATCACACCTACCTGCCAAAATGTCAATTTACTCTTTTTCTGACATGGATGATGTTACTCTCAGTCAAGCATTAGATGCTTATGAATTGTCGAACCTTACAGATATGCCAAGCTTTGACATTTTAGGAGATTGGTTGGGCAAAGAGGAAATGACAGGTAAATACTTTATGATTACTTTTGGTGTTTTTATAATTGCTCTTTGTATAAAATAGATTAAAACTGTGATTTATGTTAAGAATAAAAGGAACAGAGGCAAATTTAAATTGGTGCTAATTAAATGTGCACAATACATGTCAGAGTTATAAAATAAAATAAAAATGTGAAAATGAAAATTATATAATTATGTTGTGTTTTAATTTTCAGTTGAACAGTTCGCCATGGTATAATCAATTATACCATGGTTAGTTGCTACAAGCCACACGCCCATCTATAGTTGGACTAAGAACTCTGGGCATGTGGCTTATAGCAATCATAGGTTATGAAAATAAGTTCCATGGTAGGAACAAAGGAAAACTGACCTACATAATTTACAATGGTGATAAGTACATGAATAAGCATTACATTTTATTAGATTTATCTCGTTATGTAGGATTTAAACTCATGGCAAATGGATTGTGTCAATTGTGTGCATCTAAGGCTAATAGAAACATCGCATGTGTTTGAAAAAAATATATATTTACAATGATATTTACGAAATTTAATGGCACTAAGTCAAGAATAAAGTTGACAATTTCACTAATCTATAATTCTTGATAATTTGTTTATCGAAGCTATGATGCATCCCTTTCTTCAAGTACGATATGGTCAACCAGTTAATATCATAATAACTTGGGCACAGAATAAACTGATTTTTTTAAAGAAAACAACTTTTCATGGCACATGGCTTCGAGTAAATTTGCCCCCGTTTTTCAGGCACACTCTGGACATTGCTTTGAAGGAACTATTTTCTCCAAAATTGATGTTTACATATCTTTTTGTTGATCAACTGTTGGTGGGATTCAGGTGCCATGCAGTACGTAATGACCCTCCCTTACAGACGTATTTCAAATACAAGGTGTTATGCTTCTTTGAAGTAGAGAAAAAAATGAGGATACAATATCAAGGAATAAGTGCTAATTAAAAAAACAAGCTCGTGCATTTGCAACAAGTGCTGATTTCAAAAAATCGAAATGCAAAATCCAACAGAAAATCTATGGCCGGCATGGACCGACAGTACGTTTATTCTCCACAGGCCGATTGCCGATCTCCATATTGTTTTTTTACCCCATAGAAAAGTACACACCAGAACTGAACAACTTTACCTCGACTATGCTAGTCCAAATAGCTATATTAGGACTATCAAGGACCTCTCCTTGCAATGGGTTTGTGCAGCGGGCGAATAATGTCACTATTCTTGGAGGGATTCCTCTGATTGGTTGATATAAATATAGAACAAGGAAACCCCAAACAACGACCACATATTTCAGGGGCCCACCACTATATGATATGCAAAAAGAGCCTGATCTTTCACCTATTATCGCTCAAACACAAGAGAGCGCCCTCTTTTCACCACTTCCGGGAGTAATGTTCTGCACATGCTCAGTTCTAAGAACAGCAGAAGGGTTGTGAACTGTATATATAACAGTTCACAACCCTTCTGCTGTTCTTTGAAGTGAGCATGTGCAGAACATGAACTTCCTGCTTACTGGCCGCCATATTGAATTCAAGTCGTTGCACAAAACAGAGAATATTTCAAATGCACATTTAATGGGGAAATGTTCGACATTAAAACATTTTTGTATGTCCTGTTGAGAAAACAAACTATTATTCACAGTTTGCATGTATTGTTAATTTCTCTTGGTGGTTATTTTACTTGAAAACACAGTTTAAAGGCCTTGTTTACATGGGCGAAAATATGTATAGTTGACTGCAACAAACATTACTCCCGGAAGTGGTGAAAAGAAGGAGCTCTCCAGCATTTGAGTGATAATAGGTGAAAGATCGGCGAACTAATGCACACTTCTGGCTGGCAGCTTGTAACTAATGCATTTTATTTCCAGCTGGTATGTTTACTAGCTGGGAACTTTTTTTTGTATGAATCAACTGGCTCAAAATACATTTGACATTTCAAAATGGCCTAGCTGACAGACAGATGAATTTAATAATGCACACTTGTCTGGCTGGCAGCTTGTAACTAATGCATTTTATTTCCAGCTGGTATGTTTACTAGCTGGATACTTTTTTTGTATGAATCAACTGGCTTAAAATACATTTCACATTTCAAAATGGCCTAGCTGACAGATGAATTTAATTGGTATTTCCAATGACGTGTGACCGTAATTCCGGCCACAGCATACGGGCACCTGCGAGGTGGGTTACTGTCCCTATATGTATATGGGACAATTATTAGTGTCTAAACTTTACTGGAACCAGAACTGTACATCTCCACTATATTTAATCATTGGTCGGAGAGATTGACAGGGGGCCTATAAGCTTGCAGCTTAATCATGTTGAAACGTCAAACATTAAGCCTTGAAGTCAACACAAACGCGAGAGAAAATAAACCAGGAAATCCAGCCCTAAAGACAAACTCGACCGAAAAAGGATTTGTCGCAACATCTATTAGTACCCTTCATTGGCTTGATTTGTTTTTCCAAGAAACACGGTCTGTGGGCATTTTTCAATGTCAGGGTAACTTGTGGGCACTTTTATGGTTTCAAGTTTATTCACTCCCTCCTTGGAATACAAGAAACAAGTCAAGTAATTTTGTTTGCCATCATAGCTGGCCGGAAGATATGTTACTGCCAAACAAGCACTGTACTTCCGGCACTTATCTAGACATGTATTATAATCGATGTTAGCATAAACAACCTGCCGATTACCATCAATAACTGTGAACAAAAGGATTAAATTTTGATCATCGAGCATCAATTTTGTTAAAACTATAGATAATGCAGTGTTCTCTTGTGCCTCTCCAGGAAGAAAATATTGCCCAGCATTTTTTGACTTGAAAAACAAATAACAGTACTCTTTGGTTGTGGTAAAAGCAATGCACTCCTCGATGTCATTGCATCCTTCAAGGCATTGCCCATCATTGCGTATTAACCGCCTGTAATCTTCGTCTGGTTTCGCCTGCATGATTACATTTATTTCCAGCTGCAAAACACTTCCCATGTAATTCACACATGATTGAACCTCGCCCTTATTCTTGAATTGTTCACAATAATTCATTTTATATTTTTTAATGTTAGCATTTATCTTTCCATAATCAATATTAATGTTGTTCATGTACTTCTTAGTGAACAAATCTTCTATAGATTTGAGAGTGTATTTAACTGGGACTGGGTTGTCCTTCACACTAGCCGCCCAGGCAAGGGCGTCGCCATCTGCCGGGGGAGCTGCACCTATTGTTATCGTTGTAGTTTCCACATTTTGCAAGAAATCAGACACAGCCTTGGTTTGAGAACTATCCATTCCAAAGCTACCGCTGAGACTAAACAAGCCAGAGTAGCTAGCTTGTGCTGACAAACTGTACTCTTTTGTGCTTATTTTATCCACTTTACTTTCTTCCAAGCGATATTGATACGTGAATCTTGCCCCCATTTCAACATCATTAAGAAAATGGGTTCCATATATCTCAAAAAACTCTATGTAAACTCCAGGATCATCTGAGGAAGCCAAAACTTCTGCCCAGTGAAGGAAGCTGGAGTCGAAAGGAGGCGGAGAAACAGGGTCAATTTTGGAGAAGTAGTTCGTGCAGACTGCACTTGATGTGATGTATGTATAATGGCTGGCAGAAATATCTTTGGTAGCCTTCTTGTAACCGGTACTTGCGGAAAAGTGAACACCCCACCCCCCGCCTTCTACACTGGCGGATACAGACAAGTGGTCGTCAAATTCTGAGACACTCTTTGCCACGTGAGAGGAGAATGACGTCACACAGGACACATCAGGGACCATGTGTAACCCTTTGGGAATCACAAACCTGAGGTCTGCACTTTGCCTTTGCTCCGTGTACTGTGCAGCAAATATGGGAAATGTGAAGCCCTCGTCGTGCCCAAAGTCCAGGGGATAGCCGCGAAGAATGTTGTAACCAAATAGGCCATAGCTTAGATCCGGGAAGGTTTGCTTGGAAGATTCAGCAACATGAGAGCAAGCTAAAAGTTACAAATGTAAAGAAAAAGAATGATTATTTAGGGTATTTATGCATCTTTTCTTCCTAATAGCAGAGGAGAAAATAACCAAAATACTGTACTTGTGGGAATTGCTATATTTACAGTGTTAAAATACATTGCCTGGTAAAATCAAAACATCACTGACATTAATCAACATTTAAACGCTACAATATTTGAAATATGAGATATGATTAAAATTATATTTCTCTCAAAATAGCATTATTGTCCTCATTTTCATTGAAAATAGTTTTGATGAGAAATGAAGATGACAAACAAATTGGTTCTGCAGATTACACAACAGGAGAAGGCTTGTTTTAGCTGCGTTGATGTCATTTTAGTGTGAAGAAAATTCACTGTGATCCTAATGAAACAGACTTTCTTATTTTCATTCGATAATTTGGAAATAAAAAGAAAGTTTGTCAATCAGATATTTCAAAGACAGATGAAAAAATTAATTTTTTTTTTCTCCAATATTCAAGTGTGTACTTTACTTCTATTTTTCTTTTAATGCTTTTGGAAAATAGAAATCTATTTCACTAGAATCACAATAAATATGGCTAAAATTACTTTGACAAGGTTGTTTGGAAATCCATTTTATCATGGTCCCACAATCTGCAATTTTTATCCCTTTTAATAGTGTGACGTGATAAAAAAAATTTTGAAACAGTATTATATTACGCCATTTTTAATCAGTTAAAAAGATATGAAACTTTTAATATTTCTTATTTATTAAGAAATGTTGATTGTATATAACTCAATAGCATTATCATGAAAATGAATAGCATAAAATGTTATATTATGACTGAAAAGTTTTAATGAAAAGGGAACTCTTTTTGACAGTTGAGCAGTTTACCATACTTTTTTGAAAAGTTGTATTTTGGCAAAATAAAAGTATTTCCCACAGAAAATCTGCCACCAGAGGACACTCACCACCAATACCAATAAATTGCCTTAAATAAGATGTTAATGTTATGTCGATGTTTTTGATATTAAACCCAAAGACATCGGCAAAATAGACTTGAAATCCACTGTTTCTAGAAACACTACGCACTGACCATCATATTGAAGTTTCCCCAGTAAATAAACTCGACCTCTGGCGATTGACTGTTGCAGTTCTGACACATGTCACTATCTTTCCCAGTCATAATGTCTAAAAATGCAAATCCATGTGCATTCTGTATTTTTTTTTCTCCAGTTTTTTACCCGATATCAAACTTGACAACGAGAAATGGCATTTAGTCCAAGTGATGACGTCATGAAAACGCAAAGGGAGAATCTTCATATGACGTCAGAAGGACCACAAGGTTGTAGAGCTTCTGATCGTTGCTGTCACTCCTATAATTAGACTGACCAGCTTTCACCTGATTGCGCAAACTCGTAAACAATGGCGAAACGATGCTGAGATCAAGAAAAAACAAAGAAATATTTTCAAACACGGCTGCCATCTTAAGTTGATTTAAAAAGTACATAATTCTTTGATTCTTAGTCGCCGGAAGTCGAGTTCTTACAGAGTCGGGACTTAAATTGGATGGGCAGTGCGTGATGTTTCTGGAAACAGTGGATTTCAAGTCTTTTTTGACGGTGTCTTTGGGTATAGATTGATAATTATATGAGGGATGGACCATTAGTCATTCGGGGGGTGGAAGAAAATAAAATTGATGATTTCTTTTGTCTATGTTTGGTCTCAAATGAATGTCCTAAATTACATAAAATGTGCATTTTAAGTTCACAAAGGGCTTTTTGCATTCGGCACATGGTGCGTGTTGATGCGTGTTGTGTCAGTTCTGACACCTGGTATTTTTTGGGGCTTTTGGGATCTAAATGTTTGAATAGAAATGTTCGCATGTACATACTAGATAACATCAAACTTGGATTTAAATCATAAAACCCAAACATTTGCAAGTTTTAAAAATGACACTTCACTGAATTTGGCGGGAATCAGCTTTTGTATATTGGGGTGTCCAGAAATGGATATTGAAGGGGGTGTTCAATTTTAACATTTTGATCCCAAAAGCCCCCAAAAATACCAGAACTGAGGTTCGATCCCTGGCCATGCCGAGATTGAATTCATGATTCAATTTCACACATGAGCTGAGGCCCGTGCCTAAAGGGTTAGCCTGTTGTCCTTGTAAATCTGTGACCGGGTGGGTTGTCATGTCAAGGACCTGCGACATGATAATTCAGTGAGGCAGCACTATATCTGCTACAAGTAGGTCTCATCACGAAATGACTGAAATAATGTTGAAAGTGATGTAAAACCCCAAACAAACAAAACAAAAAAACCAGAACTTACACAACGCGCATAACTGACACAACACGCATACGCGCCGAATGCAATAAGCCCACTAAGTGATAATGACTATACCTGTATTCATAGTCAAAATAGACTTGAAATCCATTGTTTCCAGAAACACCACGCACTGCCCATCATATTGAAATATTGAAATTATTACTGTGTCATTATCTTTCCCAGTCATAATGTTTCTAAATACAAAAACAGGTGTTATCTGTAGCGTCTTTTACTCATTTTTTTTATCGACATTACACTTGGCAATGTGAAATGGCATTTAGAAACGTCAGGGAGAAACGTCATATGACGTCAGAAGCACCTGCCCCGCCCCCCCCCCAAAAAAAAAAATTCTTTTCATTGTTACCTTTCGCCTTCTGAAATTAACTATTACAAAGATTGAAACTAATTTTGTTCCTCCTGCTACAGTTTCATCTCATTTTTTATCTTCAAGTCTGGCATTTTCGATATTTTTCCCCTCAAAGTGGTCTCATCGATGTTTTGTTTCCACTTTCCTCCACCCCCTGAATGATTAATGGTCTCTCAGTATATTCATACGGTGTGGTATATTTCTCATTATTCAATGATTTATTATCTATTTATGCAAACACTTGAAAATCTTGACTATTTCAATCTCAGTTTTACCAGTGAGAAAGTTGAAGTGGAATGTTTGTTTTTGTTTTTTTTTTACATTTTTAATGTTGCTGTTTAGTTCAAATCCTATTTAACAATTGTAATTGTAATTGTATGCACGCAGAGGCAAACTTTTATTAATGCTGAACGCACTAACCAGTTTCTATTTTCACCAATAGATGTCAGCACTGTCCCATAAACCATAATATCGCATATAAAAATTCAAAATCTTCAATAGAATAATGTAATAATTAAAGATCATGTAATCACTGCAATAATATTCAACCATAATTTTGCCTTTGGATGTAATACATATATTTATATTTATATGATATTTTATACATTTCAGTGGACTGTAACAAATGTAATTAACTGATTATTGTTGAATCAGAATGAGACACATGACTTGTCATATGCTTCTTAAGATTGAATATTAAGTACCTTTTCAGCCCGATATCAACTATATCCGGTCAAAGGAGGCTGTTATTTTTCGTTGGAATTGTCTGGGGATCATTATCATACAAGTTTGATAACACAAACCAAATCCTCAGATGGCCAGTCAAAAACGATACATTGGTAAGTTTCTTTCCTAAAGCACCATGTGAAAAATGTCCCCTCCCAAATCGGCTTTCCACGCGAGAAACAGTGGTGCGAGATCTTACCAGCCTTTAAACTATGACCGGGCTGTTCGTGATATAAGCCCAGATTCCTTTGTCTAATGCAGTTAAATCAGAAGGAAGATTATTCCAGTCAGTGTACCTGACACGTATTATTATTATTATTATTATTATTATTATTATTATTATTATTATTATTATTATTATTATTATTATTATTATTATTATTATTATTATTATTATTATTATTATTATTATTATTATTATTATTATTATTATTATTATTATTATTATTATTATTATTATTATTATTATTATTATTATTATTATTATTATTATTATTATTATTATTATCATTATCATTATCATTATCATTATCATTATCATTATCATCATCATCATCATCATCATCATCATCATCATCATCATCATTATCATTATCATTATTAATTATAATTATTATTATTATTATTATTATTATTATTATTATTATTATTATTATTATTATTATTATTATTATTATTATTATTATTATTATTATTATTATTATTATTATTATTATTATTATTATTATTATTATTATTATTATTATTATTAATAATTATTATTATTATTATTATTACCTTCTGATTGGCAAGTATCAGCATTCTCCGACTCACTGCCCTCATGCTCGCTGCTCCAAAAGTTATACCTGTATAAGAGAAACATAGTGAGTTGATGTCGGGTGAAAACATGTTTTCACAATGAAAAGGCAATGAATAATAACGAATATATGACTTGCCCATTCACTCTGCTGCTTGTCAGAACAATGACAAGGAGGAGGACCGAAGAATATACCATTGTTGTCAGTGACACACCCTGTAAAAAAGAGTAAGCCAAAGAAGTATTGCATGAGTTGCATGATTTATGGTTTGCTCCACAGATATCCAAACTCATCTAATCCACAGCGCCACCTATGTTGTTGACTAAATATTTTACCAGTTTTCAAAATGAACACTTCATATATGCTCATATATATATTATTTACTTTACTCAACAGCATTTATCAAGAAACCTGTTTTTGTGTCAGTTAGGACCAAACATGTATTGAAATTAAAGTTTTATGCAGAATTGAGTTAGCCACTCTTGATGAATGGAGAATTAACCACCTTCAATATTTTGTCATCCTTTCCAAATAATTTGTGTCAAAAGTTAAAAAGTAAGTCGGTATTTATAAAATCGTAATGTGTGCAAATTATTTTCCACATATGATGTCTTAGATTCAGAGAGACTTATTCTTGCATATGTAAACTTACAAATATAATACACTTAGCCTGTTTGTGTTTAAAAGTCATTCAATTCGTTATCAAAACAGCAACAGCATCATGGTTACATCTGGTCTTTTATAATAACAAATAAAATCAATTTTGATGATAAAAGGAAGTAATACATTCAGCCAAAACAAGGTGATGTTTTTGATATAAATGTGCTACTCTTCATCACTGGTCTCCTGTGAATCACGTCTAGTTTTCTCTCTTTACTTTCCGGCTATGCAAGGCCCTGGATCGGCACACTTATCACAAAGGGGCAACTTTCTATTTTAAGAAATAAAAGTCCTTTGACATCTGATATTATTTCTGAATACTATAGTGTTTGAGTCTTTTTCACAGAATGTAAAATATTTTAGAAGAATCAAAATAAAAGATGTCTAGCACATACCTGATATTTTTACTTTGTGATAATTCACTTATAGTTTGTTGTAAATAGGAGTAGAGGAAAGAGAATGTCTGTAAACAGCATTTACCATTGAAATGCTGACTCCAGTTGGTTACAGCAAGATCAGCAAACCGCTCCACTGGGCTGCAAAATGCTAATTTACTTATGAATGAAAAATGCTGCTTATGCAGTCTAGACATGCACTGATAACGGCGAAGACCTGCTTAATAATTCAGCCAAATCAATACAATAACAACAGAGTATGGCTGCTTAATAGGTTAGGATTGATGGGAATGAAAAACAGAGTTTCGCAGACTAATATGTGCAGTTTCCTATCCAATATTTTGGGGAATATAGACGATATATTTGGTGAGTCAAAATATGAATCTTAAATTTTAGTTCAGAGAGGAAGGCTTAAAAGATTAATATTATTGTACAATGTTTTAATAGTGACTGATAATCCATTTCAACTATTTAATATGTATTCAATCACATTATACTCTTCTTTCTTTACTCATTGTTTTTGCGTATATGACAAACTGTTGGTATCAACCCATGATTGAGAGAATTTGAATAAAAGCTTTATATTTCTCATCTAATCTTTTATTGCTAAATCTCTTTTTTCAGAGTGATCTCCCAATTACTGAATAGAATGTTATGGTCTGTGCAATTACAATTGGAAGAATGCAGATGGTTGGTAGTAATGGTGACATGTTACCTCCTGGCTAATAAAGGGGTTACTGACGCAGAAGTTATGGGATCACTAGATCGCTGTTCTCGGTTCTTTTTTAGAGGTCATATTCCACAGTTACCTTTATATTCCAATGGAAAACGCCTGTATGGGGTAAATATTATATTTAGATATTCAAATATATCTATAAAGAGAGCCATTATCAGGAAGCACAAGAAATAAGGCATAATGAATTGAATTCAATTTGATATTGTATCCGTCTAGTGAGGAGATTTTTTACACTTCAATGGGTCCTAGTAATCAAATGTCATAGTCATGTTTAGGCCCAATATCACAAATGGCAGCCTTTCAAACACCAGATATGAATATTTAATTTTTAATAAAACTATTAAAAAAATCAAACTTATACATTCATTCAGCTCGGGAATTGCCCCTTCCTTAGTATATTATCAATGAAACAAAAATTACACATCTCAGGAATGCTGTGAAAATGGCACCTCAGGAAAGTAATGTTCTTTGAAAGTCATACTTAGAAATTAAAGTGATAAAGTTAACTGGTTTTTAGATATGTCAAAGATTTAACAACCATTACTACTATGCCACGGTCTACAATCACGAGGCACGCATTCCTGTATTTTCTGCCTACACACTGGATGGAACCGGGCAACGTTCTGAAGAGCTGTGGAAAGTGGAACCACAAGTATGTGTACATTTAACTCAATGAAATCTGTAGCTTCATGGAAGGTGGAACCGCAAATATGTGTATATGTAACTCAATGTAATCTGCAGCTTCATGGAAGGTTGAACTGCAGGTATGTGTATATGTAACTCAATGTAATCTGCAGCTTCATGGAAGGTTGAACCGCAGGTATGGATATATGTAACTCAATGTAATCTGTAACTTCATGGAAGGTTGAACCGCAGGTATGTGTAAATTTAACTCAATGTAATATGTAACTTCATGGAAGGTTGAACTGCAGGTATGTGTAAATTTAACTCAATGTAATATGTAGCTTCATGGAAGGTTGAACCACAGGTATGTGTATATTTAACTCAATGTAATATGTAACTTCATGGAAGGTTGAACCACAGGTATGTGTATATTTAACTCAATGTAATATGTAACTTCATGGAAGGTTGAACCACAGGTATGTGTATATTTAACTCAATGTAATATGTAACTTCATGGAAGGTTGAACTGCAGGTATGTGTATATATAACTCAGTGTAATATTCTTTATATATTTATCAATGCTTTAAATCTGATACAACATGGTCACAGTGGACATTACTTGCCGAACACGTGAATTTTGTCTGTTATTTATTTCACCTGCAGAAGCAGCAATCTATAGTTTGGCATTTCAGAACAAATATAATCTGACATTATTTCAAATAATAGAGTAACTCATGAGCGTAAAAGTTGATTTTTCAGTTGATGATATAAAGTAAATACCTCTGACAACATAATATTCAAATGAATGATATATATATAATGTCAATTAAATAAACACTTTGGATACTGTGCACAGATTGGAATTTCATCGGGTAGTGCTGACATGGAAAGACAACCAGCAATTACAACAAAATATTTTAAAGACCTTTTCGATCTCCAAGCTATGGACCAAGATTACAAGGTTGCAAATCAACAGGACCGGACGTTTGACCGAGGCCATTTGAATCCTTCTATTTTCCATGGTGGGGAGAGTGACCATGCCACATTTACGCTCACTAATGCAGTTCCACAATATAGTTCATTCAACTCTGGAGGTTGGCGAGTTTTGGAAAAGTTTACGTTGGACGTTTCCAATACTTTATTTGGTGTGCGAAAAAGGGCATATTTGCTGACAGGTAGTACCGTTATAGGGAGCGTTAAAAAGATCCCAGAAAATCCAATAGAAGGCTGGCCCAAAGGAAGGGTTACTGTTCCAAAATATATGTGGACTGCACTGTGTGGCGATGCTCTCAAATCACGTGGTATAATCTCATTTGGATATGTATGTTATAACCAGCCTACCCCCAACTGTGAGTTTTGTTCTATTGGTAAATTAGAAATATTCTTAAAAAAAGAACGTGACATACAAAACCTGTTTCCAGAGGATTGTAAATCATACACTCTCGATGACTTCAAAAAGGTACTACAAACGTTGGGCACACCAAGTATATCTCAGCTGCCTATTAGATGGTAGGAACCATATTATGATTGAAGAACTATAGAAGGGAAGCTTATAATTGCTTAAATTGTATATAAAATATCCATATATATCCTTTATTTCTAAATGTTTATTTGTCTGTGAGGATTGCTCTCCTTATGGAATGTAAGATATGAACTATGTCCTCATTTGTTTTATCACCAATGTCTAATTAACTGTAAATGATAATTGTTTTATTCTCTGTTATCTCTATATATTTACATTTATATTTATGGTTTGGGACGTAGCTAAGTAGAAAGATGATTTTTAACCATTTATAAACACTGATAAACCGGCTCTTTGATTCATTTTGAAAACCATTTGATATTAGTATGTTATTGGCATAAATCAATGTCCACTACCATTTTATATGTTAATGAACCAGGTAAAAGGAGGTTACCAAAACCGTGATTAACAAAACCGTGATAAGAAATAATGTTATAAATGGATATGTAAAGAAAATGCACCAGTGTTTCCTACATATGTACGTTTGTTATACCTCAGTTATAATATTCTCATTCCTTATGGTGTGCAATAGTATATTTAACAGAATGCTGCCAGCATACAGGAAGAAATATGGTAGTGAGCATGTTATAGTAAAACTAGTTGAATCATGAAAAAAGGCTATTGATAATGATCAATATGTGGGGACAGTGTTAATGGACTTGTCCAAAGCCTTTGATTGCATACCACACTCTCCTTGTTTGTAAAATGAAGGCATATGGGCTATATGGGATATGTAACTCATTATTATTATTTTACTAGTAATTACCTAAAATTGTGTAAGGATGCAAGTTGTAAATCATTGCATCTCAGGAGATTGAAATTGCTTGTGAAGTGCTTAAAAGTATTAATGTCCTAAATCCCTCATATATGTTTGATATGTTTGAACGAAAAGCAATAAAATATGACCTTAGGGATAGGAATATACTAGTACAACCGAAAGAAAGATTAAGTATGGCCATAATACATTTATATATTATGGAGCCCATTTGTGGAACCTGCTACCACATGAAATCAAAGAGGCAAGTGATATTACCTTGTTCAAAAGAATTGTAAGCTCATGGAAAGGGCCTAATTGCACTTGTAGCATATGTTCATTCGTATACTATGGATGATAATATATTTGTGCAGTGATAGTATGTCTGTGTAATCATTTGTTGGGTCGCTACTGTATGTGTAATTAATTGTTGACTCATCTGTAGATATTCCAGTTCTAAATAATCGATAATTAGCTTCCAGCTATTGTTATTGTATTTCATTGATTTCAAATAAAGTTATTCTTATTCTGACTTATTCCTATTCACATTTCCCTGAGATAATATTCCTCTTGTTAGGGAACTCGGGGAGCTTATAATTATAGCTGTAAATGTTATGATAATGCAGTATGATATCCCATCTTTATATTTTCAGCACTGGTCAAATCTCAACCTTTCCCGATTAGATCATAATAATCTCCCACAGACTGATCATCGAAATTTGCCGAGATTGTGTTACCATGTGTCCTTCCAAATGAGAAGACACGCAAAAAGAGCTATTCATAAAATACAAACACAGCAGTTTTTGATTATCTATTTTATTTCGCTGTCACCACATTATGTGTTTATATTGTGTATAATGAGTTAGTAAAGGCCCTTTGTCTTATATGTTACACATACACACTAAAGTAAATATCATATCTATTAATTATTGCATGTCAGCTTTGAGGTACTTTGAGACAAAAAGGTCATTCTCTGCCTGGAACAATTAAATTCATAAAACAATATATAATCATAATATGATTCTTTAAAGCCCATTAGAATTATTACTAACATTCAAGCAACAAATACAAAGCTTTTACCACAAAGTACAAAGGTGTGATGAAATTCATTTTCAGGGTGGGATTTGACGTGCATCATGTAGTAAGACGTTTAAGTATGCTGCATGATAAAGAAAAGATGACACTGTCACTGAGTTGTTTCTCACACACAACCAATGCTCCATGTAAAAACAAGGAGTAGGACATTGAGTCCCAGTGACAGGCTATATGCCTTAGTTATGCTGAGACATTTAATCACAGTTAAATTGATAAACAGTTTTAGTTTGAATATTTTTAATTTGTTTTGTAAATATGTCCATAACTGTGTTTCAAACATCATTGTGGAGATGGCATTTTAGTTCTTGGATATGTTTTTCATGGGATCGATATCTTTAAAGCTATTTTTGAAAATGATTTTTCTACCCATTCAGCACAAGTTTGCTTTGCACTACCAGGATTTTACATCACTTTTAACATTATTTCATTCATTTCGTTATGAGAACTACTTGTAGCAGACATAGTGTTGCCTCTCTGAATTGTCATGTCGCAGGTCCTTGACATGACAACCCACCTGGTCACAGATTTATAAGGACAAGGGGTTAACCCTTTATGCACGGGCCTCAGCTCATATGTGAAATTGTGTCATGAATTCAATCTCGGCATGGCCGGGGATCGAATCCACAAGCTTTGGATCACCACAGAGGTACTGGTGCTAACAAGCTGGCACTGATACCAACTGCGCCACAGCCCGTGGCTACCTCAGTGATTAGGAAACCATTGACAAGTGAAACATGTATACAGTAGGAGTGATTTCAGGTGTGAAAAACACTATTTGGAGCAACAGCACAGTATTATTCTTTTTCTATGAAATTTGTTCATGATTATTTTCTCCACCAATGTTATAGTTCGGTTTCGTTTTGTCAATCCCAATACAAAGTCCTCACTTTTTAATGTCCTCAAACTGCATGTTGTTATACCTGAATATACCTGATTACTGTCCAAAACCAGGAGTCTCTTGAATTCTTATTCCTCATGGAGTGTACATCTTCTTGAAACATTTCTCCTCAAGTTTTCTCTCTGTGTCAGCAACTGATTTACCAAATAGTAAATATTTGCCAATGGTTATTGCAGCAAAATTGCCCATCAAGTATAAATTTTTGACTAAGTCACTAGTCATATCCCCACTTTTCCCAATGAGGTCATGGTATTTCTCTAGAGGTGCATTTTCATTTTTCATACTCGTGGCATTACCTTTACTTTCATCAGCATGGTACCAAGCTTGGTACCAGAAGAGATGTCTTATGTACTCACATGTACTGTCAGATAATATACCTGCAGCTGATGATTTACGTTTGAAATTGTTGTAATGATCATAGAATTTATCCAGGTCGTCCAAATCTCTTTGATTCTGTAAAGTTGTTTTAAATGTATACCAACATACGGCCTCTACACACAATTTCATGTCCCCAGCAATCTCCAGTGGAAGGACAGATACTGCAGTCATTTCGGTTCGCTGATTAACCGATTTTGGTTCGCTGATTAACCGATTTTGGTTTGCTGATTAACCGATTTTGATTGTTCTGACTTGTTTGTGCATATGTTCCCAGGCCAGAAAAATGTACTTAGTCAGGTAAATCGTGCAAATTCTGTTCACCAACCATGAAGATATTTTAGCAATTCCACAGTTTTCCTACGTTTTCATATATCTCATGCTTGGCCTGGTTGTGCAGTGTGGAAGTGGAGCATGAATGAATGAAGTGCAGCATAAATCTAATTACAGACGAAAAGGTGTTGCTCTTAGACATAAACCTAACAGAATTAGATCATGCTATTTCTATAGTAAATTACCAAGGCACATGAGACAATATTCATAGGTTGAGTCAAGTTCAGTTTGAGCTTGTTAGCAGAAGAAATGATAAAGACAAATTTAATAAGCTTTTAAATAATGGAGTACCAATTGACTAGCTTTTAAATAATAAAGTACCATTGATTGATGAACTGGTAAAGTTAACATGGTAACGCTGGCAGATTCCCAAAAAATTCAATTAAAAGATTCGAAAAAATCTGATAACTGGAGCAAAGACAGGGATACCATACAAACGTGGACTGCACTGTGTGGAGACTGTACTGTGTGGAGACTGTACTGCATGGAGACTGTACTGCATGGAGACTGTACTGCGTGGAGACTGTACTGCGTGGAGACTGTACTGCATGGAGACTGTACTGCATGGAGACTGTACTGCATGGAGACTGTACTGTGTGGAGACTGTACTGCATGGAGACTACTGCGTGGAGACTGTACTGCATGGAGACTGTACTGCATGGAGACTGTACTGCGTCTCCATGCAGTGGAGACTACTGCATGGAGACTGTAATGCATGGAGACTGTACTGCGTGGAGACTGTACTGCGTGGAGACTGTACTGCGTGGAGACTGTACTGCATGGTGACTGTACTGCATGGAGACTGTACTGCGTGGAGGCTGTACTGCATGGCGACTGTACTGCATGGAGACTGTACTGCGTGGAGACTGTACTGCGTGGAGACTGTACTGCATGGAGACTGTACTGCATGGAGACTGTACTGCATGGAGACTGTACTGCGTGGAGACTGTACTGCATGGAGACTACTGCATGGAGACTGTACTGCATGGAGACTGTACTGCATGGAGACTGTACTGCGTGGAGACTACTGCATGGAGACTACTGCATGAAGACTGTTCGGCATGGAGACTGCACTGCGTGGAGACTGTACTGCATGGAGACTGTACTGCATGGAGACTGTACTGCATAGAGACTGTACTGCATGGAGACTGTACTGCATGGAGAATGTACTGCATGGAGACTGTACTGTGTGGAGACTGTACTGCGTGGAGACTGTACTGCATGGAGACTACTGCGTGGAGACTGTACTGCATGGAGACTGTACTGCATGGAGACTATACTGCGTGGAGACTGTACTGCATGGAGACTGTACTGCATGGAGACTACTGCGTGGAGACTGTACTGCATGGAGACTATACTGCACGGAGACTGTACTGCATGGAGACTGTACTGCATGGAGACTACTGCGTGGAGACTACTTCATGGAGACTACTGCATGAAGACTGTTCTACATGGAGACTGCACTGCGTGGAGACTGTACTGCATGGGGACTGTACTGTGTGGAGACTGTACTGCGTGGAGACTGTACTGCGTGGAGACTGTGCTGCATGGAGACTGTACTGCATGGAGACTGTACTACTTGATTTAGAAGGACACAGAAGAGGACAGGGAGACCTCCTGATTAACATATATTATATATTCTCACTTGCTTTATTATGAATGGTTTTTGATCATGTTGTGCATTTCTATAATCTTATCTATCCACTTGTTCTCCTGAGACAAAGGTCTTATCATCATTGTGGTGTATACATCTTCTTGAAATATTCCTCCTCAGACGATGAATAATTAAATGGATCAAACATTGGTAAAGAATTAATACTACATGCAGCATAATTTCCCATTAAAGTTATATTATTAGCTAAGGCTTCGGTCATGTCCCCACTTTTCCTGATTAAGTCAGAATATTTCTCTGTTAATGCATTTCCTTCTTCAGGATTGATTTGATTTGGATGTGAATCGGCTTTACACCAAGCTTGATTCCAAAAAAGATATCTGATGATGTCGCAAGTACCGTCAGACAAAATACCTGCAGCTGATGACTTACGTTTGAAATTGTTGTAATGGTAATTGAATTTATCCAAATCTTCCAACTTTCTCGAATTGAGCATTTTTATCCCATTTACACACACGGATACTGCCTCGACACAACATTTCATGTCCTCAGCGATCTCCTTTGGAAGTACAGATATGGCAGTCATCCTGTTTTGGTTGGATGATTTTCAGTTTTTGATTTTCTTGTGTCTAAATGAGATGTGTTCCAAGCCCGTAGATGTGTCCCGAAGGGTAGGTGAACATTATTTCCCCAAACAAGAACGTCAACAGGTTTTATAGTTCCTATGTTGCCAAATGTCATGCATGGCCTGCATTTGTGGATTGTTAATGGAGGGCTGGGGGAATCCATTCAAAGGGAAAGGACAGGATCATCGGTTTTAGGCCGTGACCATTCATGTCTCCGTCACATTTGAGTTGGGCGTCGGCCGGGAGGTAAGAATCTGTCGGCTTCAGAGGTCCGGGCGCCGGGGAGTTTATCAGCAATGATCAGAGACATGCCGCAGCTGTTGTCATATTATACACGGCACGTGCAAGATAGGATAACACAGGCGTTTGTAGGAAATATTACAGACGTTTTTCAAATGAAATAAATGTCAACAGGATATTGTAAGGAGCCCTGACGATTATCTTTATCAAAATCCTATTTTCACCATACAATGCCATCGGCAATCCCCACGATAATCTTATGATATGCATGCGAGACACTGACGGGGGCCTGCCGTGAACTTAAAGATGATTTTTGGGTAGAAGACACCGTGGAAACCCCAGCAACAATTATGTGAAGTTTTTGAAATACTGAAAGGAAGTATTTCATATAAACCAAAGTTGAATGGGAGTGAATGCATTCGCACGTATTGTGTTAGCACCAAAATCGTTTGTGACAGCACCAGCCATGCTGTGAACGCGCTAAAAGTTTGGTGGCAGTAAATTGGTCGAGAAAGCCTCAAGATTTTTTCAGTTAGTTCATTCATAACGACGCCATTTGATGTGCCCTTCTATGATACAAAAGAGGTTTAAACTGAATTAGTGCCTCAACACATGCTTTCTTATTATGAGCTTTCTGTATTGTGGTGCAAAATCTGTATTTATATCTATATTGATAACATTGTACTTTGCTGAATCTGCCGTCATAAATGACCTTTAAGGTGAAAATATGTCACCCTACTTTAGCTTCTATAACTATATCGGCATGTTATTAGTTTCCATATTATTAACACAGTAAACTTATTTTATAATTCTTTCCAGAGACTAATATTTCAAACATTTTATTAATAGTTACTGAAAATTTTATTTTTGCAGATTACACTTCTTAATAAATATATTAAAAGTCATAAATCTAGTTGTTTACCACAATTCTGACAGCTCAGAATGCGGTTGGGAGTTACCGAATGTGTTGACTTGGCAAAATGTTTCGCTCTGCTCCACTAACGACCTGTTCCCAAATAAGGCCCCAGCTTCAAACAACTGCTAAAATTATCCCATCAAGCAGCTGGGTTCACAGCAGCTTATTTGCATGGATTAATAATTATTCAACGTAGAACCTTTTGGAGAAGAGGCAGCTTTCAGCTGGGTTTGGCAGTGCCAAAGAGCAGCATAAACCCCCCTTGCAGCAGGAGTTTGGCTCAGAACTCTTTGAGGCTGTTCTCACAATGAAACACAAATTGTTGAGAATAAACCAAGGTTTTATCACAACTGATTTATAGTTGTTATGCTGTGGTAGACGACACAAGCTGGTATAGGACATCATATAGGTCCAGATAAAGTGACAACCAGATGGCTCCACTTGTTACTTTCAATAGGACAATAGAATCTGAATATCTTAAAGTTGTAATATTTTAACAGGTTGATCTATATTAAAACTCTTTCTCTGTGCTAGAGAAACTCATTCATGAAAGATCTATTGCCAAAAACATCGGCCTTGTGGACTAAACTATCTTTAATACTCTCCAATCAGATGTTGGCTTTTTACAGGAAGTTTACATGGGAAGTAGGTACTGAACAATCACACATTGTCATATTGTCTTTCTATAGGAATTTTACAATAGGATATAAGAGTTGACCAATCAGATGTTGTGCAGCCTAGTGACTTTATCAAGCCAACTAATCCTTTCTCTGTTTTTAACAGAAGCAACCCTGCATGTTCCACTAATGCCTCCAGATCGCCTATCTGTACTTGCCATGGAGTGGCGATTGGAGAGTAATAATTTATTATGGGATTTGGAAGAGTCCAAGTGATGACATGAAGATGACATAGAAGGGAAACGTGTCATGAGTCAACCAGGTTCCATGCTGTTACACCTTTGTGATAGAATGACCCACTTTTCATCTTATTGCATTGTATATTTTGAAAACAGTTGATTTCAAGTCCATATATGTCGATGGGAATAGACAAGGACAGCATAGTATATGGTATGGGACTTCCTAATCCTGACACATTCGACATATTGAAGTCATCAATTTGTGTGCTCATGGCAATTTAAATATGGTGCCAAATATGATATTCCTGCAAGTTAATCATGACAAATCTCAAATCTCAAAATTGAGCATTACATAAAAAAACAAAGTTAAGGAAAGAAGAATATTTATTTTTAAAACTACAAACATTAGAGTACATGTATATATGCATATATACGATTTATCAATTTCTTGTGATAAATAATTTGTGAAATGTGTTTATAAGATCGTCAAGGTCATCAACAGTGTTCTCTGATTGATCACATGGCTTTACTAAGCTGGGTCACCTCATTCTTTTTTTCTTCAAATTATTATTGTAATGTAGATGAACAGGGATAAGAAAATGACATTCCATACAATCACATGCACTGTCAGACAAGAATGTGAATGAGTTGGCAAATGAGAAGAAGACAATGAAGCAAAAAATCTGAATAAAGAAATCCTATTGTTTTTAAGGTTCTTGTAATATCCCCATATTTCTTATCTTTTTCTTGTTTCATATTGGTTGTATTACGCTTACTTTTATCTGCATTGTTCCAAGCAAAGCAAAATTCCCATCTGAGAATATGTACTGTCAGAAAATATCCTCACAGCTGCTGAGGTTTTTTTGATGCTGGGGAAATTGGACCAGAATTCCATTCATACAATACTAGGTTGAAATTGAAATTGAAATTCAATGCATAACAATGCATTCTCTCATGTGCCTCTGTATCTATTAAACACATAAAGTACCACGATTACATTTAAAATACATAACAAAATAATGTATTGCTTTTTCTCCAAAGTGCAAAGGCATAATTCAAAATATATAAATCAATTTTTAATGTTGTTTCTCCTCCACCAGAATATAACCTTTTCTTTCAATCAAGACACGAGTATTACACGATATGATTTGTTATCAACAATTTATGTTAACTAATCATTAGAACAGTCCATAATGTTCCACTTCCAGTAACTTTTTTCATTAGTGGTTCTTATAATATAAATCCAATCAAACTATGTGTACATTTTCTTGAAATATTCCTCAAACATTTGTTTGTCAGATTCGGCGTCTGCTGAGTAGTCTGCCCGGATGTTGGCGCAGTGCCAGGCAGCATGGGATCCCATCATCTGTATGTTATCAGCTAAGGTACTGGTCACTTCTCCGCTATCATTGATCAGGTGAAGGTACTTTCCTATAGATTGTTCATCAGTTTGTGCATCACCTGTGTATCCCTTTCTTGTATTAGCACAGAACCAAGCCTGACTCCAGAAAAGACGCCTTATTGAATCGCATGTGCTCTCAGACAGGATTCCATCAGCTAATGATTTATGTTTAAAACTGTAAAAATGTCCATAGAATTTATCCAGGTCATCTAAATCGCCTCTATTCAAGAATCTTGTGTTGCTTGTATACCAGGATACAGCCCAAGCACACCATCTCATGTCATCAGCGATCTCGTATGGAAGCGACGAAATGGCAGTCATACTGTCTTGCTTGTTCAAACCAAGATATACAATACAACAGACTTTGTTTTGTACTCGCCTAAGCCAATATCCTGCAGTGAACTGAATTGTTCAAGTTTTGTATATATTCTTGAGTTTTGGTATGTTTTTCAAAGGTACGTACATGTCCCTCTGACGCTTGACCTGGTTTAGCTCTTTGCAAATGGAGTTAAATAATTAACATCACCAATGTAGTGATCGAGAATAAACAGAGATAATATGGGCACTAGGTATGCTTATAGACGATGAGATGATCTGCAGAAAGAATTAGATAATGTATTAACTTTTTGTTATTTTCATAATACAAATTTATAAAATATATGTGACATGTGGGATTTGTTTTGTAAGGTAACATATTGTCATCTGCTACACCAGAGAATTTCTCGGTGAACGTATATTTGTGATGATTTTAATGATAAATATGAGTTGTTTTCTTATAATGAACAAGACAATCGATTTGTTTTGTGATATAACAATAGCTGATATATATGTGGGGCAAAGAAACGCCTGACTCCTGTAATACATGTTTTCCACTAGAGGAGGCTGCTGAGACCCTCCGCCAGAGCAACTTCCCGGCATGCAGGCACAATACAGTGGACACCACCATTCAGAAATGACACGGATTATCTTAACATAAAGTCTCATATATTTATAATGTATTTGGATAAGGAATTTACTCTTCTATTAGGTTTGATGCACAGATAAAGACAGGATATATCTGGCTGAAGCCATGGGTATATGAATGATAATGAATATCTTCCTTAAGTTGAGTATTTATTGTGAGGTATAGAGCACAACAACTGTGATCCTAAAACATTGTCATTCACACCTACAAACCAAGGTGAGCAAGGTGAGAATTAGAGAAATATGTTAATGATATAAGATAAATGATATCAAATAAATCTCGCTGATGATCCTATAATCATGTGCCACGGGCATTGACAAAAAGGAATCTGGTCACTTAAAGAGAAGAAATCTTTGTCAAATAAGAACAAACAACCATGAAATTCACTTAACTTTAGACCGGTAGAATTTCAAACCTAAGCCCCGGTAAAAAAATATTTAAAAAAACACCTACCACACTGTTGAATGATACATTCTTTACTTTTCACTTACTTTCCTACATTTGGAGTTGGAATAAGATGAAGTGAGGTTGACCATTTTGCAATTTACATGTGGCAAATATGTATTACTCGATGATGCCATATATGTTAATCAAGTGACCCAAAATTAATACAGTCAAGGTTTAATACAGTTTAATTAATACAGTCAAAATATTCTCCTTTAGGTATGATTTCAGTTGTTAAGATATCAGGCAAAACTAATCTCATACTTTAAATCCACATTTCCATCATATGTGATCATAAAAAAATGAATGGTTTTTCTATCCTCTGTTCAATATGAGATATCCCATTACAATTATTCTCAATGATGAGTATAACTAATTTGCATAAACAGGAAATGGCAGTATATGACCGAAAGTTGTTGGTGGGGTGGAGCCATCTGGTGGATCAATATTGTGGGAGGCAACCATTGCTGCTCTGCAATCTTTGGTACTGGATGGTTAAATCCTGACACACTCAATGCATGAAACGTCATCAGTCTAATTTTGGCTTCAAATTAAGATTTCCTCATATTTTAGAATGAAAACCTTCAAACGATGAGTATTAAATATTATTGAAAATATTTTAGATTAACGAATATTGGAATATACTCATAATATTTTCTTTCAGTTTTCCTTATGGTAGTTGATTTTAATACCATTCATGAACAAATTAATATCATTGCTTTTATAGCACAGTATATTTTCTTTCTTAAGAAATATTTGCAATTGTCTTCTGCAAGAAAATAATTTGACACAACTATGAAATAACAGAGAATGGTAGTACGTTTTTTGTAAGCATAGAATTTTATATGAACAAACCAGTTATCTCCCATGCTGAAAGTCATGACATCGAGATACCCCCCAGATTCTCAAATTTATCTGAACATTTTGAAACAAAATCACTTTTAAGATTTGGGACCTAATTATGATCTTTCAAGCGTTAATCTGAATTAGGTCAAATACAAACCTCTAATTTGGAGACAATGTCATATGCTCAAGGTTGGACTTCATGGCCAAATTACTTGAAATTAAAAATCCATGATGAAATCTTTAAAATGTTTTATTTTTAATCTCCTTGCTGACAGGCACATCACTTCAAGATTTTAAAACCTTTAATTTCTTATTGCCGACTTTTTCTGGGTGTATCAAAATCTTAATTCTCTTTGTAAGATAAACCCCCACTGAGGTTACTAAATTATTGTAATTATAATATCATAAAAAATATATTAAACTTTTTTAAAAGGAATACATTTATAAATTTTGCTGAAACAATACTCATATCATAGATTGGCACATCGCACACTTCCGATATTCCTTCAAATTGAAATTTGCTAATGTTTCTCTGGGTTGCAAAAAGAATTGAGAGAATGAAATTGCACATTTAGCGAATGAGATTGTTACCAGCAACTTTTGCTGTAAATGAACAGCTCTTTAGCTTCTATTTTTTTTGCATCAACATAAACCTTTGTTGTAAAATGTCACTTTTGCTGTAAAATAGATCTTAGCTTAATTAACGTTGATTAACGATGTAACAGGTTCGCCCAATTGATAAATGTGACATCATTTCCAAAATTCTAAAAAGTGGAAGTTCAAAATTCCATTACTGGCTTATATATTGGTATTTGTTTGTATTTCATTCCAAATATCTGGTTGTGAAATGTTAGATTAACATGACAGCAACTATTGCCGTGAAATTTGCAGCATTGAAATGTTATCATTTACAGTATAAATAGCTGAAATATACACTGTTGTTTTTTTTGGTTAAGTAAAAAGCGCAGTAAAAATACAGCAAAAATTGCTGATATTCCACATTTTCTTCTTACAGTGTACATGTAAGTGCACAGAATCCTGGTTTTATCTTGTTGAATTTCTCCTATTTAGCATTTTTCCTATCATTATCCTTATCCAAACACTTATGAGTCTTTGGTTTGAATATAATAATCTTTATGCCTTTAAATATATATATTTTATTTCGTCTATTTATGAAGACATATTGTGTGAATGCCATATATGTTTACCTCTTCACGTCAGATACATGTTAAATTATTCATGGCACATTTACATTCCGAAAGAGTCAAATAATGACATTTCCCGTTTCCCATATTAATTGTGGCACAACATTTATATTGAAGATAACAACTTCTACAAACCAGCCATTAAAAGTGTCATTATGAACACAATGCATGACACGATGAAATTTACATGGAGTTTGTTTGCTACAGATGAAATAGACGATGCTTCAGTTGTTTTTGTTACATAATAAATGGTATCTTGAGTGCTGAATAGGGTATCGTCTTTAGTACTATTCGCCGATGGTAATGTTGTTCCCACAGATGTCTCCACGGCATGAGAATAGGACGATGCTTCTACAGTATAATACCTATCTACAAATGCATTGATTGCGGTGCTAATTTTCTTAGTGTTTGTGCCATAAGCGCTTCGGATTGCATATGGGAATTCCATTTGAATGGCATCGATGGTGCCGCCATCTCTCGAGCCGTATCTCTGGGTAACAAAGCCGCCGCTGAAGTAATTACCGCCGTC
The DNA here is from genome assembly GCA_949316495.1 of Amphiduros pacificus. Lineage (NCBI taxonomy): Eukaryota > Metazoa > Annelida > Polychaeta > Phyllodocida > Hesionidae > Amphiduros > Amphiduros pacificus. The sequence goes on along the minus strand of OX439003.1, from coordinate 14,213,687 downwards.
TGGACCAGCATTGGTAGGCGACGGGACCACAGTGTACCCCTCACTAACCAGGCAGCCGCCAAGACTACTCTCACCCCGCAACACCTCCTCAAAGGTCACATCTGAGATGCTGGCAAGGTGTCTAATAGAACTTCTGCTTGCATCAAGGTTGTTAGCAGTTAGTTTTGAACCGGATATTAAATATCCCAGCTCTATCCATCCCTCGGCATGGGCCTGACCGTGAATGTCAAACAATATCCCAGTTTCAGTCATATTTCTGGCTTTTTCTACGAATGCGTGAAAATCGTCACACGCCCTGACGGCATCGCCGTTGAACTGGGCACCCAGCTGTCGCTCTCTGTTTGGGTCCATCTTTTTCCTGTGCAGGTGGTTGACAACAAGGTGTGGTCTGGACCCTGTAATAGTTCCCAACTCTTCCACGATCCCTTCAGCAAGTTCCTTGGTGTAGGAGTCTCTCAGGACGGTAGCTTTGCATTTACTGGAGTCGGTTGTGCCACACCCGTGATGATAATCACATGTTCCAGTGGCGTCGTCATAGCAACCATTCTGCCTGTCTGGAATTCCAGCAGGATTTTCATATCCTCCATGTCCACATGTGATGATGATCTTCGTGTCAATAGCTCCAGGCCGGAACTCGGTGTACTGTTTATAGCCATACTCCCCTGGCGCAGAACTAATGCAAATGGCGATCACCAAAATCTCAAACAATATAATTGCCATTGATGTTATAACATACTATGCGTCCAGGACACTAGTTGTATATATACAGGATACGTCCCCTCTCCTCCAATAGCATTCATTAAGCATTCTGTCAGTGGTTAATGACATTTACATGCAGCATCATCCCCATATATATGACAAGGCAGGAGCAATCAATATCTGCAAAACGCCCGATGCACGTTTCAAGGTTCAGTTTACATTGTAGTCTAAGACTGGGGATGGCTGAATATGACATGGCTTTATTTTGATATACACTATATGATTCCTGGGAATAGATATTTTTTTAAATGATATGTGACTGTGAATTATCATTGGAACCTTGATACACTTTGTCATAATATTTTAAAGGCAGGATGATGATATGTGAAGACTTCTGTTTTTATTTGTATATAAATAACTGCCCTAAAGTTTGACCCATACCTTCCATATCATATATCATAGGACTTAAGCAGTCATGCATGGAAACAAGATACTTTGGTAATACAGCTAGAGTGCAGGGGTGGAGGAGCTCTCAATGATAATGAATTGATGTATTTGGCAACTTTGCGGTATAAACGTTATTGTAATATTTACATAGTGCTGATTCTTGACACGACTGCTCAAAGCGCTTGATAGTAACTGACCGAGATTTGAACCGGAATTGCTCTATCAAATGAGCTAAATATAAAACTAACCCATTGTTTTGAACTAATTTGAACTTACATCTAGGACATGGACGAGTACTTATTGACCTTGCCAAGGAATTCTAATATATAACTATTTCTTCACTTCCCAAAAAATCGTTTAATCGCATCAAAATCATGATCAGTGTGTTATGAGTGTGTCAAAGTATGTGGAATATTGGAATAAATTATATTGGAAATATCTGACGTTTTTATAATATTTATGCACCTTTTTGTGTTGAAATGGTGCAAATATTATTTTCTCAAAAAAAATACTTACTGGTCAATCTCTGCAAATTGAATTCACATGGCTGGGTTTTGAATCGGAAGCCAGTGTACGGATAAGACGTCATTATGACCTGAAATATACAAATCATTCCCGATTTAGTGTTCTCCAATCACCAATCGACGAAGGCCAGACAGATGATTTGTTTGTTTGGGGCTTTACATCACTTTCGACATTATTTCAGTCATTTCGTGATGAGACCTACTTGTAGCAGATATAGCTATTGATTAAAGTTACTGGTATTTGCTTATAAATGTAACGTGGACATCTTGTTGACACGATTCTTTCTGCATTGACAATCTTTTCATTTTCCTCATATGCATAGAATATTCAGAACTTAGAACTCTACAGAAATTGAAAGCTTTAATCCGTGCACCAATTCTGAACACAGCCGAGTAAGTGAGTGGCATAACGACTTCATTACTTCCCACAAAATCGCTTCAAATTTATCACAGACATAAAACATTATTATGGTTTATTGCATAAACGTGTTTGGAACATGTGGTGTAAATTTTGTCACAGATCGTTTTAGGGTAGTGCAACGTAAAATTGGGGTACCTTTTTGAGTTAAAATCTTGGCAAAACTCTTCGGTGAAACACGGATGACAATAAAACTGAAGGTAACAAAATAGACAAAGCAAATATTTGATAATTATTGCATACAGTTTGGGTAATTGAAATTATCTGTTTTACCTTTTAAAAACATTTATTTTGGTATGTGAAGGATTTTCCGAAAACAAATAGATCCAAAGTTGTCTCAGATATGCAAATCCCTCTGATAGCCCTGACATGATCAGACTTTTTCTTGTTAGTCCTGTTTTAACTGTCCGATTTTCAATAAATTTGAACGAAACTAAGTTCCTTCAATTGGGAGGCATCTCCAAGCAGTATTAACCGATGATTTCATGCATGGATGGGCGATATTGTGTTGATGGTCCTGTTTTTTGTAAATGATGATGTCATCACGCATTATTCTTTTTTGTTTACAAAAAAATTATGAAATTATTCATATACAATCATTAATTCGCAAATTAGAGTCTTATTTGTGGTCCAAGGCAAACTCCAGTAGCGTGAATTGTCTAAACCATTTGACTGGTTCCTCTGGTCACGAGCTGAGTCTGTTATTTAATATGTGGGACCAGACCATAATGCATGATACTGTGTATACCCCATTTTTAAATTGTTGTATATAATAGTACAATTATGGCATGTAGTGTCAATGCTATCAAAAATATAATGAGACTATATTGGTCTTTGCTGTCAGGAGCTCTTTTCTCTATTTCAGTTCTATTCTTTGTTTTCAAGAAAGGGACACTTGAACAAACCCTGGTGAAAAATGTCTATGGTCAACTCCACTTCATACTTTGATTTTAGAAAGATGATTATTCTTGTCATTTGATAAATGTTGTTCTAGCTGCCCTAGGTCGATACATATGTTATTATTACTTTATTCATTTTTTTTATTTTTTACAAATGGGGCATCTACAATATGGTTTTCAATGGGGCATTGTAATAGTGGTCCGAGGTCTTGTATTGAGAAAATATTTCCATGTCAGATTGGCATATTGGCATTTGACATTCAAATATAAACAATTAACATTCGATATTGAAATTCTTGTGTGGGCTGTGCAATAATGAAGGTCTAAAATGACGAAGTTCATGGTCAGTAACTGTTTTTCCATACGCAAAACAAAGAATCCTTAATCACTCTTCGAACATTGTAGAGCATCTAACCTGCTGTTGCTTCATCAATGTTAAAAAAGCCATTAATAAAAAAATACATCTGCCCAACCATTAGCCGGTATTTTTATATCATAGTAATATGGTGTATACAGAATATGCTATATATTTTTTATTTGACTAAAATCTTATATTAATATTTATTTCCAACAATTGATCCATATACATTAAAGAGAAAATCTTCAAGTATATCATCATCCAGGCTAAGTAAAGTTATATCTAACAATAATAAAGAAAAACAAATTGATTGTCGTTTTTACATATATATATATTGATCCTAAATCAAATTTCATCAATTTGTAAACTCATTTTGTGAATTGAAAAGAATCATTTGGGAGAAAATAGGATATTCACGTATAACATATACATGAGAATCCATCCTCCGATTTGTTAAGCACAACCATGTACTTTCATGACGTTGTACACTCAGTTGAGATATGTATAATATTTATAGTTAACTTTGTAAATAAAAACCTATTATACTGTTGTTAGCATAAGCTATGCTAAGAATATCACTGCATAAAAATATATTTGACATAAAGTCTTATATTCCATTAAGTTAAATTTGTATATTTACAAAATATATTTTATATAAATCCAGGCTCCGTATATGCACTGATCTCAAAGAGAGCTTTATAAACAAATTTACTTTGAATTAATACTTATATACACAAAATAATCCTACTTAATACAAAAGTTCACAACCATAGAATCTTAATATTAATTTTATAAAACAATGGTCTTATTTATCTACCATTATATACACTTTAACATTTAGAGTGACAAAGTAGTGCACACATCAATAAATATGGAAATAACAAAACATGTTCTATTTGGAACCACAAGGGAAATATTAAGCCGGGGGGGGGAGTAGTCACTAATGTGTGCGATGATAGAGGCTATTATAAGGGATGTTAGAGGCTATTATAAGGGATAATAGAGGCTATTATAAGGGATGATAGAGGCTATTATAAGGGATGATAGAGGCTATTATAAGGGATGATAGAGGCTATTATAAGGGATGATAGAGGCTATTATAAGGGATGATAGAGGCTATTATAAGGGATGATAGAGGCTATTATAAGGGATGTTAGAGGCTATTATAAGGGATGATAGAGGCTATTATAAGGGATGATAGAGGCTATTATAAGGGATGTTAGAGGCTATTATAAGGGATGATAGAGGCTATTATAAGGGATGATAGAGGCTATTATAAGGGATGATAGAGGCTATTATAAGGGATGTTAGAGGCTATTATAAGTGATGATAGAGGCTATTATAAGGGATGTTAGAGGCTAGTATAAGGGATGATAGAGGCTATTATAAGGGATGATAGAGGCTATTATAAGGGATTATAGAGGCTATTATAAGGGATGATAGAGGCTATTATAAGGGATGATAGAGGCTATTATAAGGGATGATAGAGGCTATTATAAGGGATGATAGAGGCTATTATAAGGGATTATAGCTGATAACGTATGGGATTATAGCTACTATCGCAACATGTAAATCTTATGAAATATAAACAATGTTGTTTTTGTTTAATTGTTGCAAGCATCCTGATTGGCCTAGAGGATTGTAGTTTTAATATGAAAATGTAAACATCTAAATAAGATGAATCCCAACATTACACAAGACATTCAGTATTTGAAAGCAGATCTTCCACTGGGAAAAATATTTTCCATTTTACTTCATGTACATTAAACTCAAATAAAATAGTTTAAACAAACAAGTTTCCTTTCTTGAAATGTTTTAATCAAGTCATTTAAATTTTGATGTATTCCGTAATCATTTCCTCCCTTTTATAATTTCGGTGCTTAGGACTTTTATTGGTGTCAAGATTATCTGTAAATCCTTCAAAATATTGTGTTTGACTAAACTATTTCATTGATCAAAATCTTTTTGAGTAGCCATAGGTCTGAGATGGCTACTAACTTTGAAAACCGCTATAATAACATTTTTTAACAATGTAAACAGAAAACGTAACAAATATGATATCACTAGTAAACCTATAATGCACAACAAATGTGATTAAAATATATAATATTTTAAGCGCTTTGAGCAGACCTGGTCTGATATAGCGCTATATAAATCGTTATTATTATATTATTATAAAATTTCTGTGTATTGCTTTTGTAATTTATCACCCAACCACGTTATTGAAAATCAAATATGTGCAACAAATTCAGAGATTTCATGAATAAAATTGATTCAAATGAGTGAACAAAATGAGCATGTCAATTCATCAACCATCCAATACTGGCTGCGTTGCGGTTTCTACCCCTATTGGCGCAGTAATCTGTTCCGGCACTTCAGCGTGAGTTGGCTCCTCGGGCGAAGTGAATTCTGGATACTCTCTAACCAGGTTCTCTCCTCGATATCGGTTCAATATCGCCACCTAAGGAAGATACGGGTCAAGATGTCAAAACTAATTCTGTACATTGGTTATGGAATTTGATTTTATGTTTTTATATATATTTTATGATTTTATGTTTCCTATATATATATATATATATATATATATATATATATATATATATATATATATATATATATATATATATATATATATATATATATATATATATGTATATATATATATATATATATATATATATATATATATATATATATTTGTTTGAAAGGAGTTTTGATTGACCTTGATTGCAGATGGACTTAGTCGACTAGCTGTCTCTTTATCCAGGCCAAAGACGATGGCATATATGGCACCTAAAGTAAAACACAAAATGCATACCATTATTTGAATCACTTTTAAGTATTCATTTTATGAACCAAATGACTGAATAACAAAAAAATGGGAAAACCTCAGTTTGGTAAATTAAACATTTAGAGTAAAATGTAAAGGCTGAAAGCAATTGTCATAACCTGATAGAGGATGAAGGTAATTGGTAAGTAATTTAAATGTCACCTACCACCTAATGGTGAGCAAAATGTTGCGAGTATCATCAACCCAAATACAGGATGAGGGCTCACAGCATTCTGTATCCTGAAACAGATTAAGCATGATATCAATATCTACATCCAAGGAGGCATGATATCAATATCTACATCCAAGGAGGCTTGATATCAATATCTACATCCAAGGAGGCTTGATATCAATATCTACATCCAAGGAGGCTTGATATCAATGTTGATAACCAAGGGAGTTTGTTAACGATACTGATAACACCGATGGCTTGATCTTGATCTATTGGTATGGCTTGATCTATTGGTAACCAAGGTTGCTTGATTGATATCAGTATTGGTAATGGAGAGGGCTTGATATCAGTATTGGTAATGGAGGGGGCTTGATATCAGTATTGGTAATAGAGGGGGCTTGATATTAGTATTGGTAATAGACGGGGCTTGATATCAGTATTGGTAATAGAGGGGGCTTGATATCAGTATTGATAATAGAGGGGGCTTGATATCAATATTGGTAATAGAGGGGGCTTGATATCAGTATTGGTAATAGAGGGGGCTTGATATCAGTATTGGTAATAGAGGGGGCTTGATATCAGTATTGGTAATAGACGAGGCTTGATATCAGTATTGGTAATAGAGGGGGCTTGATATCAGTATTGATAATAGAGGGGGCTTGATAATAATAATAATAATAATAATAATAATAATAATACTAAAATTTGTATAGCGCTGATACCAGACAAGGTCTGTTCATAGCGCTGTGTTCAAGACATATCAGTATTGGTAATAGAGGGGGCTTGATATTAGTATTGGTAATAGACGGGGCTTGATATCAGTATTGGTAATAGAGGGGGCTTGATATCAGTATTGATAATAGAGGGGGCTTGATATCAGTATTGGTAATAGAGGGGGCTTGATATCAGTATTGGTAATAGAGGGGGCTTGATATCAGTATTGGTAATAGAGGGGGCTTGATATCAGTATTGGTAATAGACGAGGCTTGATATCAGTATTGGTAATAGAGGGGGCTTGATATCAGTATTGATAATAGAGGGGGCTTGATAATAATAATAATAATAATAATAATAATAATAATAATAAAATTTGTATAGTGCTGATACCAGACAAGGTCTGTTCATAGCGCTGTGTTCAAGACATGTGTCCTGAAGAGATGAGTTTTCAGTCTATTCTTGAATGAGGAGACTGAAGTACTTGTCCTAATTTCAGTAGGCAAGGAGTTCCAAAGTCTAGGGCCGGCAGATGAAAAGGCCCTGTCACCCACTGTCCTTAGCCTGGTCTTAGGTACTTGTAGATGGGTGCCATCGTTGGATCTAAGACAGCGTTCCCCATCTTTGATTTGGAGTAGATCACGTAAGTAAGGCGGAGCCTTACCATTTAGGGCCTTCCAGGTTAGGAGAAGGATTTTAAAGTCTATTCTCGCATGTACAGGGAGCCAGTGCAAGTCCTGTAGTTTTCCTGAAATGTGATCGAATTTCCTAATTTTTCCCACAACACGTGCTGCAGAGTTTTGGAGGTATTGCAGCTTCCTAATGTCAGTTTTAGGAAGACCAGCCAGCAGGCCATTACCATAATCCAGAGTAGATGTAACAAAAGCATGGGTAAGTGTTACAGCAGTCTTCTCGTCTAGACAATGTCTAATGGCTGCCAGGTTCCTGATATGATAATAGCCCTTCTGACACATTTTTCTGATCTGAGCCTTCCATGTTGGAGTCAAATGTGATACCAAGATCAACCACTGACTCACTAGGAGCAATATCAGAGCCACCAACTCTGATTGTGTCTAGGATACTACTGCGGGTTGCAGTATTGTACTTGTCAGTACATATGAGCATCTCTGTCTTTCCATCATTTATCTTCATCTTATTAGATATAAGGAAATTTCTGACCTCATAGACACATTTCTCAAGTTTGTCTCTGCTTATATCCCCTTGATGAGGGGAAGTGTGGTCAACAGGGATGTAGATCTGAGTATCATCTGCATAGATATGATAGCTCAGACCATATTTGGCCAGAATGTCAGAGAGGGGTGTCATGTAAATGGTGAACAGTATGGGACCCAGAACTGAGCCCTGTGGCACTCCATATTTTATGGACTTCAAACATGACCTATGGGTCCCAACCTTCACACATTGTTTCCTGTTGCTTAGATATGACCGAATCCAGGAGAGGGCGTGACCTTTGACATTACATCTAGCCTCCAGTCTATCAAATAGGATTTGATGGTCAATGGTGTCAAAGGCAGCAGAGAGGTCCAGCAACAGCAAGATGACTGACTTTTTGTTGTCTAGTGCACACAAGATATCATTTTGCACCTTTAACAAAGCAGTTTCTGTGCTGTGATATTCCTTGTAGGCAGATTGGAACTTGTCAGTAAGGCCATTCCTTACAAGATGAGGGACTAACTGGTCGGCTACTGCCCTCTCAGTTAGCTTTGAGATAAATGTCAGGTTTGAAACGGGCCTGTAGTTTTTCTCAACCAGTTCTAGACCAAGTTTCTTCAACAGGGGTGCTATGATGGCTATCTTCATATTTTCCGATACTTCCGATTCCATCAGTGATTTATTTATGATGGAAGTAATTATTGGTAAGAGGTCATCTAGGAGGTCAAGTAGGAGCCAGGTTGGAATAGGATCCAGCTCACATGACTTCTTTGCAGACCTCTTGACCAATTTTCGTACGTCATCTATGGTTAAAGGTATGAATCTCTCCAGACATGCTGTACTATTGTTCGTAGTGTCACCTGGTGGCGGACTATGGCCGAGTGGAGCCCTGTCAATTTCTTGGCGAATTCTTTCTATTTTTTCTAGAAAGAATGTGTTAAACTTCTCAGCCTGAGTGACATCACAGTCGGTTTGGGGCATTGGTGTGTCCTTTTTCTTGTGCATGACTGTGTCTATGACTCTAAAAAGTTTTTTAGGGTCATGTTTATTTTCCTCAACCAGGTTGGAAAAATATGTAGATTGAGACGATTTCAGCAAGGAATTATACTTATTTCTCTGAGACTTGTATAATTCTTTATCAATCTGAGAATCAGTCTTGTTCATTTTCCTCTCAAGCTGCCTCTTGAGAGACCTTTCCAGCTTTAATTGGTCACTCATCCAAGGTACAGGTTTGCGCTGAGAGACCTTGGCAACCTTGATAGGAGCATGTTTATCCATGAGTGATGTGAGTTCCCTGTCATAGTAACTCACCATGTCATTCAAGGATAAGTGTTCCCATGTTGTGTCTCTACCAGTTAGGGATTTGATGTCCCTCCTTAGGGACTCAAGATCTAATCCCTTGAAATTCCTATATTTGATAGATTTTTTGGGGGGTTTTGGAGGTGAAATATCTAGGTATATCTTAATCATTTTATGATCAGATAAGTATTCATCCACCAGGTGGCTCTTCAGGAATTTGTTACCCTTGAAGGTAATGATTAGATCAAGGGTGTTCCCAAACCTATGGGTTGGTTCCTGAACCCATTATATTAGATCAAAGGTAGATAGGATATCATTAAACTTAATGACATCAGGCTTTAAGGGGAGGTTGACATGGAAGTTGTAGTCACCAAGGAAAATGACCTCATGACTAAATGAACCATAATGTGCAACCAACTGGGTGAACTCATCATAAAACTCAGAGTAGGTATATCTATTCCGATTAGATGGTTCAGGTCTATATATCACCACAAACGTTATCTTTTTTCCCCTCAATGCGATGGATGACTCCATGAGCTCCATGGTGGTGACCACTGGTTGGTTGGCCCTATTGGTTGTGAAAGGGAGTTCAGATTTGTATAAAATCCCTAATCCTCCCCCTGTCCGTCCTTTCCTAGGAAAAGACTCAAATTCAAGTGAGCCTTCTTCAAGTTCACGTTTGACCTCGTCAGATTTTGAGTCATGCATCCAAGTTTCAGTCATGAACAGGGCATCAAGGTCATGCTCAGTAAAATAGTCTTTTACTGGCAGGATCTTGCTAGATATGCTCTGTACATTGCAACACCCAATGTTTAATGTTAATGTTGATATCAGTATTGGTAATAGAGGGGGCTTGATATCAGTATTAGTAAAAGACAATAATTTGACATTTGATAACAGACATTTCTTACATATATATAATAAAATCCCTATTTTACCTGTTGAGTAAGGGGAAAACTGAGAGAAGCAGGTAAACAAATGGATAGGCAAGCAAGGGCTTCACGTCCTCCGCCAACATCCTCTGGAAAAATAAAATGCAAACAAATTAATTGAAAATGGAGATTTTTTATTACATGATTGATATCATATAAATATTCATATCAATATAGTGTGCCAATTCGTTTATGTCATTCGAGTATAGTTGAATTTAGAATTTTTAACGCGAAAAATATGTACAACATTCGCATGAATATAAACATATAAATATATTTATGTATATATCATATATATATATCAATATATTTACAGCTTCTAATTGCATAATGATTTATTCCTTACCTTTTGTCTTTCTTCATCCGGGTTATGATGCCCCTCCCAAGTACCAGCCTGCATTTATATATATATATATAACACGTCAAAATATTATGCGGACTCATTTTGACTATAATAAATAATTTCCATAAATTGTCATTTAACTTCTACAGTTATGAAATTACTTTGGCTTATCAAATTAATTGGCATAAAATAAATTAATCCATGACAAATAAAACAGCTTTAGTCTAAGTTCAGAATATGATTTTTATCGATGAATTCTGAAGAAAAAAGATAATTACCTTTCTTCTGACAACAACAACGATATAGATATACATAATGAAGAGTAGACCTATGATAACAAACAGGGGAATATACCATCTGAAAATATTAAAAAGAAAATTTGCATTGTTTGACTTCATCTTGGGCTCTTTTGAAAGAAAAAAAAATGAAGTTTTCAGAAGGAAGAAAGGGACCCGGTAAATATTCCTTTTATTATTAGTCAAGATTACCAGAACAGAGGGAGTGAGTTTCAACAGCAGTCTTCTATTTAGGTCGCATGGTTTTACCATGGTCAGGTAACCTCATTAACATAATTTATGGAACCACACTCCCAAATGTGTTGCTTCTGTGACATCCAAATATGTTGTTTCTGTTACATTTGCCTGATGCATGGCACTGTGAGGAGGGTGCACTGGACATGAACAGACGATAATAACAACAGGCGGGAGGGACCCAGAAAGGCTGACCTACTTACATTAAGTCAACAATTTAAATAGTTACCGAGATTCCAAAGCTGAAATTTTCTTCAAATATTCATATTTTTTAATCTTTCTCACTACATGGAGTTTCATTCAGTTTCATCTTATCTGTGATCAGGAAAGGTCTAATTTCGCATACACTTTTCTAGTTGAAGTCTAAAAGTGTCTATGCCTTATCTACTTGTCTGATCCATAGAAATTTAAATTGTCATCTGCATAGATGTGGTACTTTGCAAAAGAGACATGCAATCTGAATAATGTAGGTCCTAAAACTGATCCTTGTGGGACATCATACTTAAAGGATTTTACAGTGGACCTGTGCATTCCCACTTTAACACAGTTTCCTGTCCACTAGGTATGACCTCATCCAGTTGAGGGCATGATCTTTGGTAATACAAGTCTTCAAAGGGGCTGAATTCCTAAGATAGATATTGCTTTCTTTAAAGAGAGCATGACTATCAAGTAGAGTAGTAAGTACATTGGCATAGTGTTCAACTATATCTGATAGAGACATATCATGATATTGGGTTGTATTCAGATAATCTATACTGAATGTCGTTTCTGAGAGCTTCTTTGTCGAGTTTCTTGAAATTCACCAAACTAATTGATTATTTGGGAGGTTTTGGTTTTTTAAACATCTAAAACAAGTTTGATCACTTAGTAATCAGATGAGAACCCGTTAATCACATGCCTTAATTGTATTAAGACTTCAATACAACAAGTTTGATCACTTTGTGATCAGATCAGAACTCGTTAATCACATGCCTTAATTGTATTAAGACTTCAATATATTTCATGACAAAAATCTATTAATATCAGCACTTTTTTCCATAGTTTATTCAATAGGTAACATTTATGTCAATCAATACTATAATACAATAATATGTCATAATTGAAGAGAACTGTAAGATTTGGTCCAAGATTGTTTAGATAGACCTGATAGAATTGTCTCAGTGTCCTACTATTCATAAAGCTTGAAAACATCTTTAGGATATGAAGAATGGTTTTTTTAGAATCTAATCAAAATCCTTTCTTCTTCAGACTTGTGTTATTAATTTTTGCATTTTTGCATTATATATATATATATATATATATATATATATATATATATATATATCTGAGGGATGTGGCTAATTCTAATAAATAATGGTAGATATGAGGACCCTTGATGAGCTACATGTTCCCGCATTTGCTTGTGATATTAAGAATCAAAGGTGTATACTGAATCAAAGGTGTATACTGACTGAAAGGCGTATACTGAATCAAAGGTGTATACTGAATCAAAGGTGTATACTGACTGAAAGGCGTATACTGAATCAAAGGTGTATACTGAATCAAAGGCGCATACTTACGTTCCAAATCTCCATCGCCAATCATCAATTTCCCAACTGAAATGACATATTTTTTGTGTATTTAGGCTTATATGTACATACCAAGACATATAATTACATAGGTTTTCAATTAATATTGCCAAAATTTGACGATATGACCTTATTGTTTATACTCACCACCACATACCAGCCGGGCCATAGGCGTTACCAATAAGGGGGACGAGGGAACTCAGGAAGGCGATACCCCATGATATAAGATGGTACACCCTGAAATATAATATGCTCACCAATTAAAAATATGTCCATCACTCCAGTTTTGTTTCAAGACTACATACCAGCAGTGTTTCTATTTTAGGTTATGAAGTAGCAAATAGAGATTATTTTATTTGAATATCAATATAAACATACCATTCCAAACGTTGTGTAGATTTTAAGAGTACAGCATTCATGTACAGATTGAATGTCAGACAACAGACCCAAAGTAATACTGCCCAGTCTGAAAAGGAATAATGTATTGAGCGTCATGAAACAAGCCATCTGCATTACATGTGACCAATATATCTGACCGGAAATTAAAATGTTATTGGGATTAAACAAGAAACAAAATAGCCTGGCTTACCCATAAATTGCATTGCCCATGCTTTAAAGGTGCACAAAGGTCCAGGCGGGTGTAGGTCTGCCTGAAGAATAAAGCAGTGACAATAGGGTCAAAAGTGTAGTTCGTATTGCTTCATCAATGGCATTTTCCAAATGATATGGTTGACCTAATGAATATTGAGGAAAGGATCTCTCATATGTATTACGTTTCCTATCATATTTATTTTGAAGATTACATATCATTTTCTGAACTGATACATGAAAATGTGCCGATATACTCACCATATGAAAACATAGAGATAATAAATAGTAAACATGAGAAAAAAACTAACCATGGGATAATACATACTAATCATTTGATTAGGTTGTCAACTCGAGAAAACATACACTCATCGTGAGATAACATACACTCATCGTGAGATAACATACACTCATCGTGAGATAACATATGTATATATATATATATATATATATATATATATATATATATATATATATATATTCAATATGAGGTAGCATACTCACCATAATATAACATATACTCTGAAGTAAAGCTGCTATACACAGGTACAGAATCATCCGCTGAAAAGAAATCATAAATAATGTTTGAAACAATCAAATATACACTGGATTATCTACCCAGCAAAACAAAGTAGGCTGAACTTTCAGATTTGTCACATTTCAATGTTTTTTCCAACCTCAATCATGTGATAAGATCGGAGTAACCATAAGATAACGTATTGGCAACATGAGATAACATTTACATACCATGAGATTATGTAATCAACTCTAGATAACATATACTAAGCATAGCTTTGTGGATAAGATGCTGAACAATTTATTCCAAAATAAAATTACCTTTTGAACATGGATTAAATATATAGGAACTGATTCCTAAATCAGAGTCCTAAATTAGTTCCGTGCTATGGTATTGATAATTGAAGGCCGTATGATATGACAATGCATTGTATGATATCACACATCGATAGCATATATTGTACGATATTTCATACAAGCTAAATATTACATATAAATCTAATGAGAAATGATATTGGGGTTTTAAAAAGTGATCATTCCAAATTTGAGAAATATTTCCAAAATAATGCTCTCCTCCCTCATAGTATCATGGGGAAAGGTAATATTAGTCTTTATAATACATGTAATACACGACCGAAAGTAAAGACAGTGCAACCTGTCTTGGGGCTTGACCCCTTTAGCCCATATAATACCAACCTGTGGCATGATGACATATTTCCTGAATATCCAGATCACAAAGATGATGAAAATGCTGAAAAAAGCAATAAATGAGAATCTCACATCAACAATTTTCACTAATACTATTAATACTAATACTATATATATATATATATATATATATATATATATATATATATATATATATATATATATTCATTAATATTCAGCTGCAGTATATTTACACTATATAGCCACTATATCCAAAATGAGAGTTAACATAATTAGCAATCTTTATGTTTTAGGAGAAAATTGATTTCCAATCTTCTCCTGAATCAAGTATTTTATAACACAGATGTGAAGTAATAATGATCCAATAAGGAAAAATAATATAGACAAACTGCCGATGAGCTGTGTTGACCATTCTTTTATTTGTATTGTTTGTGAACATTTCCTGGGACTGACTTCATCACCCCTTTATTTATTGAGAAATGAAAACAATATCTAAGCCTGACGGAAATCAGATTCATCTCTAGACAATGTCTCATCTTACCTAAAATAGCTATAAAGAATTCTTTCATGAGTTTCATGGGAAAAGGTCGAGATTGATGGACAAACAGAAGTACAGAAAACTACCCCTCTCACTGCACAAGCTATGCTGGCAAGGTCGACACAGCTTAAAGTAAAATTATACATTTCCGGTATAGAAACACATCCGGGCAACTCACCATCCTATCATGGATAGGGAAGCAGACACGGCCTTCACAACCCTTATGGCAGTCTGATGGAAAGAGAAAAGAAAAAGAACAATTAAGAATTAAACATTGTCCATTTGCTCATGGATAACATCAAGATTGGTTTGGTTTTAACATATTTTTCTTTGTAATTAAAAGCAACTGTACATACACTTAGATAAGGTTCAATAGTAGTATGTCATTAGGTAGGAACTAGGCAGAGAGCCAAGTTTAAGAGTTTTTTGTTAATAGACGTACAATGATGGTAAGCAGCATTTGGATTTGAGAAAGACATATTTATAATATGTGTGAAATCTAATATTCTGTGCTCTCAATATACCAAGGCCCTCAGGTGAATATACAGATGAGATATTTCAAAAGCAACGATTCTTCATGATCAGATCAGCCGGTTATGTTTATATTGTGTATCAAAAGAACTACCTAGTTTATAATGTACTCTACTCAAGCAAAAATGTATGATACTTTCTGCTCAAAAATGGAGGAACTATGAATTTGGAAGACGCTGTATTCCCTGCACTCTTCTGTGCATTAAAATGTCAAATATTCCCTTATGATATGAAGAATGTAGAATGCTCATCAGCAAGGTTATTAAGCAGGATGTTGTTATTCATAAATACAGGTATATAACCTAAGGGCGACCATGAATCCTTGGAATCAAATCGTTGCCTACTTATAAATAAATGCCGATATAAAAGGTTAGGTACAGACATGACAGGACACCATTACAACTTGAACTCAGCTATTTGCTTATTGTTCTGTGGACTGGCAAACGTTACTGTTGTGAATCGTTATGTGTAAACAATTGTTGACAAACACAAACTGTCCTCATACATTGATTTATCTATTTTATCTATTTAATGTTTGTAATTTCTTTGTATTTGCTTTTTCGCACTTTTTTATATTTTATTCCTTTCTTTTTCAACTATTTTGTTTTCTATTCCATGTTAAATCATTCTCCTTTTTCCACATTTCATGGTTTCTTATCATATTGATTGCTGTGTGTTCAATGTTTTTACCCAGAATAAGCACATAAGAAAGGTGGTATTTGTTGCTTAATATCAGAATCCAGGTGATATAATGAGATATAATGAGATCCAACGTAGCCCATGTCCTCTAAGATCTTGTTTCAAGGAGCCTCAGCTTCGTGGCATTATTCCAGAGACACAAGCCACCTTCCTCATGCTTATCCAAGCGAGATCTGATTATTAGACTTCTATAATTCAAGATTAGAATGAGAGGGAGGGTTGGTTGTTATTACGTTCTATTCATGAAAGACTTCTACTTCCTGTTACAGAATTACATGAAACAATAAACATAAATAAAACTCATATGAAAAATCAATCTGTGCTTGCTATTTATATAACGGTTGAGGGCAGGTGGAGATATTATCTTTAGATATTTTTTGTTTCTATACCAGTGAGACATATACACATACCATATATTTTTCCCATTTATAATGACATTCGTTATTAACGCATCAGCTGTTATGCCATGTGTCTATTTATAGGCTTTGGTTTGAAGCCTGGGGTTCTTCAAAAATGGACACAGGAATGTTTAGTGACGAAATAACTGGTTAACTCAGCACATTTTAGTCTTTATGATATAAAAATGTTCCACATTAATATGGAATGTTACAAGCTGATGTACTCATTACAGGCGAGCAAAATATGAAAAAAAAACAGCGCAGGTATTTTTCTTGTGATGCTTTTGATGGCACCGCCAGGTATGTCAATATTCGCAGGTGAGAGGCTGGCAACAAGGCAATCTATTAACTTGCTTTTAAACAAATGATACGATAATAAGACATAAAACTTACACATTCTTTAGTATCTCCGTCAAATATTACGCAGGAATAGTTAGGAGTAACAACCGGGGAGGCTGTCATCTCCAAATCAACGGAGAAAACCTTACCAATATCCGCCATATTTGTTTTGGTTAATAAAGGTAGATCATGTTTGACAGGGGGTGTTACTGTTCTTTGTTACTGTATCATGTGTGAAGCAAAATCCTCCAATAAAAATACACCACTCACGTGTTTATAATTGACAATCAGATGACATAGGCCAGTAATGACTTGAAACACGTGTACAACATGTATCAAATATTTTCATTTTGGTTTAACTATTTTTATATGCTTTTGTCTTATTGACCCCGTGAATAAATGGCCATTGAATAGTAGGTCGCTACACTTGGTTGGACCTAAGTGCGTTGAACCGTTGGGCTTTTGTCAGCTTTGGTTACGAGACAGCGAGTTCCACTTTGCTGACGATGCATACAGTTAAGCAATATTAAAATGTACCAAACAGCAAACAACAGGAATCTCCACGGTTATTTTTTAGGAGCAAAAATAAGTGAATTTGATCTCTTTCAGGGTAAAAATCCTGTCAAATTTCAGATTTTATTAATACAATTTTAAAGCTTTAAATGTTCATATTTGATCCAACAAAAAATGACTGTTTTTAATAAGTATATGAAGTTGATCCTGAAACTAGATTTAGCTTTTCTGTCCATTTTATCCTTATATTGCTTCTATTCTAATATTTTTTTAAAGATTTCCTGTAGTTTGGTATAATTAACTGTGTACTATTATTTAACTGTAAAAATCATATCCATTAAAAAATAAAGCATTAGGAACAAATATTTCAGTGTTAGCTGAGTTATCTGACAATGGATATTGTTATGATGTTATTCGCTGACCAAATCACTCTTATCATGAATGTTTTATGAATAAAGTGTATTTATATCTGCTAACGCGATTAATTATTTATCTCTTCCCTAAAGTTATCAAATGTGTTACGAAATAATGAGTTTCAAACAAATTATGGCCTGCACCTGTAAACCAATAAAAGAATAGTTCAAGTAGCACACCCACAGTGAAACTGTAAACAAACTTAAAACACCTCATGATATACAAGGAAGAACCAGGATAATTCAGTCATTCCCCCTCCAACTGAAGAGAACGACGTAATCGAATTCATTTTGTTGGTATTGACAGGGACTTTGATGAAGGTCCAACAAAAACTTACCGATCCTTGCTTTTTACTATTTCAAATAAATTATTGTCAGAAAGTAAAATAAAGCAAAGTTTTGTATTTAACCTCTTTACAAATCCATTCAATTTGAACATCCCTCTGACACTGCTCAAGAAGATAAATTGAGACTGGCATTCTTGTCAACTGATAGTTCATAGTACAGTTTCACAGCACATTTGGAACGAAAGTCAATAGATATAATTATTCATATTATATTTTATTTAGTTTATATGTTTTGCCTCTGTACATTTTTTCGTGCATTAACATGATTAGACAAGAAAAATTGAAAGAAAGCTATGTGGTAAAATATTTAATATGTTGATAGTTTCATCCCATGATGAATATAGTAAAACTGACTACTGTTTAAGAAAACAAAAAAACAATACAGAAAGTGAAAAAGAAAAGAAATTGAAACAACTATTAGATATAACTTAGTACTAGAAAAATGTTCAAACTATGGCGTATTTGGCGGACCCAGGAAAGGAAATTTTGAAATAATATACACAAGGTTTTAGAAGATTGAATGAAAAGGACCTTTATATATCAGCCTGTCCAAATGAACCTGTATTCTTTTAATGAAGTGTTTTAAAAGTGGATATGTGTTCTTCACACAAATCCATCAACTGCCACTCACCTGTAATCAAGCAATTCCTAAAGAAATAATGCGTGTCTGTGCCTATCAATTAAAGATTTTGATCTTGTAAGCAAGTTAAATCTAAATGTAACAACGTAAATCCTTTTTTTCAAAGTTGGTATCAGAAATAGTATATATGTATTTTATAATGTGCTCTATTATTTTTTTATAATGTGCTCTATTATTTTTTTATAATGTGCTCTATTATTTTTTTATAATGTGCTCTATTATTTTTTTATAATGTGCTCTATTATTTTTTTATAATGTGCTCTATTATATTTTTATAATGTGCTCTATTATTTTTTATAATGTGCTCTATTATTTTTTTATAATGTGCTCTATTATTTTTTTATAATGTGCTCTATTATTTTTTTATAATGTTCTCTATCTGTTAGAAATATGTTCTGATAAAAGACCGTCGTATACAGCACATAATGTTTTGTCACTGGCTGCCTTAAAGATGTCCCAACTCATGTGAAAAACGTCATTGGTTTGTGTGTTTCAACCACAAGTTTCAGATAATCACGTTAACATATTTCGAAAACTTCTAAATATAATGTCTGATATACACAAACGCATAATTAGGCACACGCACCTGAACGCACATTTGTCAGAAATACACTCACATGAGAAAAAAATCCCCATAATTATTGAAATTCCTAAATTGTTGTGAAACAAACACACCATCATTTGACAGCGATTTCAGTTTATTTTTAAAGAAATCTTTCTTTTTATTATTTTTATTAAGGAAATGAATTTCAAATGCATGATAAAACTGAACTGGGTACTGGCATATCATACATTCCGATGATCTCTAAATTTAGTTGAACTATATAGTTACAACCGTTCAGGTATTAAAAATTTCTTACTTAGAGATTTCTTACTTAAAAACATTCAGGTCTAGTGCAAATATGTTCCCCCTTCATTTTATCATTGCATGAAACAATGTCAGTGATCATTCTGTTTTCCATATGTGTTTGTGTGCATTGTTAACTGGCTTTGTTTGTTATCCTGATATTTAAGGTGTAGACATGATTTGGCCATTTAAAGATGACATTTGTCAAGTCATCCATGGGTGAACGCTCTGCTCCACTTAACACAACCCCATTTCTTACACATACACTTAATATATTTACAAGAAGTAATGGTGGATAGCCTTATTTTATGTATGGGTTATGAGGTTGGGGAAATACAGCTTGAAGCTGACCAAAGATCTCTAAAACAGATATGGATGTATAGATGTGGTATTATGGACATGTCCACAAAGGCAAGGCGATGTCAGTGGTACAATTACTCATGAAAATGGAACCAGTTATTCATTAAGGTTAGTGGTGCATCTCCCCTTTCACCTTTGTATTTAACCCATTTGTCCTGAAATAGCTTCCAATCAAAGTGTATAGATTAATATCTAAATCAGAGACCAGTTGATGAATTCTTATTATCAATATTGGTGGTATCAGACTGCTATACACCATTGTTTTAGTTAAATGGGTAGACTGTTTCACAGGAAGGCTGTTTCTAAGAACGGTTACTTCCGGGAACCAGTTTTCAGTACAGCAGGGACATAAACACACATATACTCTATCTTTTAAAGCTTTTACGGAGTCAGATTTTCAAGCACATTTTTTTACATGATCTATATGTTTATGATCAAATACATTTACCTATCATATTGCCCTTACATAAATTTCATTCTAATTTGACAGCAGATGAGTCCTGCTAAAATAGAAATCATCCATTGAGCACTGCACAACTGACCAGTGATGGGTAACCAAAAAAGTAAAATAGGGCCACCTTCATAATGGGATGGTGGAGTCATTTGGCTTACAGATACCTGTTTGGCCATTGGTGTTTGTCTGATGGTACAAAGATTGTGACCACGTTGTACGTGGCACTTTCATTTTGGTTGATTTCAGGGAGCCTGTTTGTGCACAGATGCATGACCAAATAGCATTTAAACAAACCCAAAATCATTGTAAAATTGCCTGTGACCTCCATGATTTCACGGAAGCTTTAAATTTATATGTACTAAAGGATAGTTAATTACTGATTTGATAACAAATTCGTTTTCAGGTTTTCACTATGGTAGGATATCTGAATAAAGTTGTTTTTTAAGAGTAGAGTTTTACATATGGGCTCAAACACTGGTCCTGATTACATCACAATGGACAGCAATTCGAGTTACGAAAAACCAGAAATGATAATGGTGTCAACTGTGTTTTGGACACGTGAGTACAAGAGTCAAATTTAAAGAAAAAACTTTTTTATTATTAATAAGTAGAAAACTTGTAAAATAATCTTTAGCTTGGATCATAACTGTTAGGATTATATATTAAGAGTCTATCAAACCTGACAAATTGGTTTAAAATTGGGTTGTAAATTACCAAATAATGGAAATGGAAACTTGGTTATAGTTTAATTGCTCTTCTCCTATTGTAATATTTGGATAGAAGCCTGATTCATGCATATTTTGCTTTGATATTTCTATTTCACAATGAGGGCATGTATATATTGTTCTGTAACAGTTAAAATTAATACTGGTATGCAATAATCTATTGGTGTTCCTTGTTTCAGTGTTCATAACAACTATTTTAGGTCCAATTATAGTTTGTGCTACTGTCATAATATGCAAGTAAGTACAATTCAATATGCAAGTAGAGAAAAAGTAAGAATATAATATAGTATGTAATTGAATATGTAAAAGTAAACAATGAAATGTAGCAAAGTATGCAAGTGGGTATGTAAAAGGATGCAAGTGGGTATATCAAGGAATGAAAGTCAAGTGAGTATATCAAAGTATGCAAGTTAATATATCAAATTATGAATGTGTATGTATCAAAGCATACAAGGTCACGGGCCGTGGCACAGTTGATAAGAGCGCCAGCTTATTAGCACCATAGACTATGCAGTCCATCTATATGAGGACTATCAAGGTCCTTTCGTTGTGCAGCGGGCGAATATTGTACCTATTTTGGAGGGGATTGCTCTGATTGGCTGACATAAATATAGAACAGGGAAACCCTAAACAACAACCCATATTTCCAGTGACGTATGACCGGAATTAGTGTCTAGGTCACAACATGCGGCCACCTCAACAAACGAGGCTCAATGACATATTTCCGGCGGTGCCCTGGTTCACGGTCAAAGCATACGGGCAACTGCGACGTGGTTTACTGTCCATATATGGACATGTTACTAGTGTCTATTAGCACCAGTTCCTCTGTGGTGATCCAAAGGTTGTGGGTTCGATCCCTGGCCATGCCGAGATTGAATTCATGATACAATTTCAGACATGAGCTGAGGCCCGTACAAAGGGTTAACCCGTTGTCCTTGTAAATCTGTCACCGGGTGGGTTGTCATTTCAAGGACCTGTGACATGACAATTCAGTGAGACAGCACTATATCTGCTACACGTAGGTCTCATCACGAAATGACTGAAATAATGTTGAAAGTGATGTAAAACCCCAAATAAACAAATAAACAAACAAACAAAGCATACAAGTGAATATATCAAAGTATGCAAGTTAATATATCACAGTTTGCAAGTGAATATAGTATAAAAGTCAATATAATGAGGGATGCAAAAGAGAATGTTCAGATATGCAAGTGAATATAACGAGTTATGTATGTGATTATAGCTCTGCAGTAATTCTCAACATATATCTCTTAATTGGAATCATTATTAGGAATCTTCATAGAAAACTATAAAATGATGTAATCAAAATGACCATAAGAAGATATGAAGTAGATAATATATTACAAATTACTTTGAGCCTTGATAAAACCTTTAAATTCTTCTTGGTCAGTTATATTTCTGTCATTATTAAGTATCACTTAGTATCAATTAGAAAGATATGCTCATGTATCAAAGACGAAATAAAAGTAATATATTGGTGATATGACTAAGTTCCAATGAAATCAAAATAAGGCCCCCCATTCCCTTTCCTTTGATAGAGATATCATTTCCCAGACTCATTGCATGTACTGTGTAAAGCTGTTTCCACCTGTTTGGAGATATGTATGTTATTGTAAAATGAGGAATACTTCAACAAGAAATAATATGACAATAAGTGAAATAAATGTGCTTTCAGAATGTCTGTGCAGGACATGTTCCAGGCTAGGGGGCGCTACCGTCACTACGGGCTGAGGTCTCTAGAATGGTATGGCACCACCAGACTGGCGCTGTGCTACCTGTTCATGTACAGACACCGGCCACTCCTCATGGAAACCATCAAAGTATGTATATAGTCAGTCTGTAATTTACAATTATTATTGGCATGTTAACCTGTGTGGATTGGCACAGCCTCATGTCATGGAAGGTAATTTTGTGTTTATAAACACAGATACACACTATCTCTTATGGATGGGTGCACCATCAAGGAGAGATTGATATTGTTTTTGATGCAAAATTGTATTTCTCAATATATATTTGAGCTATTCATTCTGTTATCTATATATCTATGGATATCTTTTGTGCTGTCTTGTCCAGACCAAATATAAATTTGTGCGGGAAAAATGTCCTATATTTATATATATTTTCAATAGAGTTTTTCTTGGTTGCAAAAGAATCCATCACTTATTTAGTTGGTCAATGTAATTGTATTTATACAAGTACAAGATGACGTGCATTTCTCACTGACAATTTGCATCTTCTTTGAAAAATACCTCTGTTTTGTATTTTACAAGTGCCTTTAGCTGGGAAGGTATGGCAACTTTCACTTATGCAGCTGTCTCTCACTACTGTAGCTATTTCTGACTCTTGTAGATGTCTCAACTTATGCAGCTCTCTCATCCATGTATGTATAGACCTCTTTGTATAAAACCTAGTGATACCTGGACTGGTTCAATAATTAGGGACGGACCATCATTTATTTGGGGGGGGGGGAGGGTGCAGGAAAATAGTTTTGCTGATTTTTCTTTTCGTCGCTCATCTATTCTCAATATCTTTTTCGAACCAAAACATATCTCCATTTTTTTCCATTGCTTGGGCCACCATTTTATTTCTGAGGGTGCACACATCCTAATTTTTATATTTATATGTGAGTTAATGGGTGCATGATTTATTAGAAAATTGTACAATGCTTTATTTACACAAATTTATATTTAATAAATTATTAGTCCATTGAATATATATTGCCTGGACACAATTTTCCAGACATCGGGCAGTTTACAGGCACCCAGCAGGTGACACATTGACTAAAAAGCTTGTTTTTCGGATGAGGAAAGACAGTAGGTGGGACCTACATAAATAACTTCCAGAATATTTCAGGATTGGAAGAAGTACAACTTTGAAAATAAATGGTGGTAACTGTCAACCTTAGAGAACTTATTGTGTACTTTGTGCTTTAAATGCTGTATATTCTGTATTAAAACCCACAAATTCATTTCCCCAGATGCTTCTGTCAGTTGCTTGTCAAAGGGATGAAAAGTAGTTATAGGCCACATTTTGAAAGAAAATGTCAAAAATTTCATCATGTAGCCCTTACATGTAGACAGTAGACAGTGCATTTACGATATAGCAACATAGCACAGAGTTTAATATTTGGAGCTTGTATCTCAAACAGCTGGTAAGATAGCAAAATGTCAAAATCTTTCTTGACCCACACACACACACGGATGGAGCCCAGTACTATAGATATTTATGATTATTAATAAATTGACTACAAAGTATTTTCTCTGCTTGGTTACCATAAAGTTATGGATTTAAAACTGCATAATTGTTCATGGTCAAGATATATGAAGGTCTATATTTTGCCCAATAACAAATGTTAAGAAAAGTAATTAAGCTGAACGAACACCTTGTAAATATAAAAGATAAAAGATATTTACGATTGTATCTGAGAGCAATTTAACATTTGTCATTGCTCTCCTATTCTTACTTGGCCAGTTAACCTTCTGTCCTTGTAAATCTGTGACCGGGTGGGTTGTCATGTCAAGGATCTCCCACATGACAATTCAGTGAGGCAGCACTATATCTGCTACAAGTAGGTCTCACCACGAAATTATGTTTAAATTGATGTAAACCCCAAATATACAAACGAACAGATTGTATGTTGCCCTGAAAGTTATATTATATATTGTATTTGTTGCTGATGCCTCAAAACTGGCTCCCTCAAATATGTTTTGGATAAATTGTACCTATTGTAGTGGCGAGCGAACCGAGGCAAAACATGTTTTGGTTTCTTTTTCTCCCTCTAAAATTGACTTCCAAAAGGTTGAAATTCCATCTTTTTCCATTGGCCTTTTGAGGCTCAATGTATTTTTTCACAAGGTTGGCATTCTCAATATATTTTTTTCCTAAACAAATGGGCTCACTGGTATTTTTTTCCATGCCTTTCCTCCACAGCAACCTTTTTTCAAATCTCGCCACATTTATTCTCTGAGAAGGGTCATGATTTTTTATATATGTATTCTTTATAATTTTCAACCATTTGTGGAATATCTATAATAAGATGAATGGACAAGGAAACATTTACATATGCCGTAGCATATGGTAATTTCAGCTCAGTAAAGTCAATATCGAACTCCATGATCCCATCGTAACCAACATGCTGGCATAATGGACATGTAATAATATGTGCGGCACATAATATTTGTCTGATCTGGACTATAGCCATGCTTAATTAAATACTTAATAGTCATCAACTTCAAAGAAGGTACGACTGATGTAAAAAAAAAATAGAAATAATTATATAACTATATGGAAGGCAAAGATATGGGGCAAAAATGGCTGACCAGATTTTCTTTGTTCCAGATTTCAGTGGAGTTGTGTATGATGATCTCACTGTTGGGTATCACTGGAGAGACCGAGACCCTTGTACTGTGGTGCATGCTGGACATTGTGGCAGCATTCTTCACGTTCAATGCTATAGAGCTGACCCGCAGCAGTGACGTCCCCAGGGCTGTGTCCCTTGCTTACCAGATCTACGCCCTTTATTCCCTGGGCCTCGGCTTCCCTCTGGGTTTTAGCTTCAAGCTATTGTGGATCGCCTGGAAGGCCGGCTCCGTCCGGTTCATTTATGTGCTCGTGCCGTTCTATGTAGGGGGCGTTGCAGCTGGCGCATGCGCCGTCATGTATCTCCTACCTACCCTATTCATCCGCCTCTACCGGAAGTGGACAATGTCAGAGAACTATATCTTCACCAACCACTTGCATAGATATTCAGGGTACTCGCTCTGCATGAAATTGTCTGTGATTGCTTTACTGTGTCTTCACTTCGGAGTGTGGTTTGTTGTGTTCTCCAATGTCCACGTGTGCCAGGGACCTGAACACGAACTTGTATACCTTGCCCATGAGTACACCCCTGACTATTCATACCCGTGTTTCCATAACTCCCAGACTTGGACAATCTGTTTCCTGCCTGTCACAGCCGAAATGTCCTTTCTCAACATGGCGCTTGTCTGGACCGTTCTGGCAAGAGGTATTTGCATTTTCTTTAAATACAGCAGTGAAATTTGTAAAAGTTTGGATGGAATATTACATATTTTATTTGAAAGAAATGCAAGCAAAATATATAATTTCATGAAAAAAAAATTCTCGAAGTTAATACATCATATTTAAAAAAAATAAACAGTCATTATAATTTCAAAAGAAAATTAATATTTGCATTGGCTTCAGGTATGTTTTGGAGATTTCTACCGGAGATGGTCACCTGGTGGTCAATCACAATTAGTCTTTTGTCCTTCTTTTACTCACTGGATATGACCGGAAGTAGAATGAACATGATTCGGTATGCCGCATGCGTCATGCTGGCCATCTCGGCTGCCACCAGCCTGTTTTGTAATCTGGCCCTCTTGCGGCGATTATCGACTGCAATCAGGGTTGCAGGCTCCAGGTATTATTTGTTTATTAAACAATGTTTAGCGGCGGTCTCACTATAGCAGACAGGCAAAGCGGATGAAAGTGCATTGGAAAATTTTGCTCTTCGGAATGAGTTCGGACGTCTACGTAACTCAAACGCTTTCTCCGTATTTCATTCTAAAGTCATGCGTTTAGAGTTCGGAGCAGTATGCCTTCGAAATGAGTTCGGACATCTGCGTAACTCAAACGCTTTCTCCGTATTTCATTCTAAAGTCATGTATTTAGAGTTCGGAGCAGTATGCCTTCGAAATGAGTTCGGACATCTACGTAACTCAAACGCTTTCTCCGTATTTCATTCTAAAATCATGCGTTTAGAGTTCGAAGCAGTACGCCTTCAAAATGAGTTTGGACATTTACGTAACTCAAACGCTTTCTCCGTATTTCATTTTAAAGTCATGCGTTTAGAGTTGCATATCTCATTCGTTCATTCAAAGCCCACAAAACAAACAAAAAGCGAACAAAAAGCGAACATGAAGTTTTCCACTCTGAAACTCTCCGCAACTCATCCGCTAAGCCTGTTCGCTACAGTGAGACCAAGCCTTTAGTTATGTTAGCTTAAAACGATAATGATTATGATGATACAAGACAAATGATGGTCTAATGTGGGCAACGATGGGTGATATTGTTAAGATGAGTGAAGCTCTGATGATGGGTGATTTTCTAATGATGGGTGATGCTCTGATGATGGGTGATATTCTAATGATGGGTGATTTTCTAATGATGGGTGATGCTCTGATGATGGGTGATATTCTAATGATGGATGAAATACTAATGATGGGTGATATTCTAATGATGGGTGATGCTCTCATGAGGGGTGACATTCTAATGATGGGTGATGCTCTCATGAGGGGTGACATTCTAATGATGGGTGATGCTCTCATGAGGGGTGATATTCTAATGATGGGTGATGCTCTAATGATGGGTGATATTCTATTTGTTGTAGGGTGACTCTAATTGGCTGGAATGCCAACCAAGGACAGCAGATATCAGAGGAGGTCCAGAAAGCCAGAGAAGAGATGCTTCAAAGACAAAAGTCAGAGGGATCCAAAAAGTTAGTCATTCAGATGTGTTAACTTGGTTACTTATTCGCTATTCACGGTTCATTATTTAGATTTCTTTCCCTAAATTTACAGGAGCCATGTCAACATGTCAGATTTCTAAATTGATTTCAAAATTGTCTCCCAAATATCACCATGCTGGAATTTTTAAGCTATACTATGTGAAAGGAATTCATAAAAATCAAAATATTATTTAAACAGAGGGGACAAAAACAAGTGCAGGTCAATTCAAAGGTCACCAAATTTTGTGTGCGAGTTGAGAGGGGTCCAATGATATTATTTATAAAGTGCATGAAGTTTGTAAGTGAACAATAACTGGCGTAGATCAATTCAAAGGTCACCAAATTTTATGTGCGTGTGTGTGTGTGTATCATATATGTATATGCTTAAGAAATAGAGAGTGTCCTACATCCAACGAACAAGTGAGTTTATTATGTCGAGATAGTGGATGAGGCTTTAGTTGAAAATAAGAAACGTCATTATCTTTTATATTCTTTTATTTCCAGAAAAGCTTTGACCGGTACCCTTGCCCGTCAGGTCAAGCGAAGACAGCTGACAAACTGTTGTATATGCTGGGAGGAGTATGAAACCAAACCAGAGTCTGCTAATGCTGCTGCTGGTGAGAGCAATGGAGTGGAGGGAGAGGAGGGGCAGGAGGAGGAGGAAGAGATGGAGACGCCTGTCCTTGGTGTCATTAAGCAGTGTGGACATTATTTCCACTTTGATTGCATCTGGGATTGGTTCGAACGCAAAGCAACTTGTCCTTTGTGTAGAAACAATGTGACCTTGACCGAGGACGGGATTCAAATCATCACGTACTGTGACATATCCGGTGCTAACAAGAGGCAGAGTGCTTACACAACAAAGAGCTCACGGAGTAGTCAGGTGGAAATACAAAATGGTGGCCAATCCAGTGAGGAGAGTCTTGTTCAAAATGGCGGTTCAGAAGAGCTTGGTGATACAGTGCAAAGCATTGATGGCCGTTCTGTGGTCACTGTTTCAGATGAAGGTCACAAAGATGGAGCATCAATCCAGGTGGAAAATGAGAGAAACAGAAAGAGGTCAAAAAGGCATCGCTCCTCAAGCTATGGCCACTCAGAGCCCCCTAGTGTACACTCAGGGAGGGCGTATCAGAAAGGAAAGAGTCACGGCGGCAGAAAGAGACCAGCCATTCACAGGCGAGACAACTCAGATGGGTCTAATATAGCCAGACTGTCCACCGGAAACGGAAGTAACTCAAGTACGAGTAACGTCCAACATAAGGACAGGCGCAGTCGCCATAACTCTCGAAATTCTAGCCAGCATATGTCACGGGGAAGTAGCCGCTCTCGGAGGTCACACCGACACAGCCGGGGGAGCAACCTGGGACACTATACGCCCACCAACACCGCCAGAACCATCGCAGTGCGCACGCGCAGAAAGTGCCACATCTGCCGGCGGAGATTTGAAGGTGACCCACGCGACGTGGTGGTGGGGTACCTGCGGGACTGCGGCCACTACTATCACTGTCTCTGTCTGGAGAGGTTTATGTCCCGCTACAGGTACTGCCCTCTATGTTATGAACACGACCTGGCCATGGGAGACATCAGAGATGCCACTCAAACCAACCTAGATGTGTTCTTCTCGCTTCTATCTGATATCCTGATGGATGTTGAAGATATCAATAATGATGCACATATTAGATATTGAATAGGTGACCATACCTATTTGGCTGTGGAACACTATTCATTCAGGAGTAAAAGATTTTTTTTGTCAGAGACTAAGCAGCAATCTCCAGCAATATAATCCCGTATTACAAAAATCCACGCTCCCTATGGATGACTAGAAGTCCATCCCTCAGTGAATATCTAATGTCTCATCTTGAATAGCTCAAGTGAACGTGTTGAATAGTTTGATTTAATGTATACATGTATGTTGTGTGCCGTCCAAAATGTGTGTCCTGTTCCTCCTCAATAGGCCGATTGCGGGTCGCCATACTGCCCCATTGAAAACAACACGCCGGAAGTGCACAATTACAATCGGAAGTGCACAAAAAACTCTCTAAAATCTAATCATTAAAAAAAACAAGATGGTAACCCGCAATCGGCCTATGGGTCATTTCTATTCATCCAAGAGTCATTTCTATTTAAGGGGCCATTTCTATTTATAGGGGCCATTTCTATTTAAAGGGCCATTTCTATTTAAGGGGCAATTTCTATTTAAGGGGCCATTTCTATTAAAGGGGCCATTTCTATTTAAGGGGCCATTTCTATTTAAGGGATCATTTGTCAGCTACAGGTGTTTTTTTCCTGTATCCACCACATCGAAAATCCATATCCAGGATGATCCCTCTATGATTGAATTGCCATAACTGTTTCAAAAGCTGAATATGAAGAATATACAGTGACCGGCAACTGTCCGAAACCGGCAGATTAAACCACTGAGTCCAGAAGCAACAAATTTGTGGGGAGTGGGTGGGGCCAATATGACGTCAATGTATATATATAATAAAGGTATACATCGACGATTGACACGGCGCATGCCATCTGGCTG
The DNA here is from genome assembly GCA_949316495.1 of Amphiduros pacificus. Taxonomy (NCBI): domain Eukaryota; kingdom Metazoa; phylum Annelida; class Polychaeta; order Phyllodocida; family Hesionidae; genus Amphiduros; species Amphiduros pacificus. The sequence continues at coordinate 14,183,148 of OX439003.1, read as the reverse complement.
CATCTAGACTCAGTGGATTAAACTCGGACATTTTTAACTCGGTCAAACATCTAGCATACCTTGCTGTACTAATTGCAATTGAGCTGAATGTCAGGTCTCACACGTCACCTTGCAATTCCTGTACCTTTCAAAACGTTAAAAGTGTTTATTTGTTTTCACGGCACGAATGTTTGTGTCACTGTCAAATGACGTCAGAAGTGGTGACGTGACCAACATCACCGTATAACTCAATGGAAACTCGGACAATCTGCAGGTTTATTGAATACATGAAGATCACGCTATTTCTGTTAATATTGAACGGGCATCATCAAAACTCCACAGATCATTAAAGTCGAAGATCTTCTTTCGATGTGAGCAGTGAGCAGTTTTTACACAGTTTTTAAAGGTTTTGTGAAAATCAGGAGTGAAAAACATGAAAGTTTCCGGAATTGGCTGCCGATCACTGTAATCAAATAAATCAAGTAAATATACCTGATTATATATATCTGAAATAATTATTATATCAACAAAATTCGTACAGAGTATTTGTGAAACTTGCATATTCTGAAGTAAATGGGTATATATGTATATCAACAATTTAAATATCAAAATGCGAATAATTATATTATCTTTAAATGTAAAGCCTGTTCTTGCCGTCTACAACTTTCATTGAACGACTACAACTTTCATAAAATGGAACATGGCTTTTATATCAAGCCTTCATTTCACTGTTTTATAACCATAACATCTCATAATTTACCAAGAAGAATATACAATTATTTTGTGTGTTTAATCAATGAATAATAATGTAAAATCGTTCTGCAGATCTAATCTGCCTCAATATGTGCATTTATTTGAATATTTAATCAAAATTCTGTTAAACCCAAAATGTACTTAATTACTGTTTTAGAGCATTTGTAAAAAGTCATACTAACCCGTCATTACTCTTTTACTTTTTGTGCTTTTTAAATGAGAATGTTATAACTGCTAATAAGATTATTCAGTTTTTAACAACAAAATGATTGTATTTTATTCCTTTACTCAATGTTGTTGTTGTTTTCTGAAAGTTAAAGCAAGTCATGTGAGGTTTCAGATGTATGAGGTGAGGCGTGAAAGGTTTAAAAGTGTCTTCGCTTTCAATATGTTGCATAAAGTGAGGTATGAGAGATTAAGAAATGAGAGGTTAAAAGTTGAATGAGTGAAGTAAACCATTTATATTGTGCCATGTATCAAGAATAATAGTTCAAATGCACTGTGTATTGTCAATACCATATTGCCTGGAATAGGTCAATCTTTGGAGATTACATGTTATTTGAGGTGAGGTCTAAGAAGTTTAAACATGTCATTGGAGGTTCTAGACGTATAATTATAGGATACATCATGATATATCAAAACATTGGCTGTGCAATATTGTAATGTTATTTTTGGTTAAATTTACTATTTTGTAATAATCATATATTAAAGGACATATATCTCTCAATGTGCCTGCATATTAACATAAAGAATATGAACATTTCCAAACTTTCACATGGATATTGAGAAATCTTTTCAGGAAAAAGAATAATTCCTTTCAATGAATTTGCCAATTATCGACTGGATCACTGTGTCTTTGTTCCATTTTGAAAAGATTAAAAAGGTTATGTTTATATTCTGAAGCATGGGTTTTCTGCAATCCATATGACAAGAATTGGCTTGATCACAGCCATGTGTCTATATATCGTGGTACTGTGTATAAATTAAGGGCATGAAAGCTCTTGCACAACGTTTCAGTCAATCTAATATTTCAAATGAAATAAAAAGTAGTTAGGTATATCCTAAAAGGATATAACCCAAACTATTCCAAGAAACCATTGCTAAGATAGCAAAGTGTTATTTGAAACTGGAAACCTTACTTTTGTCTTACGATATTTTTTTCAGGAAATTACAATTTGAGAAATGATAAAAAAATATCTGTGATTGAGTGGGTGAACTCTGCAAATAAGATTATTCCATAGGATGTTTACAAATTATGCATATGTTGCTCAATTGCTCAATATTTGTAAAGAACTACAAGGGATTGTCACATCTAACTGAGCAGAGGATTGAAATTGTATTGTCAGACACTATTCATTTCTATAATTCCCTCAACAGGATCACAGACCTTTCTGATTTTGTGCAATTGCTCTTAGATTTAGGCAGACATATGAATCAATTTTAAGGCTGGGGTATGTTTACACCAGATCTAACGATCGAATAGCACAGAACATATATATATATCCACACTTTTAGGTAATCAAATTAAAATGTCACTTTTAAACATGGATTAAAAAAATGTTTTCAATCAAATAGAAATATGGATTAAAAATGTTTTAATCAAATGAAAACATTAAAAAATGTTTTCACTCAAGGTTATGATTTCAGCTTTTATCCCTTTAATTATTTGTATGATCCAAGGGAGAATTGACAGTAGGGAAAATTAATATTGCATTGATCCAACAATTTAAGCACCATCTTAGTTTGTCAGATTCTCTATGCTTTCAAAGAGACATACTTTCTATTGAGTGTGTTTTACAAAATGGACCTCCACTTTTGGTTTTGTGATAACGGCTATCTGGTCAGAGGGGCTTAATGTTTTCCTTTTCATTTATCTTTATTTACACCATTAATAAAATAAATAAAAAGCAATAAAAACATAATGCATGGCTTAATTACCACATTTTCAACCTGCTTCTTCAGGTTTGTTTGTTATTACTATCAAAAGTCATATCAAATCTGAGAGTTATAAATAAATAAATACAAGATATTTGCTTGGTGGAATGCAAAACAATAAATTGTTGATATAATCAAGGTTAGGTTTTCATGTATTATGTAGGTATTTATGTAGTGTGACCATTACCAGGGCCTCCTCACAGGTTACCAACCAATGCCTGGTCATGGGATGTTGTGGTCTGCCCTATCGTTTATGTGATAATGCAAATGTAGGGTGCTGTTGCTTGGGAAGGGATTTACATGTGACCTTATATTACCTAATTGTGATATAAATCAAATGTATGTCAGACTAACAAAGTCTGCATCAATGATTTAAGCTTTGTTGAATCCATATATTATACATACATTAACACTTCTTTACCCGATGAAATATTGTCCACTTGGGACAAACCATTCCATGACATAATATTCAAATACTATGTTTTTATATGACAGTATATCACCTTTGAATTGCATGATATGTATCAAGTACTGAATAAAATACTGTTATATTATCACTGTTTCATTGTTTAAGCTCTTAAATTCCTTTAGAGCTGATTACCCCAACTGGGCCAAATAATTAAACCCATGCCCCCAAAACATAAAATAAATCACTCAAGGTATATATTGTACTTCAACCATAATATTTTTGAAATAGGGGTCACCATCCTATTTATTTTAGAAATGAATTTTAAGGTTTTGGATTTTTACATTAAATTATTAGGAAAATATATTCAAACATACTTTTAGTAACAACATACTTTTAGTAAAAACATTATTTGATTTCTCAAATATTATATCCCAAACTGAGATCATGATCTTAACTGTGCCAGAAATTTTGACATTTTGCATGTTTACATTTAGTAATTTAATGTTACCAAAACAAACTATTAAGTTACGCATTTTCAAATATTATGTTTTCAGTATTTCTGTTAATGATATGAACCAAAGAAAACATGGGGAATTCATGTTTAGTTTACAGTTATTAACCTTTTCAAAATGCCATGGTTGCTATGGAACTATAACATTTTAATTCCCACATCAAAGCCAAGGTTGAATTTCAATAACATTCTCCAATTGTATAAATATAGGGTCACTGTGGGTTGTAAAATGACATGCTATTGCTGTCCACGCCTAACCATTCACAGTTTTTTTTAACTAAAACACATGATGCATTTTCCCTTCAGCCAAATACGTGGCAGGGAAAGTCTCTGGTCACGGCACTGTGAAATTTAAAAGGTTTGAGGTACATATCCCTTGAGATTAATATCCATTTTCTAGAAATTGGAGTATATATGATTTTTGGATTTTATTGATTAGTTCAGATTTTTGGCATGGATTTTAATTTGACCAATAGAGGGCATGAATGAATGTCCTTAGGGCAATCAATTTTGATGAACAACCACAGAGAAGCAAATGACCAACTTAAGTTACACCCCAATGTGGTATCCCTTGAAATTCAAACTAAAGATCTAATGTAATCAATTGTTGTAAATACCAGTTAATTAGACGATTAACATCAAGGACAATTTTAATGTTAATTTTAAATTTCCAGGATCATCTGCTTCCATGGCGTTCAAGACACAACCCAATCGTGAGGTGTTCGTCCCTAACATAGTTACATTTAAACATTTTACTCTATGTAAATGTCGTGTATGTCACCGTTGTGCAGAGAAAGAAGCTACTGTTATGACGTTGTATCAATATGGCGGTCAGGTTCAATTCCAACCTAAAAGAATGACTTCAGGGGAAGACAAATTCTGCGACTGGTTTGTTTCTCGCTTCAGCCAACACCCCGCGATTTATTATGAATAGTTTCCTTTCAGGAATATTGCAAATACATTGGATATATGATATCGTGATGAATGTTGTAAATAGATGTCCTGTCATCGCAAACTATACCGTCCAAGACAACCAATCGAAAAGTGAAACAAAAATATCGAACAGCATCCAAATATAGCTAACAAAGCATGAAAGGGCAAACTTAAAGTGCAAGGCAGATATGTAAATATAAGTTTATTAGCTAAATGGTGATTAGATATACAATGTAGAATAAAAAATGTATACAAATATACGTGTAAATGTATACTAATATAACTAGATATGTGTATATTGAAAGTAAAATAAATTCTTTTATGCAAAAAATGGATAGAATGAAGCTATTCAGATTTGATTAATAACTGGTAGACACATAATAAATTGCACATTGAGATTAAACACGATATCGTGCCAGAAAACTTCATTTTGATTTTTAGTAGCACTTATATTTAACGAGATCATCAGCGTAAAAGTCAAGCTATTTTACAAATGCATTAAATTTCATGTATATTAATTGAAATAATTTAAATATATTTCTTCTTAATGGCACAAACATAGAAAAGCATATGACACGTGCAATTATTACAAGCTTTCAAAACAAATGAGGAACACCATGTGAAAAGCCCTTTATATATTTTGATTGCAAACAACATAACATAAATCAAGCCAATAATAATAATGTACACAGAAGAAATCATATTTTACTGGGCAGAAGATGTCTAAAATGGGGGAGCCCCATCTTTGTATTTCAGCATGACAAAAAGGGAGTTTTCAAAATTATTAGCTAGAGCACAACTGAAATCCTCTTCTGACATAGGCACAAGGCAAGCCATGCCAATGAGCAGTAGCATGAGTGCTTGGAGTGGAATGGCACATCGGCAGGCCCTGGCAAGTTTGGACCCTTCTCCCATAGATGCTAAGGCTGCAGCTCCTAGTTCCTCTTGTCTTAGTGAAGCCATCGCTTGTCTAACTTGTGATAATGTCCTCACGTTTGCTGATTCCAAGACCACATGACCCTCGCCAGCCGCAGCCATACCGGACATACCCTCCTCCCTAGTTACCAGACCAGCTGCTGTGATACCGGCTCCTCTCTCACCACTTACAGCCATACCGGACATGCCCTCCTCCCTAGTTACCAGACCAGCTGCTTTTATACCGGCTCCTCTCTCCCCACCTACAGCAATACCGGACATACCCTCCTCCCTAGTTACCAGACCAGCTGCTATGATACCGGCTCCTCTCTCCCCACCTACAGCCATATCGGACATGCCCTCCTCCCTAGTTACCATATCAGCTGCTGTGATACCGGCTGCATTCTCCCAACCTACAGCCATACCGGACATACCCTCCTCCCTAGTTACCAGACCAGCTGCTTTTATACCGGCTCCTCTCTCCCCACCTACAGCCATACCGGACATACCCTCCTCCCTAGTTACCAGACCAGCTGCTTTTATACCGGCTCCTCTCTCCCCACCTACAGCCATATCGGACATGCCCTCCTCCCTAGTTACCAGACCAGCTGCTTTTATACCGGCTCCTCTCTCCCCACCTACAGCCATACCGGACATACCCTCCTCCCTAGTTACCAGACCAGCTGCTTTTATACCGGCTCCTCTCTCCCCACCTACAGCCATACCGGACATACACTCCTCCCTAGTTACCAGACCAGCTGCTTTTATACCGGCTCCTCTCTCCCCACCTACAGCCATACCGGACATACCCTCCTCCCTAGTTACCAGACCAGCTGCTGTCATACCGGCTCCTCTCTCCCCACTTATAGCCATACCAGACATACTCTCCTCCCTAGTTACCAGACCAGCTGCTGTGATACCGGCTCCTCTCTCCCCACTTATAGCCATACCAGAAATACCCTCCTCCCTAGTTACCAGACCAGCTGCTTTTATACCGGCTCCTCTCTCCCCACCTACAGCCATACCGGACATACCCTCCTCTCTAGTTACCAGATCAGCTGCTGTGATACCGGCTCCACTCTCCCCACTTACAGCAATACCGGACATACCCTCCTCCCCAGTTTCCAGACCAGCTGCTGTGAAATCAGCTCTATTACTTCCATCTTCAGAACCTATTTCTGACATACTCTCCCTTAATGTCATGTTATTGCCACCCTCATCACCCTTATAAACCCCTGACAAAATATCTTGTTTGGAGTTCAGGCCAGCTGTTGTCAAGTCTTCTCTTTGATATTTGTGTCTGTTTTCATCATCTATTGAAATGTTGAGCCCTGTTTCCCCATCAGGAGTGTCATTAATCTCACTTTGTGAATCACTTTCATGCGATTTGGTGTTTAAAGTTATATTATGCCTTATATTCCCTTCAACAGTGTGAATCATCCCTGCTGAATCTTCACATCCTGTGTCTAGTTCAGCAGATTCTGAAGAACTATGTCTGGCATCAAAACGTCTGCCATGATCATGTATATTTTTTGCAAGACAAGCGAGAGAAGCAATATCTTTCCTTTCACTATGATCATTTTGTGTTTCCATTGTGGTATTATTGTTACTCTCCTGATACCTGTTAACTGTGCTGTGTGCACCACCTTCTGATTTATTCTTATTGTCAAATGCAGCCTGAGAGTTACCGGAGGCATCAAGAACCCCCGAGCCCCCACAACTAAACCCCATCATATATGACCTCTCATCATAGTCATATAATTTATCTTTGGAATGTTTGTCACTCCTATTATGGCCACTTTCATTTGCTAGATTTCCATGACCAACATCAGTAGACACCCCACTGGAATATAACTCCTCACTGGATAGAGTTATTCCACCAATATTTCCCCCATGAGAGTGACTCCCCCCTGATGGAGGTGTGACTAACTTTCCAGATCCATCAACAGCTGTGAACACCGACGCTCCTATCATGGCTACATTTACCAAAGAGTCTTCTGTTATGTCAGAAAATAATGTTTTACTGTCAACTTCATCTCTTGTATTTGTATTAACTGTTGGTGGGGGTTCATCACCAGAAGATGAATATCTTCTCTCTGAAAACAAAAAGAGACAGTCTTACCCTCCAATGCCATAGCAATGGTCTTTCAGCTAAGGTGTTTTCACATCGGGTATGCAGGACATACAAGGATAAGCAAGCACGCACATCCAAAGCATTAGTATCACGCATGTGCAAAGCAGCTAGCAACCAAGCATTTTTTTATCCACAAATCACAACACTTCACAAAATATAAAATTGTGTTACTACTTTATTGAAATCACACTGAAAACCAAAAAAAAATGGATTACGTAACCAAAAGTGACCTGTGGGTAAGGATGTAAAGAGGTCACATACGACTCAATATGATCACATTAAAATAATAATCCAGATATTGATGTATAAGCTATTTTATTGATGGGCAGCTTACGTTTTGTTTTGTTTGATTGTTTGTTCTTTTGTTTGGGGTTAAATATCTTTTTCAACATCAATTCAGTCATTTTGTGATGAGACCTACTTGAAGCAGATATAGTGCTGCCTCACTGAATTGTCATGATGCAGGTCCTTGACATGACCACCCATCTTGCAATATATTCCACAGAATGTTCTTAGACCTTAGTGTCAGTCTGGTTTCCCAATGTTTGATTTTTTTATTCTGTTTTTCTTACATTGCAGATGATATTCACGATGATGATGAAATATTATATTCCATAGCCAACATACCAGGCAAAAAGGTCAACTTTCAAATCAACATATACTTTATGTGTGCATTTTAAGTATAACATATCATGATATTTTTAGGCAAACCAACACTTTTTGATGTTTAGACATCACAAAGAGGAATGTAATAGTAAAATCAAGTTTAAAAATAAGCTTTATTGTTATAAATGTCATATTTGATACATAAGTAACAAACAGAAAAACAAGTAATTCTATATATGTTAAAATCATAATTTGAAAGAGAACAACAGTGAGAATGTATAGAGACTAATAGAAGTGAAGAGAATCACCATTAACATTATAATTAGCAACAATGCAGAAGCAAACATTTGAATACTGATATAACAGCTACTGATAACATATAATTACCTCAGCCCATGCATATGCAATGACATCATTATCATAAAAACAGCACCATAATGTATCATTTCATTATAATTGGATGAAATAAGACACACATTATTTCCTCATCTTATCTGTCATCATATACCCAAAACTGTGAAGAGGGTAAGATAATATAAGTCTATATAATAATATAATGTTATGTGAAGATTTATCATATTTATTGAGTGTCATATATGGTAGTTATTTATGATTGGTGCACAAAGTTACTTGCCATTCTGTTCATAGTGGTCAGCGGCTCGCTTTAAAGCAGCTGTGGCAGTCAAAGGGTTAAGTAACTGCTTTCGGACAGACTGCAGCTTTTGAACCACCATTCGGTTTTCTGGATCAATGTCCAGTGAGTTGGGATCTTTCACCAGGGTAGCCTTGATAAATCCCTTCATGATGGCATCTCCAACATACATCATCTGATTTGTAATGTTGTTGCGGTAGGCGCCAGTTTCCCGATCCAATAGATTCTGCTTCACTGCCTCAGTAAAGGTAACTTTGGCCTTTTTCTTCTGATCAACCACACCGTGAATGGCATAGGTTTTGGTGACAATTTCTGGTTCGGTTACTTCAGCATTTTTGTCAAATTCCACAATAAGCAGGCCACTATCTAGAGCATCAGCTAAAGACATATCAATTTTATCTCTTGCATTCTTGTAGATGCCTTTCCTCTGGTCAAGGATGCCTTTTTGTATGGCTTTATCAACAGTGAGATGCTCATCTGTGACTGCATCAACTACAGCTTTGACAGAATAGGGGCGAGACTCACGCTGTGTCTTAATAGTGATGAGACCCACATCGCGGCGCTTCTCTTCAGATTTCTTTGTTGAAGTGAACTCCACCTTAATGAGGCCTGCATTCATCGCGACAGGTATAGGATAGCTTTCACCGTTCTTAAGATTGACATATATTCCCTGGGAACTATTGATGATGCCCAACATCACAGCTTTCTGCATCGACACCTCTTCATCGGTTCTTGTATCAATCACTCCTAAAGGAGAACAGTCAACTCATACAACTTCTGACACCAGGGGGCGTTGCCTAATATTCTAATGCACTCATATTATCATAAACCAAATATATCAATACACATCAATATTTCACACAAGATGGGAAATTTGAAATTTTAAGTTAATTGCATGCGATATTATATTTCTATAACATGTAATATCACCACAAATGAATTGACCAGTTTCTAAATATTTACTGTGAAAGAGATTGTGTCAATACAAATGATATGTAGATGCAATAGAATATAATATTACAAAAAAAATAAATGAAATACATCTAAATCAAAACTACAACAGGTGATATGTTTAATAGTATTATTTTCTTACCAGTTATTACAAAGGTTTTCCTCTCCTCTTGCTCAACACTTGTAACTGATTCTGATGTTGTTGTCTGATAATTTGTGGATGTCTGCAATAAAAAATGTTTCCGTCATATTTTAATAATTATATATTATGTATTTAAACCTTCATGTGATATACATGTCTTTCCTTTATTTTTGAACATCCTGAAAAAATAACATGTTTTAATGTACAAGAATAATGAAACAAATATGATGCTATTTTGATGGTCTATGAAAATTAATGTAAATTATTGTGTACTGTGTTTGTTTTAATGTAAAGAAATAAAACAAAATCCTCGATGTATCATACATTAAGCATCTAATACTATCTCTGAATTCCTCACACATATAAAACTACAGAGCACATAGCATAAGTTATTAACAACACAAATATCATTGGAAAATATTAAAACATTCATATCGCATTTTAAAGCATCAACATTATATTAATGATAAAATGTTAAATAAATCAACAAAAGGACACACATATCACAGGACTGACATATAACAATGCTCAGATAAATGACATTATCCGGCAAACCAACAACAACATTGGGAAGACACAGACAAATAGACATACTCAAAGACATAAACATGCAAGATGATGTTAATTCTGGCTTAATATGCTATGTTACTACATCTCCTTTGCCTTCTCCCAAGAAATTGATTACAAACCTCCTCTGTCTGTGTTAACTCTTCACTCTGAGTTTGCATGGATTCACTCTTAAGAAAGATAAGCAAGATAGTATAAATAATGATATAATGATATTCTGAAATGAATCAATGATGAAACTGAAACGAAGATAAATGTATAGAAGAAAAAGAAAATATCATCAATTAAACCAAAAAGATGAGGTTTCTTTAGTAATATGTTCTTTTTACATGCCTGTGGTATCTAAAATAGAGGTAGAGATTTAATCTCAGCATAAATTTGGTTTGTACTTTTGACATAAAGAAATTGTTACATAATGATTGATATATTCAGTCTCACACACACCTCCTGAACAGTTTCTGTGTACATAGTTTCTTCTTTTGTTTCACTACCATACAAGGCTGCATTTGCTGAAGACTAATATGATACAAGATATTACATCTGTGTAGTATTATAAGAAAAACTTATTTTATCTTATTGATATACTTATATTATCTTATTGATAAGAACACAAAAGACATTCAAGTTATGTTAGTAATTTGTACAATTCACACTTCACTAAATGTTATATACTATTCACAAATCAGAACACATAATATGTTATATACAGTGCACTATTTTATAATTATTCTATACTATACAACAGTCTAATTATAAGTTCTCAATAGGTACACCCTTAATAAGACATAATACTTATGTAAAAAACAAGCATTGGTAAATGTTAAACATAAATGGAACAGACAAAAACATCACATGATTTTTAAAATAATTTTTAAACAGATAGCAAACATGTATCACAAGACTGACATATGACTTATGCCTCAATAAATTATGAGGCAAAATCAATAGTAACAGACATTGGGAAGACAAGGACATTCAGATGCACTTAGAAAATAAACATGCAGGATGATGTTATTTCTAGCTTAGTATATTTATGCTATGTTACTACATCTCCTTTGCCTTCTAGAAATGGTTTTACAAACCTTTGTTTCTGTAACCTCTGAACCCAGAGTTGCTACAGATTGCATGGATTCACTCTTTGGGAAAGATAATCAAATAACAGTAAATATTGATACAGCCATATTTTAAAATAAATTCAACAAACAATTTGAATGCAAATATTGAAGATGAAACATATACATATATTTGAGCATTGTCAGCAATCTCAAAGAGAAAGCTCTCTCTCTATCTCTTTTAAATCTTAATGATGTTTTAGAAACTGTGAATTAAAGCAGCTGTCTTTATGGGGATTGATATATTCATTTCACACACACCTCTTGTACAGTCTCTGCAGTTATGATATCTTCATTTATGCCAGCACCATACATGGCTGCAGTTGCTGAGGACTAATATCATACAGAACATTACATTCATGCAGTATGGGATATCATCAATTCTTACATTTACATATATTACTGAAAACTATAATGCATATAATTTTGGAGAGTATTGAACATTCAGATAAATCATTTCCAAAAGGATTGTAATGTTTCTGTTAATATTGAAAAATTACAATTACACCATTTTATATAACAGAACGTTTATATGATACACAACAGGACATATTTGTCTGTTTGTACTGTAGAACACATGATCTTACTTATATACAATGCAAATGTTAACCTTATAGCAGTTAAAAGCAAGTCATTATTTTAGAATAAGTTTTTTAAAGATATATCTGAATTGAAACGTGTATCACAAAATTGACAGATGGCAACCTTAAATGACATTTTATGGTAAAAAACCATAAAAAACACAGACATTCAGATGAACATGCAGGTTAAACTTAATTCTGGTTTAGTATTTAAATCATATCAAAACAATTCCTCTGCCCTTTTTTGAAAAACTGGTTCACAAACCTCCTCTGTAAACTCTTCGCCCTGAGTCGCGATAGTTTGCATGGATTCACTCTTTCAATAGGTAATCAAATAAATAGGAATGTTGATACAGCCACAATTTGATATATATTACTTTTTTTGGACAGGAGACAAATTAAATTTAAATGAAAGATGCAAATCATTGCCTTTGAGCCTTATAACTATTATTGAAAAGAGAATTTATTAAGATATTTCATAAACATTGGCTAAAGGCTGTCTTAATAAGGATTGATATGTTTAATTTTTGCACACACACACCTCTTGTGCAGTCTCTGCACACATAATGTCTTCTTCTATACCTGGTCCAGAACCATATGTTGCTGCAGACACTGAAGACTAATAAACAGGAAAATTACATTTTTATAGTTATACATAGCAGTTTTATCATGTTCCAATAGCCCAATAATATCAGTCAAATATTTAACATTTATACCTGTAATATTACACTTATGTTTATTTAGAATCACCTTACTTCCACTTCACACCGAAAACATCATTTAATATTGCATACACATTACAATAGCCACGGACAAATGCTATCATCTGTCCTAGTAAAATAAACAACTGGTTTCTGAGAATTAATTTGTTAATAAATAACTGAAAGGAAACATGTATCACAAGGTTGACATATGATTGACTAAATGCCTTGATAAATGACATTATCAGGCAAATACACATTACAGACATTGGGGAGACACTGACATTGAGATGCACATGGGGACATGCAGGATGAGGTTATTTCCAGCTTAGTACATTTATGTTATGTTGCTGAATCTCTTTTTCCTCTCCCAAAAAATGGTTTACAAACCTCTTCTGTCACAGTCAACTCTTTACCTAGAGTTGTTATAGATTCCACGGATTCCCTCTTTTGAAAGATAAGCAAAAAGTATGAATGTTGATATATCCACAAAATGATTTCATTAATTATATATAATCCAAATCAGAAAGTGACCATTATTGAAATAATATGAAACTATTTTTGTAAGAGTCAATATTTTCACCAAAATACCATGCACATTTAAATTCAATGTGAATTGATAAAGGGAGTGAGCATTTGTTTTGTATATTGTATGGTGGATTCAATTTAACACACACCTCTTGCACAGTTTCTGTATATATAGTTTCTCCCTTTGAGCCAGTCCCATACATGGCTGTAGTTGCTGAGGACTAATATGACACATATTTTGAAACCAATTATTTAACTATTTCTTATTCAATGACATAAATGTTATATTATGTTATTTGTCAAATATAACCTGTTTACAAAACCCAAAGAATATTTTGTATATTATAAAACTACACATTCCATAATACATAAATGGCACTAATTAACTATTGGACACAGTCTAAATCTATTAAGTACAAAACAAATATCATAGTAAAATATTACTAAATCATGTAACAGTTATAAGCATCATATTACTTCAAGAATAACTTGTTAAAAAATAGCAAAACGGACACAAGCATCACAAGACGACATTTGACTTGCAGCCTCAATAAATGAAATTATCGGGCATATCAACAATACAGACAATGGGGAAACACTGACATTTGGATGTGCATGGGTACATAAACATGCAGGTTGGGGTTATTCCAGGTTTTATTTGTGTCATTTCCCTTTTCCCAGGAATGTTTTACAAACCTTCTCTGTCCCTGTAACCTCTTCTCCAAGAGTTTGTATGGTATTGGTGGATTCACTCTTCATAAATAAGTAAAAATATATATTTCCATCATAATGTTTGGAAAAATTTGAAATATAACTTTCAAGGTAATACATTGCTAAATTAAATAATCACCCAAATTTCATTTGATACAAATCAAAAGGAAGATTACATTGTCTCTTTTTCCTCTCCCAAAAAATGGTTTACAAACCTCTTCTGTCACAGTCAACTCTTTACCTAGAGTTGTTATAGATTCCACGGATTCCCTCTTTTGAAAGATAAGCAAAAAGTATGAATGTTGATATATCCACAAAATGATTTCATTAATTATATATAATCCAAATCAGAAAGTGACCATTATTGAAATAATATGAAACTATTTTTGTAAGAGTCAATATTTTCACCAAAATACCATGTACATTTAAATTCAATGTGAATTGATAAAGGGAGTGAGCATTTGTTTTGTATATTGTATGATGGATTCAATTTAACACACACCTCTTGCACAGTTCCTGTATTAATAGTTTCTCCCTTTGAGCCAGTCCCATACATGGCTGTAGTTGCTGAGGACTAATATGACACATATTTTGAAACCATTTATGTAACTATTTCTTATTCAATGACATAAATGTTATATTATGTTATTTGTCAAATATAACCTGTTTACAAAACCCAAAGAATATTTTGTATATTATAAAACTACACATTCCATAATACATAAACGGCACTAATTAACTATTGGACACAGTCTAAATCTATTAAGTACAAAACAAATATCATAGTAAAATATTACTAAATCATGTAACAGTTATAAGCATCATATTACTTCAAGAATAACTTGTTAAAAAATAGCAAAACGGACACAAGCATCACAAGACTGACATTTCACTTGAAGCCTCAATAAATGAAATTATCGGGCATATCAACAATACAGACACTGACATTTGGATGTGCATGGGTACATAAACATGCAGGTTGGGGTTATTCCAGGTTTTATTTGTGTTATGTCATTTGCCTTTTCCAGGAATGTTTTACAAACCTTATCTGTCCCTGTAACCACTTCTCCAAGAGTTTGTATGGTATTGGTGGATTCACTCTTCATAAATAAGTAAGAATGTATATTTACATCATAATATTTGGAAAAAAGTGAAATTTAACTTTCAAGATAATACATTGCTATATTAAATAATCACCCAAATTTCATTTTGATCCCAATTAAAAGGAAGATTACATTGTAAAATTATTATTTTGTGCCAGTTATGTGCCAAATATAGCTGGAGACAAGAATTTTACACGAAATCTTAATTATTTTTACATAATGTTGTACACAGCTGGAAACCCCCCTAAAGAGCCAAGATCTTATTGCCAAAGCAAACTATCACATTTACTCTGAGTCTTAAACTTCAGTTAGCATGATTACGTAAATGATAAAAAGAACAAATCTTTATATATTTTGTAGTTTTAACTACAAACCTTTTCATACTGGTCAACTTGCCGAGTTGCCTCTCCCCCCTTAGAAGTCTTAATGGATCCACCCTATGATATTGATACAATAGGATATTCAACATTAAAATATTACAAGAACCAGTGATAACTGGATGTACAAACATCAGCACCTACTATCAAAGTATCGTACAAAGTTCACTTTTTCACTTTTTAAATCTTAAGTTACTATATTCATGCCAGCATTATTCTGATAGCTATTTAGATTTTGACGGTAATTCAATTCACCGAAAGTGAAATCCTAGACATAATAAAGCTAGAAAGCACATTAAAGAATACTGGTAACATAAACAATGACAACAGCATCACAAGGTCTGGTATGTTTCTCACTTCTTCAGACAATACAAAACGTAAGCCCTTATGGTAAAGCTTGCATACATTTATAGCAAATAAACTCTTCTTAAACTGTTCTTTATTCTACAAACCTCCTGCATGTGCCCTATACCCTGTGATGATGAAACACCGTCTTTGCCCTCAAGGTGCCAACTCTATTCCATAAATCAAACCAAATATGATTTTTTAAATTTACATTGATATGTTCTTTTATAATCTTTAGGATGTGGTCAATCAACTGCATTCTTTAACTAATACATTTCTTTCAAATGAAAGGCATTTTTAGATTAAAAGAAACATTTGAAATAATCAATAAAATATTAACCATATTCCATATGATTGATAAAATATTCGAACCTATTCCCAATTAATTTCATAATATAAATGGAAGTACACATTCCTGTTTCGGGGAGACAGAGAGCTGGGACGGCATGCATGCAGGTTAGATTATAGAAATGAAAACACCTAATGCAACCCCTTACATGGCATGAAAACATAGGCCAAAGACCTTAGAGCTGTGCTGAACATTGCTTTTTAGTTCGGTTTTGTTCTTGGCTTTTTCCTGACTATTCCCAAGCCTTAAAACATTTCTTTAAATTCCTGAACATTTCTTGTTTCCGCTACTGTGTGAAGCCTTGCAATTAATGTTGCAAATATAATGTTAAGAATTGTATATAAATTATGATTTCTACAGAAGTCTCAAACTGAAGATATATTTAGACAATCGAAAGAGACAATGGATGTTCCAGGCATGGAAAACAATGAGTCATTGCATCAAGTTTGATGGACAGCCGGAATGACAGAATATTCCCAACCTCACTATATAAGCTCTGATGACAAAGTAAGCATAGCTAAAAAGCCTCGACGCTTTCCCGTAGTGGTGCCATCTGCCGGATTAACCTTTTTATTTCATTTCAAAACTATTTACTGGCGGATTTTGGCATGTTTTACAAACCTCACTTTTTGTAAGCCCTTCTCTCAGGGATTCTCCTGTTTTAAAGGTGTCAGTCTTTAAGCAAAAATATAAAACACACCGAATGTAAACAATTAGAAAATAATTTTGAAAGCTAAAGTATCAAATATGTGATTTCAATATTTTACAGCTAATTGAGTGTTTTTTGGTGTTATAAAACTGCAATGAGCGATAGACAGACCTTTAGAGTCGTTTCAGACGAGATTTGTCCACCTGTCGTGTATGTGCTACTACTACTGTACATGACTGCAGAACCCGAACTCTTTAATACCAAAAACATAACATATGAATTGTTATATATGTGAATATCACATCCATTTGCAGTATGGTGTACTCTTTTAAATACATTCTTATCTTCCAGGATAAATATTATTATTACCATTTTTTAATACTGCATATTGTTCATGATGAAACAAAATAGAAATGAGATTTGAAGGACTTGAACACACCTGTTGTTGGTTCATTAACATCTCTTCAGATGTCATAGATGTAGTAACAACTTTCATTCTGCCCTCCTCCATGCTCTTCGTGACAAAAAAAGATTTTGTCAAATGATATTGTGTGTGTATAAACCTTTACCACGGTTATGGAATACTATTACAGTTTGAAAATATTTGAAACATTTTTTGACACTCCACATTTGACACTCCACATTTGAATATATACATATATAGTAGATATACAATCAATATAATTTGTTTCAGGTAAAATAGTTCAACACCTTAGTTGTGTTAATTTTTTTGTTGAAATGTTTAAATATCAAGGAGAAATACTCTGTAATAAAAACCTCAATCTTACAATAATATCCCTAAAAGGTTTTTATATGTATAATATTCTTAATTGGATAAAACATATGGTTCCATTCAATCTTTACAAACGGTACTGACTCTTAATATATTGAATGTTATTGACAATCTTTCTAACTATACAGACAAAGCATTATGGTGAATACACTGACACAATTGGTGAATACACTGACACAATTTTATTGACAAATATCAAATATGCAATCTCATCTATTTGGCAGACAATATGCTCAACAAATATGATTAACAAATAGCATATATTTTGAATTGAATTCATGCATAAGTCCTGGATTTTGTGACAAACTTTGCCAACAACTGCAGTGCAGAAGAGAGCAATATGTTTATCACTGATGTATTTTTCATTTCCAGTTGGTTTCTAGCTATCATATGTATACGAAGTACAATTTAATGCATATTTTACCGTCTAAATATTCCACTTATCAAATAGTTTTGTTGAATTTGGTTTATAATCATATATATAATCCTACGATATAGATGACATTTCATATCAGATATAGTTCACAACAATGCGTATTCTTCAAGACACATTACATACACACACATACACGTGTGTCACCACAATATCAAATTCAAATCAATCATTCATTCTATTAGATACCGAAAGTTTAAAACAATGCCTGTGTTGTTTGTGACAACTATATTGCGATTTATGAGGCAATAGTTGCCACATCAATGTGTAAATTTTGTAAAAAAAAAAATACCAAAATTGTTTTGTGCAATATAATATGTTCAACATTGTGATATTGGATTTTAAGAACAACAAATTTGTGAAGGATGAGACTAGTTTCTTGAAACAAATTGAACTCATTTATTTATTCTTCTCTTTTTTAAAGAAAATGTTTTAAAACCTGTATCATATTTTCAATCCCTTGACAATCTTCTGATGCATAAAGAAATATATATTCAGAATATTAATATCATGGCAAATTTAGATCAATATAAGTCATCAATGTTGAGGTAGTTGAGTAATTTTCCTACATATTCCAAGTACAATATGGAATGTGGTGAATCACAGTGTGAACATTACAGATACAAACACATATGGCTGAAAAGCAGCACCAGCTTATTTTAACTTCTGAACTTAACATAAAAGTTAAGGCAACAATAAAAGCTTAATAAGGTAAAGACACTCAGCTTTGATGACAACACCAACCTGATTCTCCTTAATATCCATGAACTATTCAGTAAAATTACAAGAATTATATCATTATGCACTATATTTATAATAAAACAGATTTCTAAACTCTAATTTCTCAAACATGTAAATGCACTGTGCAGAGGTTTTATGTCATTGTCAGACACACCTTTTGAGTATGAGATATGCACTACATTTTTGTTAATATAGATTTCCAAACTCTAATTTCTCAAATATGTAAAGGCACTGTGTAGAGGTTTTATGTCAGTGTCAGACACACCTTTTGAGTATGAGATGTCTCCTCAGTCGTTATTATTTGTCCACTGCTGCTTATATCGGCCTGATGGCTTGCACCACTCTGTATCATCTCATTCTGCCTTTGCATTGTAGTAGTTTTGATCTTTTAATCAGTAACACATGAATTCTAATCATTTCTGTGCACTGAGAAAATTTGAAGGTATGAAGTCTGTAAATGCTCAAAATGCAGTATTTGTTATGCTGAGATGATTAATGTTTTCAAACCAACCTCTTCGGTAACCGTAACCTTTCTGTCTGAATTAATCATATCTGTTTTAACAGTACTGATTTTCAAGACTCCTTCTCTATTCATAAGGGAAGCCTCATCCATGGCATTTGTTTTTCTATTCTTTGTTACCTTCACAAATATAAAGTAATGCAAATCTTTGGTTGAGGGTAAAAGGTAAATGCAAAATGTTTGGTAGAGAGAAAAGTTATTACAAAGATTGTTTTAAATAACGTGAAATATGTGTTATATACAATATTAATTGACTCCACCTTCAAAATGTAAATTGTTAATGATTAAACATATGTACACAGAATGATGTATCACATTGACAGAATATGAAACAAGAAAATATCATTTCACTCTCATATTGAAAGTTATACCATATATTAGAATATAAAAGAATGTGACATCTGTAACACAATATGAACATTTATACACAATTCCGCCCAACGTTAATGAATGTAAAGATTCCAGTTAGTGTTAAAGTAAAGTAAGGGTTAAAGAGATGCGGTTGAAACAAAATAACCTGAAAACAAATGTCCATCAGAAGACAGAAATTGACACCATTGAAAGGTATGAAGATAGCATAGCACTTATGTTTCTAGATCATTTTTTGAGAGCATTGTATCATTTTACATCCTTTGCCAATATCATGAGACCACACAAGCACCAATAATGACCCTTCCACTGTCAAGCTATTCCCTATTATTTTATGACTACAAATGTTATCACATGTTTCTACAAACCTCTTCTGTTTCCACCACTTCTTCTTTCTCAATATGCATTGCATCATAGTTGTTCTTTATTAATTAAAAAATAACCAAGTATGAATTAGTTATTTCATACATTTAGATGCCCTCAATAGGAAAAAAGGAAAAGCAAGCCAATTCAATAATCCATTATACTACCACATATCATCCAAACTTGTTTCAATAAAACTATTTGTTTGATTAGTTTTTAATAAACCAAATATTAAACCAAACCATATCAAACAATAAGGTAGAAGTGTTCTACTTTAATAAAGGATTTTCGCATTTAATAACTATTTCTAGCTTGACACGTGGCCCATGCAGGTATGGGTACCTCAGCAAGCTTTTGGGATATCATCACTAAGCTATTTCCCATACGCCAATGTTATCACATACATAACCTCTAGCAATGCTTGTTGTAATTCATATTATTGGACGTTCAATGAATTTGACATTCTTGAATGCATATACATTTCAGCTGCTGACAGACTGGGACAATACTTACACTGGCCCAGGCATGGACACAAACAAAATAGCTTTACAGCATGTAAAGGGGGCATGCCCTGCTCCTGACTAATATAACACTTAAAGCACTAGACAAAAGACTTGATTATTTCTGTTTTACTTTTCTGTTTAAATCATTCGCTTTTTAATTCATAAGGCATTATTCTACATCATTTACATTGGTAGATCTAAAGGCCCATCATGTTTTGGTACATAGTAAGAATTCTATCAATATATCGTTTCTTTTGTCATTTGAAATAAGCTTATATTTGGGATTTTTCAAAAGGAGGTTGGCCTTCTTTTCTAATACAAACCTGATTTGTTGACCCATTTTGGGCGCTAAGGCCAAGCATGGCCTGCATTGTTGTTGCCTTCATAAAGAGGGAAGGGAAATAACAGAAACACGTTTCAAAAAAGTAATTTTGACAAGAACATCTGTCTTTTCTGTGACTTTTACAACATGTATTAATACATTTACTGCATTTGAAATGTTTTCATTTTAAAAATAATTTAAATGTTTATGTAAATTCTACAAAACATATGGCACTAACCATTTAATATGGTAGCAGGACACCACATTCTACTGGAATCATATACTCACACACTTTAGATTCCAATAGCATGACACAGACAGACAATAACAAACACTGAGCAATGCTGGTCTATAGAAGTCAAACACACAACTAACCTGTCTATTTCTTGACTGGTCCTCTTTTCCTTCCCCTAAGACATGACCCTTATAATGGGTACATAATCAATCATCTTTAAAATGTTTGTGTATAATCACATTTTTAGAGTGTCTAAATTGATCTTATTATAGTCACTATTTGTTGTTTTGATTGATTTTATCTGTATTTTATATAAGTATATAATATCACAATTTGTAACTTATTATTTGTTTTATTTGATAATCCAGGTATGTAAATGTAAGGTATGTAAATGTATGTCAATATTTTGTTGATTTATGTTTATGATAGTAAGTTGTATTGACTTTCATAGTTAGAACACATTAACAAACCTTTTGTGGCACAATTGATTCCTCTTCGACTGTCACCATCCTCTTTAGTGTGCCCCTATCACTTGTCTTAGACAATTAACACACATTAACTTTTAACATCAATCTAGGTTCCAATACAGAAAACAAACTTTCAAAATTAAACTTCATCACACAGGTGGGTACAACAACTTGACCTAAATATATATTTATTTCAAATTAGATTTGAAATAAATAGTCATCTTAATTAGGATAAAATGCATTAAAAACCTACCATTCCTCTTCCTTGAAGGCTGTACCACAGCTCTTTCTGCCTTTTCAGCCATGTAGCAAAGTCAATATTATCCTCATCAGAGAACTTCAATCGGTCATGCCACATTCTGAAAGTTGTGAAAATATTAAATTATAACAAATATAAATAACACCATAAGACCTCTTCAAACCTTTTGAATATTTATTTATTTAATTTAATTCTGATATATCATTATTTTCAATTGATAATGATACAATGGGGCAATATTTGTCTTGTTTGCATTTGCCATTTTGATAATAGTATATTGGAAAAGGGAAATGGATTAAACATTAACATATGTTAGTAAAAACATATTTTGATAAACCCAAAATATCTTACAAATCCCAGGTAAAGGGATATGGTTAAATATTGGCTAGTAAACCAAGCATGATGGTCACACATTAAAAAAAAAGACCCATCAATTCCTTAGCTTTTATTTTGACAAGTCATTACTTCCAAGTTAACGTACCTTCTCAGTTCATCCAGGCCAATGAACTGGAGCTCCTGCCACTTCTCACAGATGAGCATGTAGTCATCATGCTTGCAGGTTTCCACCAGCATCTTGAAGGTCTCCCAGTGCTTCCAGTAAGTGTTGTAATTCTTCAGGAGGTCCTCCACCACAAACAACTTTTGTAAGAGCTCAGCGGTCTTTTCAGAATCTGAAAAGTAATCATTGTAAATTATTAAATAAATTGATTCATCTATTTGCTCATCATTCAGTCCAATAAAGTTTTCAGGCTTGCCTGAATTTTACCTAAACCTGAAATTGTAATTACATAATGCTTTTACCTGTATAAAGCATGGTGTAAAAATTTATATCAAAATGAATGAATGTATTGTTCCATCTATCTCCATACATATATTCAATATTTTGTCAGAGATTGTAATTTTGTAACAATACCTCTGTCAGCAGGATCCCCATCCTGGGCTAATATTTCCCTCAGGTCATCAGCTCTTCTCTTGTATTCTTGGTAACCCTCATACTCTGCCCAGTATGGGGCCAGCACAGACTCCACGTAGTCAAGGCAACGGCGGATGTCATCCTTCTGTCGTGATGGGATGGCCTTTAACATCTTAATCTGAATCAAATTTACAATTTCAGATGTAAATGGGATGTTGCCAATTTCAAAAAGACATATTTCTTGTACGTTTCACAGTTCAACCCTGTTTTCTTAATTATTCCACCTCTATTAAATTTTTTAAAGAATTAAAAACTTCAAATTTTGAAATCCCATTTTAACACAATATAAAAGCAGTTTAATTGGCAACAATGATTTTAAACCACAAGACCTATATGTTTTTTCAATACCTCATCGTCACTCCAGTCTCGAAGTACTAAAATCATGAAGAAAATCAAGGCCTTCCCAATTCTCTTCACGTTTTGGGTCCACTCAACCAACAACTGGAAACGCAACCTAAAAGATATCATATCATTATTTGATCGTCATCGGAAGTAAGTTGTGTATTAACCGATGTGAGCCCGAAAGAGATTTGATGCAATATTCGACCAACTTAGCGCCACCGTGTTTTAGTGCTTTCACAGCTTGACCTCAGCTATCCGAAATTATTTTCCCGGAAACATGCGCGAATGCATTCCTCGCTCTCCCCATTCACCTTTTTAATTGACGTTAGCCTTCAAGAACTATCTGTGCAGTATTCTGCAAAATTCCTCATTGCTCAGCTCATGCAAACTCACTAGCATTACTCACTAACATTACTCGCTATCATTACTCACTAACATTACTCACTAGCATTACTCACTAACATTACTCACTAACATTACTCACTAATATTACTCACTAACAGTACCCACTAACATTACTCACTAACATTACCCACTAACATTACTCACTAACATTACTCACTAGTATTACTCACTAACATTACTCACTAACATCACTCACTAACATTACTCATTAAAATTTATTCACTAACATTATTCACCGACATTACTCCCTAACATTACTCACTAATATTACTCACTAATATTACTCACTAATATTACTCACTAATATTACTCACTAACATTACTCATTAACATTACCCACTAACATTACTCATTAACATTACTCACTAACATTACCCACTAACATTACTCACTAACATTACTAAAATAGCAATTATTTGCACTCACCTCATTGCAGCCTGCATTGCATCTGGATCTGGCCCAGATAACAGGCAGACAACAGCGGGAACCTGGCTCTCCACTGCATTCATATTCCGCACCTGTAAATATGGAGATATTTAATATATAAAGTGGAAGACTTTGTACTTGAAATAGGTGAGGTTTTAAAATGTCACACAGATGTACTTGTTTGGGGAATCGGCCAAAATGAATGTTTGGCAACAGATGGCACTGTATATATTAATAGACAGAAGTCATCATTGTAATATACAACACAGTCACTTACTGTCCAACTTTGAGCCTTTGAGTTGTCAATCAGAAGAAGTTCCTCGCCCTCTCTCATGTGAATCTGCAAACACAACCAAATCACTTCACAGATATATTATAAATTGCAATCTTAAAACTTGATGTGGTATGAAGAACGCATGACACTTTAACTATCGAAATATCGGCATATTCTTCCTGTATGGTATAGTAGGGCATTCACCATCTTGAAGGACACAGTCTATATGCATAATAGGACACTTCCCTCCTTAAGGGACACAGTCTATATAAATAGTAAAGGACTGACCTCTTTTGTCTTGTAGTCGCACAATGAGCTCACAGGCCGGAAGTAATCCAGTTTCTGCGTGCGCAAGTGTACAGGAATGACATTTTTGCTTCTGTTGTAAAGTTTCTCCAGTTTTCCTTGCCAATGTATAAACATGATAAGAAGGTCCTGCAAAATATTAAAAACAGTTTCATTCATGTGTGATATATCTAATCGTAATGTAACCATATGTATAGTTACTATGACAAACAATTTTCTAAACCTGGACGCTAATGTGAAAAGATGTGCATCCACTAAAAAATATCATGTATCATGAACGGGTCGGTGCAGTTTGCATATTATGAAGCTGATACACTGATGACGTTTTAAACTTTCAATATTACAAAACACAATTCAACTTGAAAAGGCTAAGAACAAATAAAAAATAGAATACAAAATTCATCTTTGTATAGCAGTTTTCATAATTAAACATATAGTAAAAATGATCAAACATTCATATAGTCTACCTTGAGGTCTAGAAGCATGCGGTTAGCCTCCGCCCTGTCGCCTTCTGTCTCCTCGGTGAACTTCACCTTGTCCTTGCAGTCTCTGAGTTCTATTGGCATCCAATGTTCATACTCATGCACCTCATGGAAAAACTGAAACACAGAAGAGCAGTCCTCAGAAATGACCAATTGGAAATTTAAGGTTGATATTTATAAATAACAATTTCAGACACTAGTTGTCTGCCTAATAATGGTAATCTAACAGGCAGAATGATTCACCTACCTCATGATAATCTGATGAATGTTGCAGATGGATATCAGTACATTTCACAAGTTTGGATAACCACGCCCAGTTGCTCCTCACAGCCAGAATGCAGTTCTATAATGAAGATAAGATACTCTAAAGTTGTCCATTACCCATTATATGTTGGTCAAGATACTTTTATATGTAAAATTTACAAATTAAAATATAACAAATTAACCAAATTGTATGCATAATAGTTAAAGCAAATATTTTCAAATATGTTAATTATTGAAATAAATTAGTAAGAACAGTTTGCTTAATTTGCTAATTTATATTTATGAATAGGGATTATCCATGATAATGCAGTGCCCGTAATACCTGTGCAGCAGCTTTCACCCCAGCGCCATCTTTTTCCGGTACATGCACCTCTCGCTGGCATTCTGCCGCCACTAACTGACTGGCTTTATCAGCAAACGAAACAGACAGGGCCTGCACAGCAAGAACACAGTATGAGGGGTTTTTTTTGTATTTAAAAAAGGTGGCACTGTACCAAACTCATAGAACATGTGGGACATATTACGATATATATATATATATATGTTATGCTGAGAGAGATTTACATCCCTCACTTTGATTTCAGACATTACAAATTTAACTCAAAAAGAATATTTAAGTTTATTTTTCTTAATTCTTGCAGGTCATTTCTTGAGCATAATGTATATTTATAATTAAAAAATGGAAATCAATGAATATGCTAATATACGCACCCCAAGGAGCTCTTCAAGTCCTGCAATTTGATTGATGTCTTCCAAACAGGAGAGACGTTTAGACGAAACGGTCTGCAAACATTGGTAAAATAGAAACCATTTGAAATATGAAACAGTTTTTGTCTAAATTCACAAAAAAAAAACCAACACTTTTTCTATACTCACTTTGAGGCACTCATAGCGAACATTAACATCATCCTGCAATGAAAGATAAAGCAAAACATAAGGATTTAACCACAATTATGATTACCCAATAAAGCTCAACCATATGCATGGATCTAATATTTATTAATCTTGAACTTGAACTTGAACTTGAAATGTGCATTGACTGATCCACAAAGATTGGGTTTTAAATAAGTCAAATAAGTAATATTTTCTGGTATCATTTAGTAAAATTTAGGATGACAAATACTTGTTTCTACACTGCCATTGTCATCACAGGTAAACATCACAAATGTGAAACATTGCCTCAGTCCTCATTGCACACACCATATACACAAAGGGGTTGTCCCGATTTGTATGTATCCTATTTAGTCAATTGTTCTCAAAGCTAAATGAAACAACGAGACATTATAGTTTTTATTGATTCTTTATAACTCTGGAATTTTGTGGAATAAAGATTTTTTTAAACTTGAATTAAGTGGTAAGAATGGGTCTGATGTTGATATCAGGCCGGACAATGCGTCATTTGTAGGTATGTCATGCCTTTGACACTGGGCATAAGACACATATGTCAATCATCAATTTCTTTCATTATATCTATATTAGTATGCACATGTTTGCTCATCACACCATATTTGTTCAGGATATTACTGCCTGATTTATGATTTGAATGCAAATCAGAGACTGGGCAACACTAAAAGCGAACCACTTCTATAACTTGGCAAGGTGTTGTATTGCTTGGCGTAACAAGAGGTTATATGCAGGTTATTTATATATATATATATATATATATATATATATATATATATATATATATATATATATATATATATATATATATATATATATATATATATATATATATATATATATATATATATGGTTACAGCTTCTCACTCAGTACTGACTTCATGAAGTTTGATCTCAAGTTCATCAAACAAAAGCCTAAGTCTAATTTGAGTCCGTATAAAAAATGCAAAGGTAGAAAATCAATTAATTCAAATAGTTTTGCCATTGCCATTCATTTCAATATTTGACATTTCCTATGCTGGGTTCTTCATGATGTCAACAACAACGTCAAACGAATCAATATCATCACCAGAGAGTGAACAAACAAACTGCTACTCTTAGGCATCTTCAATATTGAGATGATCAGATAAATGCAATCAATACAAAGTGTATATTATTCCACCGGGCGTCTCAAACGCTATTTGAAATGCTACCAAGGCTGTGAAATGCAAGTTTAGCTCAATCAGATCAAAGGGATTCCGTGATAAAATTGGCTTTGTATCAACAAATATTGTACATATTAAACTCAATTATCTATGAATTAAATCGAATATCATTTTAAATTAGACATGCAACAGTGTTCCTTTTCCACGATTAAATGGTTAGTGCAGTATGTTAACAAAGCATCTCTACCCTGTAAACATAATGACAAATGAATAATACGAGGAAGGAAGGTGTGATTGAGATGATACACAGAGGTCCGAGGTCATGATCCCGATTCGTGGCGCAGTCTCACATGTGGCACTCAACACGCAGATAAGTCATTTGTTGCTGTCTCTTATGTGAATATTGTCATGCATCTAACCTCCTCGCCAACCCGGGTTAAAAGACTGGTATCTACCAGGTCCACTGCCCGGCTCCACTCTCTGCGGGGGGGGGGGGGGCGAAGATAGGGGAAAATACAGAGAGAGATAGGGGCAAATAGAGACAGATAGGGGAAAATAGAGAGACAGGTAGGGGAAAATGGAGAGACAGATAAGGGGAAAATAAAGAGACAGATAGGTGAAAATAGAGAGACAGATGATAGGAAAATAGAGAGACAGATAGGGGGAATAATGAGACAGATAGGGGGAATAGAGAGACAGATGATAGGAAAATAGAGAGACAGATAGGGGGAATAATGAGACAGATAGGGGGAATAGAGAGACAGATAGGGGGAAATAGAGAGACAGATGATAGGAAAATAGAGAGACAGATAGGGGGAATAATGAGACAGATAGGGGGAATAGAGAGACAGATAGGGGGAAATACACAGACAGATACGGAGAAAAGACAGAGACAGCCACAGACAGAAACAAACAGAGACAGAGAGAGACAGAGAGACATAAACGGACATGGAAAAGGAAAGATACAAAGGACGGGACGGGAAATGTTATATCATTAACAAATTGGTATACATCATCGTGCTCGGCGTTCAGTGTTCACTATTTTATTTCATTAAGGAATTTTGAGTTGCATGCATTTTGTATGTAAATCCCCTAGACAATAATTTGGATATCAAAGTTCCAAGTTGGCACCTTCCCATCACACAGTGTTGAATTCACATCACATTATGATATTATAATTGACCTGTTTCAACAAGCGGCCAGAATACCTCAAAGGGCATCTAATCATAATAATTCAGACAGGACCCTCGCTGAGGGGTGCCATCAGGCATAATAAATAACTGTCATAATGACATGTATAATATACGGCATATCTCTAATGTAATATAATCACCCTCACTGATTTAAATTGAATTATGCCAAATAATGGAGGTTGAATTATCAGATAAATACAGCTACTCAGTTTTATTCATGATATTGTAATAAACAATCTGTTTGACACTTAAACATCTTTAAAATCAATGTAAACTAGAATATGGATAGGTGTTAATATGTACCTCTTTGTCACGTGATACTGCTTTGACCTCCTTGCTGTAGTCTTGCACCAGCTGGTCACGTGACACCTGCTCACTGAGGGCGTCTCCAACACTTCTTAGATTGTCTCCATACTCAGCAGTGCGGTGGATATGCTGAAAGAAGAGTTCACATTTAAATGCCATTGATGCCTTCTTGACAGAGATAAGGATATTACTATACGTGCACCTAAATTAAATTGTTTTGGCATATTCACCAAAGTTTGCATCTTTCATGTCTTATAGTTATAGAGTGTATATAGCTGTTTAGTTCCCCCTATTCGTTTGGAGAGGGTTCAATATTTAACCAAACGCCTTAACTGAAATGCGGAAGTTTGAGAATATTGACTTGTCTTGGCAAAAATAGTTATGTGATTAAATATACATCAATACTCAGTTACAGTTTGTCAATGCTATTACAACCAATATCTATGATAACAAGTCGGGGGCTAGATTAAAAAAAATATTTCCACATTTCATATCTGCTGACAGGAATCAAACCCCGGCCACCGGCATGAGAGACAGACATCTTTCCACTGAGCCAGATACAAACTCCTCCTACTATACCTCCCTCCATCCCCAAAATGACATATAATGGAGTTAATGAAATACAACAACAGACATTATGGATTTTGCAGACATACATCTTTATAATTTCATTATATATGTGCCCAAAGCAAACACCATTATTTATGTTTTATGCATTACATAAGTCAATTGACCGTCTATTATCACATAATTATATTCCAACCCGAGGCCATAACATGTCAACCTGTCCACCACAACGATGACAGACTACTGGACAAAACAGAGGAGAAAACTGGATATACATTAAACATAAACATGATAACACAAGCACTAGACTATGGGCGTGGAATGCTAGAGCACAGGGTGTGTAGGTGGGGCGAAACATTATATCTGTTTGTTAAATACACCTGCATGAATATAGGCTTAATACTGCTGGCACATCCTCATCTCAATCTCTGCCAGATCTCATAATACTATCCTATGAGTTCTGATAATATAGAGAATAGGATATCCATGAGATGTGAATATTGATTCATATGTGGCGCTTTGAACAGACACTTTTTACTTCCAATGCTATATAAATGTCATAATTATTATCATTGTTATAATTATTATCATGTTGTGATTATAGTATCATTTAAAGTGTTGTGGGCTAGATTGTCCACAATCTTTCTCCCTTTGAGGGTTCTTCCTTGGTAATGTACAAACCATATAAATACATCGAGAATCTAATTTTAAAACCTAATATCCCCCCAGAAGAGGTCAATTAATAGACCCAGGTATTTAGAGGATCGACTAAGGAAGATATTTTAGGTGAGGTATGAGACCTAATTTAAATTCAGATAGGAATGGTTTTGCATGTGACACATTTGAAATCAAACATATTATGTTTTATGCTGCTAGTTAAACATTAAATGACCACAGAATTATATTTTGACTCTATTGGATATGTAACATAATATAATTTTAATTACACAAATTTCTCAAGTAACTATTTTAGACAAATATCCCCGCAGTGAGTTACAAAATACAGAAACGTATATTTCTGTCATGCTTCATTATATAATGATTTATATCAAGTTTGTTTTGATGATTTATTTTTTTCAAATGAACATCAAAAAGTATTGTTTCAGTTTGTACATATAAAAGAATCAATTCCATTTATATATGTTTAAAATGTTTAACAAACAGTATAATATGTGTACTGTATAAAATGTTCCTGTGAGGGGTTACAACTTGTTTGTATGGTACTGTTTGTAAGCTAAGTGTGTGGTCTATTAGTTGGGCAGGTCAGGTATACATCAGTGAATGAGACCATGGTGTGCATACTGGGCAATGGAGCTTTCATGACAGACCATTAATTGTCTCCAGTAAATATGTAGTTGACCTCTTGACATCAGTATCTGCACTCTCTCGGTAAGCAAAACATCATCAAATCTCCATAAATACACATCACATTGTTCAATACCTTTATTTATACTCAATGTATTCTTCATGTAGTTATTAAGTGAACCAAATATTAATTACCAGTTCCACATGATGTATGGGATGCAAATTTTTGTTTTGTTTTTGTGAATTAAAAATTTAACTTTTCAATTTATTCATCTTTATCTCATGGTATGAAATTTTTAAATAGAAAATGGGGTATATGATTATATTTCATTGATCATCAAGCGTAAGAGCTTGGTTTTTATAAAACTAATGTACATGCATTTTGTTTGCAAACTATATATTTGTTTTGTACTTCTAAAAGTTTGAAAACTTTTGTGTATATGTATGTACGTGCCTTCCATCGGGTGTATTTTCTATACCTAATAATGCTACCTGAGTAGGAAATGCTTACCTCTTCATCGGTGATCCATCTGAGACAGTTCTCCGTGGTCCTGGAATCCGCCATCCTCGCCTGCAAGACACAACATTCACAAATGAGAGGACTGAGATATGGTATGGAGTGTGCTGTCCCCCACAATACCAGAGGATCCTGCTGGTGCTGCCCTCTGGTATGCTTGTAACTCATAGGGGCCCTGAAGGGAACACACACACACCAGCTAATACTACAACTTGTTTATCATTTGAACATGAAGCCTGTCTTAAAGAACACTTTGGTGCTACATGAAAAGTCAGAAGAGGACAGTTTTCAAGTGGAATGCCCTTGTGGTTATATATATATATAGATATGTAAATCTCCTGCCAATGTTAATATAAATATTCCCCATTTCCTTTCAAACACATATCACCCCTCACACAAAGTAAACCTGGATGGCAGCATGACATCCGGGATACAAATACATGGAAATTTGACAGCAAAGGTCAGGTGACCTCTGATCTCTGATATGACTCTAGTTTAAACATGGCGGATATTAAATGCTGTCCCGTCAATGGCATGGCATCCACAACTATATATAAGTAGAACCTAAGTGCCATTCATGCCCCATCATGCAAACAGCTCAGTCATTTGAACCCAGTTTTCTTTCACACCGAGGTCTCAATTAAGCCACCTTGTCCATTGAGACATATTATTGCTTTTAACATAGCCTGTGTCAAACTATACATTCTCCTGTCATGTTAAAACAAGCTGACCGTAGTAAGTGGTCAATTGGTGTCCTGTCATAAATCCAGATTGACAAATATGTTCAGCTCTAGAGGCCGTTCCCAGTGCCTACTGCCAAATGGAATTAAGTTAGGTGGGAATTAAGTTAGGTGTGACGCTTGACCAACCTCAGTAGGCCAAAACATATTTAGATAAATGATAACCAAAATACTGTGCTGAGATAGAGATTAAGTAAAACAGAGAAATCTGAAAAAGGTACTTACAATGGTAAACAGAGAATGATTACAAAGTAAGTGGGGTATAACTTAACAGAGAATGTTTACTAAGGTAAAAGGGGAATGAAGATAGAGAGGAAGATATCTTAAAATTATTCCTTCTGTCACAGCCTTAACAGTGTGAAGACAGAGAGGGACTTTTATAATGAGAACTATGCCACTATCAAATAACCAGAGGATACAACTTGTTGATAAACCTCACTCCATAAATCAGAGTACGCGAGCACTTCTAGTCAATGAATCAAAGCGGTTAAAAATAGCAGAGAGATGAAGCTGTCAAGAATTCCTCAGAATCCTTTTTTTGGAAGTGTATTATGTTTTGCATTGGATTGCAGCCTATACAAAGTGAATTCATTGTCACCAAACTGGATTGTGATAGCAGGAGAAAGAGGTTGCATTCTTTTCTCTTGATATGTAAATAAACTTTGTAACTAACAAAACCAGACTGAGGTTTATCTAAGTGTGTATATAAGGTGATATATCTATTCAGACTGGAAATAAGATGGCCTGAATACTGCATAACAAGCCATGTTTGTCATCTCACACAATATGGAAACACATGGCCCTGACCTATTTATCAAACTCAGGCTACACAAACTTCACACGCCTTTTATGATTACCACGACTGCTCCCAACATGAAACACATCCTAAGCTGCTATCAAGAAGCAAAATCAAAATCCAAAATCAAAATCCAAAATCAAAATCAAAATACTAATATTCTTTATGTACATTTATATATAAATATATATTCTCGACATATATATATGTTTATATATAAATGTGTGTATGTAAATATATAAAGATATAAATATATACACAATATGATATATATAATGGTAGATTCCTGAAAGAACACATCTCCACACAAGCATACCTTGTTCCTTTTGGATTTAGGTGATTTTGGAGACTTTGGTGACTTTCTGTGTTGTGACATATCTATTATTCCTTTTGTGATGTGCGGTGTTAGTTTAGTTTTAGTATCCAGTGCCTATGCACAGTGCATATGTGTGTTGCCAGTCTAAATTAGCTGTGATGATATGGCAGACCTTATAACACTACCACTAATGTACCAGACACCTTCGCTGCTCATTCAAATGAATTCAGGGCATTAAAAAAGTTAGGATGTATATGTATATCACGTGTCACACAGGAGAGCAAAATGAGTGCATTTTACTACAGTATACAATTGTTGTCATGCCTTTGGTAGGTGCATAGTACTACATTGTGGGTGTCCCCTGTCTGGCCGTTCTATAGATACGCTTTGAGACTCGTATATTTCAAGCATTTCCTTCCACCGGTTCACTAGCACAGCCTCCGGACATATCTATGGTGTGTTAGGATGATATGTACTGACCTGTGGTTATCAGACTGGACAGGAATGCCACGATTATGTTAATCTAATAGAGACATGGTCACAAGTGGGATGTGTGGAAAACTCAACACAATATCGCTACCTTTCAATTATAATAAAGTACCTTTTAAATATATCATGGAAACGGTTCCAGGGAGCTTATTTGTATTTAAAATTGTACTGCAAGTGTGTGATTCTGGATAGTGATTTATTTATATCTTTATTCTTCACAATTTGGTCATTCAGCAAACTCTTCTTGTGTCCACAGTCTGCAGCAATGGTTTTGTGTTCCTCACGAATCATAAGGGGCAGCTTCCTCTGTGTATGTCCTCCTCTGCAGACCAGGTGAATGCAACCTTAAACATGGGTTCATATGAATGTTCACAGTCACCTCACGGGGTGAAGACAGACAGGGCAAATA
This sequence comes from Amphiduros pacificus, assembly GCA_949316495.1. Classification (NCBI taxonomy): domain Eukaryota; kingdom Metazoa; phylum Annelida; class Polychaeta; order Phyllodocida; family Hesionidae; genus Amphiduros; species Amphiduros pacificus. The sequence continues at coordinate 14,149,042 of OX439003.1, read as the reverse complement.
GTACACACAAAGGTTCTGATGACAAACCCTGCTGGGGACATCAATCCATAGACCAAGCAAATTGCTCACCTTAAACTATACTAACACATAACTTAATCCAAGCTTCAAAGTTTGTTCTCTTAATCTATCTCTATTATTGGCTCTAGATCTCATCCATCCTACAATACTTAAAGCATTCCACAATAGACATGATTATTTACTTTGAAGATCCCATTTACACACGGTGTGTACTGTAAACCGACCCCTCCCTCCTAGATTCATTTAATATGCATTTTGTTAAGATAGTCAAAAATGATGATATTTGTTTTTTTTATAGTAAATATCCCAAGGTCTCCTTGCATACATGAGGAAACCAAAATGAACATTTTAAGGCTTGTCAGAGGTATGAGTATTACACATTCCTAAATCCTACCTATTGCGATACAGACTTGGCCTTGTGCAAACCTGTTATCCCTTGGGTGGGTGAGTTTTCTAAGAAAGTAAACAATGTAATTGGTTTGGACTGCTTTTTTAACTGACTGTCTTATTCACACCTATACTGACATATGTACACATAGATATGATTAATAGAAATGACAGACCACAAACAAAATATGGCCACAGGGCAAACAATACATATGTTGTCACTTGAATGTACAAAACTAGTATTGCTTAACCTGAAAGCATCGTGGCATAAATATCAAATTGTCTTTTAATTATTCGTCAACAAATGATAGATAAACATCACCTCACATAGTTGTGCAGCAATGCATTAAGCATGACACCACAAATGCACAGAGCAGGAATACACAGGTCTAATTCAAAGCTTGGTCTGTTCCATGAGAATATGGCAAATGTCTTCCAGCTGTAAACACCCTTACAGGCTAATTTTCACATACATACTGGCATGGAGGTGAACATCTATGGGAGCCATTGTTTAACCAAGTGTAAACTCTCTACCAAGATCATTCTGCAATCAATCAATTACAGGTCTGTGTCATGTGAGAGCTGTTTATGGTCATCAGACAATACACACATTGGTTGCACCCATCACAATTTATTTTTCAACTTTATTTATCCTGCCCTCTCTATACAAAAAGACAATTACCTCAAAATCAAAGGCCTCTAATTGTTTCAAAGTTGACGTTTATGAGGCAAACACTATCATATCCAGTACCTGGCTCATTATGTTTTTTACAACAACAAGGCACTGTCCTCGCTATATATTAAGTATGTGCTTGTCGCTCAATGGTTTTCTTCGCAGTGAAGTCAATAGTCTGACATAAATGATTGATGGATGCTCTTTTTTACCTGCATGACATTTTCAAGGCGGAACATACCTGTTTTGTTCCGAACACTGGGGTCTTATTGTTGGTGAATGGCGAGTTTTCTTACGTATTTTATCTTGATAATAGGAGGTATTCTCCTGCCCACATAACTGGAAAGAGAATATAAACTCTCCTTTGATCCTTTGATCGTAAACAGTTTCTAAAAAACCAAACCCATTTAGTGATTTCTTTTGACATAAGAACACTAAAAATAACACAGAAGAGAACAATTGAGTTAATAGAATCGTTAGTGCTATGGTAAAAAAAAATATTGTATATCAAATATTACTCAGTTTCTAATTTCATATTACTCGGTGTCAAAATATTTTCATATTTTCTGAACAAATATTGTCTGTCGTTCATGTCCTTCTCCTAAATAAAAAATATAATCTAAAACACCAATATGGTAAAGAGAACTGTTTTGGTGAAAGAAAACAATATGATTCAAATAAATTAAAAGATAAATAGTTATATACCGCTATAAATTCTGATGACACAAAACCATAATTTACATAATAAGTGAATTTTTTTATCTTCAAAAAAGGATCTTAACTTCATCGATTAGCTGTTTTCATATTCATTGCACACAGGTGTCAGACTCTCCACGATAAGTGCTGCTGAGTGTATATTTAATAAGACATCTGAGCACTTCTGGTTTATCGGAGATAAACATAGACCTTTTCTGGTGAAGTCAAATGCGAGACGAGATATTTTATGACGTCGGTGCAGTAAAAAAATGACTTGTTTTGAAGTGAATTAAGTAAGCAATGCTATTATTTCTGAAGATGCTGCACATGACAAGAACCCTAATATTTGACTTTGTGAGGATTCAACTATTTCAGGAATGCGTTTTTGGAATAACTGCTGTCTGGTTTATAACAATGACACAACATTTGTAGCTATCAGAAGCCGATTGCCGGTTGCCATTTCGTTTTCTTTTAGTCATTTTATTTTCCTCGGGAGAACATAACTGCCTTTGGAGGTTAAATACTGGAATGATGAACAGGCGTGAGGATTAGGTGAATTGTATTGGCGATAAAATCATTTGCGATTGTGGTAGGCAAGATCGTTTAGTTGAAAATTAATCACCTGATTTTGAGTTTTTTCATGTCTGACACTTTAAGGATTGGATTTTAGGGAAGTCGTACAATATCTGTTCTGATTTGTTTTAATGAGATGATAATTTTAGGTTTGCGTCTCAAATGGAAAAAGCAACAAAACGCTAATCGGCAGTTTGCCTCTTGAACAAAAAAACTGAAAAACATTTGACATTTTGAGATGACAGTCTTCATAACGAATAAGGCACTTGTGAGATTTTGAGGTTATCTTCGACTAACTTTCAACCACCATGTATTTTGTGCTTTCAAAGCTGCTACCGCTATCACAAATGAATTTGCTACTATCACAATATGTGTGAATGCATTCGCGGATAATTATGTCCTATTCCCCTTTTTAATCCCCAGGACTGCTCCTTACGCCAATCGTTCAGCTCCATAGTAGATATATTCTCTTTTAGAAAAGCACGTTACGTTACGGGAGGAATATTGTTCATATGAATATGAAGATTTTTCAAACTAAGATATTTTCTTTGCTATAATTAAAAATTCACATTTTTAAAGCTCACGAAAAAGTGTTGGCGAAAAACGCTTAAACACTATGACAATGATAAAAATACCTCTCCCAAAAACAACTCTGCCATAGGGGTCACCATGGGCATTTGTAAAAGGTTCGCTCGTATTTACATTTTGGAAACAATAGGTAATATAGCATAATCCTGTGGCAATAACCTACAAAAGCATTAACATAGGCACAACATAAAAGCTAGAATAATATATTGCTGATGTCTTGGTGATGTCACCTCTTACCCCATAGGGCCTTTCCCACCCACTGTGATCCGCCACTAGGGGGAGTATTAAGAAGGTCAGGGTTAACCGGAAGTCGAAGCTCTAATTTACGCATTCGTTCTGGAATGTGTATAACATTGATGTCTCTCTATATTAGCGTTGTCTTCCTCTATGTGTAATGTGTTTCTCGAGGAATATTTTACCTACTTATTTCTTATCAGTAATATACTTTTCCATGAGGAGATTCTATTTTTACATGTGTATTTCTAAGGAGGCTATAATAGGACTGCAGTGGAAGACTACATGGAAATGATAACTGTAGCGGCACTTTTCACATTTGCGTTCTCATGAGGAGATTTTGATAGCATTTTTAAGTTTCGTGAGACGTAACTGGACGTTATGATTTGTAACTATCATGAGATATTTAGATATCTTTTATCGTATTTCTTTTATTGTATTTCTTGCTTTACTGTATCTGAACAAAACGTAAAATGGAGCAGAAACTAATGAAAGAATTCCGTTAATGCTATAGAAAACAGGAATAGCGTTTCTGAGATCTATTTTTGGATTTCTACAACCTAATTGCAGTTACAATTTCAGGAGTTCTATATGTTTTTCGTGATTTGATATGTAGATCTAAAGTTGCATTGTGATTGTTTGATGGGCTTTATATCAAAAGGTCACCACTTTTCTCGCTCCAGTTGTATATTTATAACAGTAAGCTTTGACGCTAATGTGACCGATGTGGACTGGCATTAGAGTGACACTACCGAAATAGCTGTCCTTAAAATTGTATGCCACATTTTGCCCCTATTTTAGTACACAGAAGGAAATGAAACTTTCTTTATCGTTATTTGTCATCCGTCCAGTCTGGGGAACGGTTTAGCTAACGTTAAAATGGTGTCCTTTTATCCAGATGTCATTCATGTAATCATTGACAACTATCTCGTATAGAATTCTAGTCTAAGAATAAAATCATATGAGAGCAGATTAAAGCACTATACTTACACTTTGGAATTCCAGAGAATACTGTGTCTTATATCTTCTAGCCCCGACACTTTCATGTGCGTTAGTAATTGGGGAAGGTTCTGGGGACACTTCTACAGTATAGTAGGCTTCCCGTACGGGAGAACTGTGCCGGATAGGTGCTGCTACCTGGAGGGGAGAGGGAGACCTCCGCAGATGTTCAGGTGCATATCTCTGATACGATGACACCTCAGTAGTATCTGTGCTCTCGCTTCCGGTTCCTGACGAAAGTGTAACTCCGGAAGTGGAGATTTCACCACTCTTTGGTGGAGAATACTGCGTCACGTGGGATACTTTGGTTTGGGTGCTGCCACCTGGGTAGCTGTCCCATGCCGTGGAGGGCCCACTCTTTGACACAGCGGTTGACCTCACTGACCTCTCTGACTCCTCACCTTTCAACTGTATTGTCTGTGTGACCGGGGTGCCCTCCTTGCTTGTCACGTGACTATGACCGGTTGTCATGGAAGAGGACCTCTCAATCACCACCGTTGACGTGCCCTGTTCAAGGTCAGACGCCTCAGAGCTTGCCCTGGACCTATGATGCAGGTACTGAGGAGCATATCTCATGTAGGAAGAATCTTGCTCACTTTTAACCTCCGTAACTGCGATCCCATTAGACTGTGTGTGGGAATTGTTGGCATCAACTTCGGATGAGTTGGTTGCAGATGCAAACGATGTGGTTTGATCATAAGTTAGTTTGGTCTTTGCTCTGGGGATTTCCTTGAGTTCCTCTTGGGTCTTGATGGTTTCTGTTGTGGAAGATGAGGTAGACTCAAAACTTTTGTGTAGAGACCTGAGAGAGGATTCATAGCTCTTAACGGCATCTTGTACTGACATGTTAGCCTCTTCATCCGGGGCTTGGGATACAACAGTGCTCTCTGGTGTTGTCCTCCCAGTGACAATGGACGATCCCTTGGTCTTCTCAGACATGGTACTGCTCCCAGGTGTCATCCCTGTGACCGTGGATGATTCCTGGATCTTCAAAGAGTGTTCTGCTACGGCTTGACCACTCTCCTTTGGCTCCGGTGTACTGCTCACTATCGTCAATGACTCAGTACTTCCCCTGGGAGACTTCCTGAGATACTCAGGTGCATATCGCATATAGGAGGACTCAGCTTCTACCTCTTGAGTAATCTCAACAGTTGTCTCTGGGGACACCAGGTTCTCTACCTGACTGATGGTGTATACTGCTGGTGGAGTAGTAGTGGACACAGTCCTTTCCTCCGTGGTATGGGTATGGGCATGAGCAGAGGATTCTTTAGAGCTACTCAAGCTAACAGTAGAGACAGAAGATTTTTCAGCTTTTTCAGCTTTTGGTGTCACATGAACAGCCTCACTCCTTGCTTGGGGGGACCGCGATTTCTTCAGGTAGTCTGGGGCATACCTCTGGTAGGAAGACTGCTCTTCAGCAATCACCTCTTTTGTGGTCCTTGTTGTTGTCCTTGAAGGAGATGATCTTGGATTAGCACGGTATCCCACAGTTGTGGTAGTTTTGGACGGGGTGACATGTGTGAGATAGGCAGCAGCCACCGTCTCATACCTCTCGCTGCTACTCCGGCGCGGGGACTTCTTCTTCAGATAGTCCGGGGCGTATCTATTCATATAGGAATCCTCCTCTACATCGCCAAACTCCAACTTGGATGTCCTTGAAGAGACCGTTCCATGATTTCTCACGGAGGACCTTTCAGGGCTGACCCGGATGTGAGTAGAAGAAGATTCATACCTGGGAGAAGAGGCTGTTGAGGAGGCTAGGCTCGATCCAGAAGATCCGTACACCTTGATACCAGATGACCTCTGCGGAGAGGTTCCTACCGAGTTGTAGCCCCTTATGTTAACTCTGGGAGGAGTCACATACTTTGAGCTGATCTCAAAGCTCTTCATTTTCGGAGACCTCAAAGAAGTTATCCAACCGGAAGTTGTCCCATAATTTTTCATGGGATAAGTTGGTGAGGTAGACCCATAATATGAAGAATAATGCATGCTCTTCTTAGATACACTAACCAAATATTAATATCAATGAGCTAAAAGAAGAGTCGGTGTAAGATGCTCCTCCCCAAAACTTACTCTACCAGTAAAACTACCAAAAAGACAAACTTTTTAATTTACCTAGACCTTATATATCTTGTATAATGCGGGTATTTATGGGAGGATACAAAGTGCTCAGTATTACAGAGTAGGCTATCATTACACTTAGAAACAAGAAGTCTTTGAGAAACCCCCACTATGATTCCCGTATGGGCAACGTTAACAAACAAACTAGCTTTTTCATATTGGGAGAAATATAATTGCCCTCTTCCTGAAATGCTGGCTGAATCAGAAAGCTCTTTCAAGTTGATGAATGTGATGAGAATCATTGATAGAGTATCTGTGTACACTTGTTACAGTTAAGTTTCACCCAGCAAGCTGTCCTGCTGAGCGCCAAGGGGTGTTATCTGTCAAGGTAGGGACTCCCCGACTGGGGTATGGTTACCAATGATGAACACTGCAACTATACTTAAATTAACAAGATAATCGCCATATGGAAGAAGGTGAGGGCTATATGAGTAGTGTACTTAAATTGATTAATTGCTTATATTGCCCATCCTTAAAATATATAATTTATTTTTGTCTATCTAAAAGTGTTTAATGCCTCGGCCTGATTGGCACGTGTCTGTTCGTATTGTGAGAATTTGTTTTCCTCCTTGTGCCAAAGATCGATTCACCCGAAGCACAATCACACTTTTTTTTTGGCGTTGAAAATGATTGCCAACATATGACAAGAAATGAATAGCTCCCATGCAGACATATACTGAAACTCTGTGCCAACTTCACGCCATCAAACGCCCTGTGCAATCCACGGGTGATGCCTGCCATTCTTGGTAGCGCACTTAACTTACACCATGTTCTAGTTGGAATGATCACTTGTGCTTTACTTGCCAACTCCTCTGGATAAACTAACTTAATTCTCTTTACAAATTGATTTGTTATTAGTTGTATATGTGCAATATGTATGCTACTAATCTTCCATAGAGTACAAAACATTTCACATTTCTAATAAACACGGTATTCAACTTTAAAGGCAATAACCACGCCTACTAAACTTTGCATCCTTATTATTAATCAATGCAAGAGAGAGAAAAAAACTTACCTTATTATAATAATCCTTCTTTAAAAGCCTTCCCTATGGTTTAATTGTAAAAACCAAACTGGACACCAGGCTTGTTGAATGGAACAGAAGGGTAACTGGAGGAAATGTCAGTTGGTTGTACCTTACCCCGGCCGAGCTGCCCAGACTGTACTCCCCAATACGAAACCTCCCCAAGGACTGATATACACACACAGCCGAAGATGGGCTGTGTAGAATACTAATTGACCAGATTTCTTCGGGCCACTGCTCTCAGCAACCATCCATGTTCGTTTCGTTTGACAAGCGAGGTTGATTCGGGTTTTTGGCGTCATTGTCCTGCGTCTGGCAAGCAGACGACATTTATCGCGTTAACCAGCCAAATGTGAGGTAACAATGAATGTAACGACACCATTGACCTAAATTAAATTGGCATATAATCTATTCCAATAACTATGTTCACCTTCACTTGATTTTGGGATTGGTGTTTCGATCAAATGATCAATATTTATCATGTTGATACATAACATTCCATGTAGTCTATGTCAATGCTGGGGACATGACATATCCAAAGCGAGCTTATAGTGTTTTGAATGAAGAAAACTAAAGACTTTTCATATATATATACATATATATACATATATATATATATATATATATATATATATATATATATATATATATATATATATATATATATATATATATATATATATATATATATATATATATATATATATATATATATATATATATACATATATATATATATATATATACATATATATATATATATATATATATATATATATATATGAAGGTATATATATATATATATATATATATATATATATATATATATATATATATATATATATATATATATATATATATATATATATATATATATATGAAGGTATATATATGAAGGTATATATATGAAGGTTTATGAATTTATGAACCTGGATATATCAAAGATCAATCGAGATATTACGAGACTCATGTCCATTGAGGTGTTATGTCTTTTCAATGCAGAATCTTATTACTTTGGAAGATATGTCACAATGTAATATATATATATATATATATATATATATATATATATATATATATATATATATATATATATATATATATATATATATATATATATATATATATCAACGTTGTGGCAGGAATATTACCCAGCTTTACTAGGCCTCTTCAAAATAGTGTTATATACTGAACCCTATACAAAGGAGAGTATGGGAATAGTCATCTGACCATAAATGTATTCCACCAAAGTAACAAACACCTTATTTCCTAAGTTGGAGCCACTAAGTATATCTTGTATACCATTATATTAAATGCCATGTTTTATGATAATAATCGTCTGGAGGATGGTCGGGATGTTTACATTTAAATTATTCATGAAGTGAGTAAAAAAGATATTTATTCCATGTTTATTGTTATAAACGATGTCATACTCTTGTACGTACTTTTGGATCTTGTGAGAGCCGATGACCTTGTGTTGTGCAGGTCATTTCTCTTATTTATGCACTTTTCTTTCCCTTACTAGTCGATGTTTAGCCCTGTCGGCCCTGAACTCATGCTTTGTATTGACTGTATAATTTAACATCTTATTTGGATGTTGATCTCAATATTTAAAGCATTACGTGCAAAAACAGAGGTTTGGAGGACAAAAGAACATTATGCAAGAAGTCAGTGGAGGTGACATGTTTCTGTGAATAGTGTCATGAGACATAGCAATTAGCTGGTGCACCAACCTATCTTCCCCTAGGAGAGCTTTATATTTGTGTTTATCTAGTATTTCAGCGTGCTAGGCTACATATACAGATTATATTCAATATTTTTTTCTTTAATTGAATGATTGTAACTTCCCAGACAAGACTTTTCAGAGTGTGAAAGAGCCATGTTTGCAAACGCTATTTTAAGGAAAGTGAAGAAGAACAATTTTAATGAACACATTTCCTGAACGTGTTTTGTATGAATTTTGTGAAGGATTACACAAAAAGGAATTAACAGAGATGCCTATTAAGATTTTATATTTTCAAAATATGATATCCTAAACTCAGGCAGTTGATTTATGTATTTTGGTAATAAGACCGTTTAACTGTTCATCGAACACTATTCATTAAGTCCCATATAAACTCTAAGATCAGGGGCATGATATATTTGGCCTGGATAGGTTTTATTTATCATCGAGGTGTTAAAGCATTGGTAATCATGATCAATGGGTTGTTTGACATATGAAGGTTTATGTTGTGACCAGACTAATTGAAATGTTACCTGACCAAAACCTGTTGTGCGTAGGTCACTCTTGAACGCTCTTCTGCCAACCGAAATGTGCCTGTTAATTTGGTTTATGGACATATATCAAAACTTTAATATCAGAGGATTACAGTTACCAGAACGCCATCTACCACCTGAGGCCACGCGGCATATAATTAATATATCCACATATGTTATGGGCCACGATCCAAATCGCCCCCAGGTAACCTTGACCAATTCAACTATTGGACAGTTTATTGGCCTTACTTTCATGTCTACCGGATATTGATATATGGCGCCCTCTGATGGTTTGACCTCAATTTTAATCAAGGTTCAACGGTTTGATGAGAGGGCATATTGTCAAGTGTGCACTTAACTCGTTGTTAGAGAATAATGTACGCATATTGTAACTTGTAACTTGTATTCTTAACATTGTCCACATCTTTTGCACATTTTAAAAGAGTTTGAGCCTAGAAAATAAGGTATGTCAGATATAAGTTTTAGTGGGTTATGGATTTAAATCATTAATCTCAAACAGGAAAATAATAATTTTAAATTTATATTTGATCAATCTTTGAATGTAATCTTGAATATGTGTGGATGTAATTACTTAAAATGAGGTGGAATTCATAATAAATGCTACTGTTTGACTGATTTTGATAACAAGAAAGAAATCTTCAAAAAAAGAAATAATTATGTGTTGTGAACAAAGTGGGGAAATTATGTATCTATATCACACAAATTGTGTAGGAAATCTATATTTTTATGCCTGTGCGTACGTATATGCACGAGTTTGCATTTGCATACGTAAAAGAAAGCTGGCTAAACAATATTATATACTTGGGAGGAATGTTTTCATGACTACTTGGCACGTGTTAGGAGCACACAAACTTATGACTTTAATACAGCACATCATGTAGAAACACATGATGTATTCTATACATTGCTCTTGTATAAATATGTATGTTTTATAGATCGAGATAACCCATTATAAAATACAAATATGAGCGTTTCCAATTTTCACACTTATGAATTCAACAAATAACACAGTTAATATTTATTTTTTTAGAAAAGAACTTTATTGTGATGCGATATATACATCTTTGATATTAACAATAACTTGCTCATAGCTGAACATATATAACAATTCAACAAATCAAACAATACATTTATGTATAGCAGGCCGTGAAAAGAAGGTCTACTTGTTCTATAAGCAATGGCTTACATCAATTAAATATTATATAAAGAGGATACAAAAACTATTTCTTTTTCCTTGTGTTACTTAATTTCAGCGTTGAGATGTGATACAAATTTTTATCTTCTTGAGAAATGGAAAAATGTTTGAAAACTTAACTATTTTTATCATATATTCTAAAGAGATTCATAATTGTTTTGAAAGTACTTATATAAACTGCATAGAATTTGGATTCATCACAGAAGGTCTTCAACATTTATTTATAAATACACCCATATAACTACACGGCAGTGAAATACATCGATATATAAATTACATCAAATATTTGGCAAAGACATGAATATTTACAATTCATAAGTATTGAAATGTAACGTGCACCAATAACAACAACATTCTGTGTGGAATTATTTGTATATTATCATATTGCTATTAACTTCAAGGTAAGGCTTAGGAAATATTGTAGCACCATAATAAATAGCCTCATACTCTCTGTTTTAATGCAATTTAATGCAAAAGATTCACTGTTCGGCACGAGAGGTACATTTACTTTACAACCAACGTAGAACGAAACTATCAAGAAAAATATAATTGAGATATATGAAAAGACAATAAGTGAATAAGTGAATGAAAAATAGGAGGGACTAGTCATTAGTTGAACGCGGGGACTAGTCATTAGTTGCAGCTTTTGCTTTAAAAGCTTTTATAACACCCATTGATTTGAGAACATTTTTTCTGATTTTGTCCATTCTCTCGATGACGACTTTGTTTTCTGCGTCAATGTCTAGCCCCGAGGAGTCCTCCACCTCTTTAGCCTTGAGGAAGCCCCTCCTAATGGCTTCCGCCACGTAGATCTTCTCCCCCGTCACATTGTTAATGTAACAACCAGTGTCTCTGTCAATAAGACCCCGCTTCACCGCCTCATAAAACGGCACCTTCTTCTTGTCCTGCTGGTCCACCACTGCGTTAACCGCAAACGTTTTGGATTCGAACACGGGTTCTTCCGGTTCCGGTTCGTACTCTACCATAACCCAGCCCCCTTGGATAGCGGTGTCCAGAGGCATCTTCTCCCCCGTAGTAGTGTCCAGGTATTGACTTCCGTCCTCATCAATGATTCCCAGCCTCTTTGCTTCCTCTAGCGCCATCTGGCGGCCACTAACTGCATTCACCACCCCGGTGATAACAAATTGTCTGTTGTCTATTTTGGTCTTAATGGTGATCAGGCCTATGGCCTTGGTCTCCTCTTTGGATCGAGTGCATACTTCCTGTTCCACTTTGATGTAACCATTACTCATAGCCTCTGGTATAGACATTCCTTCTCCAGTTTTGGGATTTCTGTACATTCCGGTGGTTTGATCCACAATGCCGAATTGCACAGCATCCTGAATGGATATCTCAACTCCAGTGAGCGGATGAACTACACCTCGGATCACAAAACGAACACGCTCCTCCTGGAAAAACGAACACATCAAAAAGATTACCAAAACGTCTTCAGATATCATCAAATATTATCATTCAGATTTATTTTTTAATAATGGAATTGCTTTAAATGAGGTTGATTTCACTGTCCAATAATGAGGTCAATACAATCTTCTGCAAATATGTATAAATTCGATATAATGAGACTGATTCTATAAGTTAATGGTTTGGAATGTGAGGACTAGGACATACCTGAGTCGCAGATGTGATCTGATTGGCCTCCACCTGTTCATCGCGACCGTAGCCGGCCGTTGATTGGTCAACGCAGACTTCCGTTACTTCCTCCATTGTCTCCGTCTCTTCATACGTCATTTTCAACTCGAAATATCTGGACATGAAATAGAAAAGAACATGTCTTATAAATAATTGTCAAATTTTCATTGTTAAGATCATTAACATTATAAGATATCGTTTTTGTTACTTACACTAAATATAAAAATCTAATGGCTTTGTCCATCCAAACACCTAAGCTCTGTATATAGCAAACAACTTTTTTTTTAATTCATAAATTGGAGAAAGTCATCTGTAATTTTCACTTAGTGTGCCCTTTTTTAGGTCATTAAATCTAAAAGTTCCGTAATACTGGTATGAGATGGTCATGTGATATATCAATCACAAACTGACTAATATAAACACAGCATGGAAGTAACGTCTATATGATTGCAGGGCAAATCGTAGTGAAGGGCAAAACAATATAACTATGTTTGCAAATTCGGAGGAAATACCGAAATTGTGCTCACTTGAATCGTTTTCCTTTTTTGACGGGCTGCAGACTGTTCCAATGTTCAAACAACCGGATGGGTCTCTGCTGTTTTTCCAGAGTTCTCCGGTATAAATATAGCTGCTTGCTGTACATCTACAATATTAAAACAAGCAATGGATTTATATGGAAGGTTTAGGTATATTTAATTCTAAAAAAAACAGAGAAAACCTTATCTATTGAATAAGATAACAACAGAAAAAGGCCAATGGTAATTCTCATATTTTGGAATTTTTAAAACGTCCACCAGATGACAGCACCACTAGGTGGTAGATCCTTACCTGATAGCACAAGACTGACTTGTCCAGGTTTGCAATGGTGTCGATGAGGTTCACTGTATCTGGGGGAAAAAATGTAATTTATTTTTGAATTCTTAAAGTATGTTGAAGTGTAGATCATCACATTCTTTGATGTTTGACAGGTTTTGTATTTCAAATATGCACAGGGCATGTGGTTTGAAATTTAATAACTTTAGATATTTCCAAAGGAGGAATTCAAATGCGATGCTGTTCAGATGAATATAAACGTTTCTATGCTGAAGGCTTAAAGGGGAAGCTTTATAAGATATGTGCAGAATAGCATAGTTTTTGGGATGTTTGTAGATTACCTGCTCCTCCATTGATATTCCAAGATATCATTTCCTTCTCCAGACTGAAGAGGGCGTTGTGTAGTTTGGTTAAGTCCCAGTTTGGGGCGGTCTTGGTGACGGTGTCGGTGAGCCGGCGCAGGCGGCGTGCAATTCGTTCCTTTGGAATCCCAACACCAGAAATCTGCACCCTCTGAAATATAAATCCCATTGCAAAAAAACACTGAATCATTACCTTTTAGGTCCTGAAATGATTTTGAAGTTTTTAAGCCATCTTGGTTTCAGTGCTTTCACAGCTTGGCTACAACAATCACAAATAATTTAGCCCACAAAACAATGCCTGTAAATGCATTCACAACAAACACTTGTTAACTTCTCAAATTCCCAACGCCTATTTCATACTACCAATGTCTCACCTCCAAAATCAGGTATATTCTCTTAAGGGAAATAAATCTCACAAGGTTATCATCTGAGTCCAAGGACATTAGTTCATTTCAAAGAAAATCTCTTATTCAAATATCCTATATTTTGTATATCTTATTCATATATAAATGACCTCATCCGAAAAAGGTCAATCTGTCAATCTATAGTGGTAATATTAATATGTTAGGAATAAAATATTTTCAGATCTATTTAGCGTTGATGTCGCTCTTTCATTCTTATTTAAAATCAATATTTTTTTTTAAAGTAGTGTAATATATTCATAATATTACCCAATCAGCAGAGAGTTTTTTCGCCGATGTGAGCAGACACTCCATGAGCAGAGTTTTCAGTTTCTTCATGCTCTCCACCCAGGCCGCCAATAACTGGATACGAAGCCTGCAGAGACACAAACAAACACAGTATAAATCTACACTGGTCAATCAATAGGCAGTTACTCCTCACTACACAAGCAACTGTAAAAGAGTTTGTATTTTGTTTTACTTGAACAGCACTTGAATAGTGCACAGTTCCGTTTCGTGTGTAAATGAGACATTTGTATTTTACATGTTTAGCCACCAGTGAAGTACATATTACAGCAACCAGGCACGCACCAAACTTGTCCTTTTAATCCTATTCACAATAGATTTTGGAGGAATACAGAGTGCAGTTTGTTTACCTTTCCGTGGCTGTGAGGGCGTTTTTGTCCGGTGTGGGCAAAATACAGCACAGAGCCGGAACGTATCCCTCCTCCCCTTTACTGTTGCGGACCTGACAAACACAGACATACAATGCATATATAAGACATAGATAGTCTTGGAGAAATTTACTTTATTTTCTGGATCTTAGCATGCCAATTAAAATCATCACTACTTTGCGAAATATAAATGTGTTGCTTTGTTTGTTGTTTGTTTGTTTTTTTCGGGGGGAGTTTGTGCTTTGTTTTTGTTTTTCTTATGTATTTTATATGAAAACTGAGAGCAATAGTAATATTGCTCTCCGATGAAAAGTACTTCTAACACAAGTCGTAGTCAGGTATACCGTCGAAACCACAGTCAAGTCTGTGAGATAACCAAATCATTAGCTTAACTTACCTTTAATCTGTTAGGTCTTGATGTATCTGTGATGAAAAGTTCATCTCCCGCCTTAACATTAACCTAGACAATAAGAAATAATTTCCTATTATTAGGATTATTTGTATATATGATTACGTTAAATATATAAAGAACTGAAATATATAAAGAACTTGAAATCGTAGAACAAAATGTCATATGAATACTGTAACCATGGAGATTGATTGATACTAATTATGACCCTTCCCGATCGCTTCCAATCCCAACCTCTATGAAATATACACTCGTCAATTATCTGCCTGGTCTTATTTGGTTAATAAGACCAGGAAAAAGGTTTGTTTTCTCTTTCCTTTACTACACTATTTTTATCACTTCAAACAAGTTACAGGCCCCAAATCTGAACAAAAAACATTTTTAGTAGCAGTTGTAACCATTGCAAGAAAATATCTAATTATAAGAATTTGTGTAATTAAAAACAAAATCACTCTCTCCATGCCCTTTTTCGAGAAATAATTGATGGAAAATCTTCACCCAAATTTTCCTAAGATTTAAGGTATTTGGATACTCTGGCATTTCATAGTTTAATTTTTCTAGTATTTTGCATATTGAAACAGAAGACATATCCTGAGTCAAAAACAATTTTTATTTGTACATTTACCATCTGTATATTTTTTACAGCTTTCACTAATAATGGGAAAAATCAATATTTTACAATAAATTTAGTGAATAACATAATTCAGTTCAAATGCATCCCATGGAACCTTAAGGAAAAGAAATATAACTTTTATACTTAAGTTTACATTGTTTATCAATAACAAGCATGTTTTACATGAAATTAGTACTTTTTCTATTTATAGATTGCTTGATAACACAACAGTGGCGCCATGTAGTGGCATAATCTTATTGCAATATTCCACATCTAATGCATTTATTTAATTTTGGCTAGTTTAATTTCTTAGTTACTTTACTAAAAATGAAGGTAAATATGTATTCTATCATATAATGGAAAAAAATATGGATGTCACCACATCATTTTCTTCTGAAAAATTAATTATTTGAAATAGAATAAGTGCAAATATGGGCGAAATTATAGAAAAGTGACCTTTTTTTGTCCCTTATTGAGGCTGAAAGATGTAATTACAACATATGTCATTTAAATGATATAATTTGAATCTGGGAAACTTCTTTAATGCCTTTATTCACTTATTTTGACTATGCTTTTGGGTATAATGATTGACGATAGCCCTTTTCATTGATTAGCTTCCTTCCTCTTACTCACAAACTTGCTTTCACTCATTTTAATGTCTCAGAATGAGCTGATTTGATTTTTGCCGGGAAAAGTTTTACAAGTGAAGTACATTTCTTTAAGATTTCATTTACTAGACAGCTCCAATTTGCCATTTTTTCCACCAGGTGGAGATGGTGCTACTGTGGCTCCACCTACAACCAGGGTATCCAAATACCTTAATATAAACTCCTTAAAATCTCATAAACTGCAGGATCTCAATTCACCTTAACAATGACTCATACTATGATGGCACCAAATGACCTTGATGTGTCGATGTACCGACAAGAATCAATTCAACTAATCAATTAAGTCACCTCTTTAGTTTCTATGGAGCACAGAGCTGTGAGTCCCTTGGCTGAGTTCAACATATCATCATCCAATTTCAAGGGAGGAACATTCTTGCCGCGGTCCTGCAAAGCGTCAATATCATTGCGCCATCTGTTGAAATTTCTCAGCAACTCCTATGGGGAAAAAAGAATATTAATTTTTAGTAGTTTTTTTTACTTTTAATTAATAAAGACACGTTACAAGAAGAATTTATTCTCTACTGCACTCATAATTCGTGCCATTTCCTTAATAGGTAATGGATAGTTCTAATAAAAGCTCATTACAAGTTTTGTAAAGTTAAAACCTACTGGAGAATGCAGGAAATTACACAGGCTAGCTTCCACGTTGATGATATGACACCGAGATATAAAGACAAACATTTCTTCTGCATATAAAAAGACATCCTAGTCAATTTTACCACACGCATGGGTTTTGGGCTGACGAAGATTTCTCATATTGATTTGGTTTCTTATGTCAAATCAGTATGCACATAGCAATTTCTGAAAACAAGGTGTACATGCCACCAAAGCGGGTAGAGAGACAGAGAGAGACACTGAGTAAACAGTCAACCACGGCGCATTGAATTCTGGGATTATCTAAAACAGCCCTGCACAGACAGACACCTGGATCCACCATTTTGTTTTATATTTTACATTTCTCTATCAATCTCATTTAGTCACCTTTTTCGATAAAGTCGATAAATAAGTTCAATTCTTATTATTTCTTGGCATGACTTACAATATATTGTTAAAAACATAATATTTTAAAAATCTAGTTTCACATGAAAAACTAAGAACAAATACAGTGTAAAACCTTATGCGCAAATGATGTGTTGACAACTTTGACAATATCACATATAGCCCCTTTGATGGCAAAACAGCAGAAGTATTATGCAGAGTGAATGGGACAAACGTTAGATTGTGTTTGTCAATGTCTGAGACAACAATGCTAAGCTGCCTATGCGAATGGAAAGCCGTCCACAGTGAATGGAAAGACACGGACCCAATTTGTAATCTGACACATGACCGGAAGTGAAGTGTTTCCTTGTAATGCAACATTGCTACATATCCTGCGCTCTCTCTACCAAATAGAAATGAAATAGAGAAAAATGAGATGGCCAGAACCATATGAAAACAGTGTGAATCAAATCTACTTTGTGAATTATACGTTAGCTTAAAGTGTGGAAAATATTATATGGTAATAACTCCCTTGTCATGTCCTGCCCCAGGTGGTCATCCCTGTCTATACTCTTACATGTATAGTTCTGAAGAATTTCTCTGGGTCCTGTCCCGGCCCGTCATCCCTGTCTATACTCTTATCTATATAGTTCTGAAGAGTTTCTCCGGGTCCTGTCCCGGCCCGTCATCCCTGACCGGACTCTTACCTGTATAGTTCTGAAGAGTTCCTCCGGGTCCTGTCCCGGCCCGTCATCCCTGTCCGGACTCTTACCTGTATAGTTCTGAAGAGTTTCTCTGGGTCCTGTCCCGGCCCATCATCCCTGACCGGATTCTCACCTGTATAGTTCTGAAGAGTTTCTCCGGGTCCTGTCCCGGCCCGTCATCCCTGTCCGGACTTTGATTCTGGTGGACACGGTGAAGGGTGCGGTTGATTTCATATTCACAGTGTAATACGTCTGCGAAAAACTGAACAAACACAATCAATGAATATGTGATATTTTTGTAGAGAATATAAAACTTAATGAGTAAATTACACTTTCATCTAAAAAAATACTGGTTTGATTCTGATCTAATACTTGATTTTTTATGTTATTAGAGACTTTAATATCTTGTTATTTAAATATTCTTACACTGCTAAAATCCTCTCCCACGCCATACCCATCTAAAGCCTTCTTGCATCGGTCCCGCAACTCCTAAACATAACAAGAAAAAATTATTTCTAAAATATATTTTACTGTAGTGTAAAAGGTATTCTTCAAAAGTAAATTATCAAAATCTTACATATTGATATTTGTTAGATTTACGTCAACACGTGAAGTGTGCTAAGATTAGGGCAAGAAATGCCATATACAGTGACTGTATATCTCGATCATACATGAAGCAAATATTTATAAAAATAGACATAGCACAAATTGTATATCATAGAACCCCCCCCCCCCCAGAAGTAAACAACTCTTGAGATACAAAGAATATATTTTATACTAATGTGTGGTCATATATACCGCCACACATGTCTGTCTATTCATTACAATACAATAAACTCTGTCAAATGATGGAGTGATTTAGCGTAATATAAACTGATGGCGCTATATTGGGCGCCGATAGTACGAGGACCCCCTCAGGCTGCATGCTCCCCCAGGCCTGGATCCGCTCACAGCCTGACCCTCTATGTACACGCTGGTCTGGTGGCCTGTACCCAGTATACACACTGTGCCTACTCATAGTATATACTCAACAGTCATATGTACATTATCCCAGTTGTTTTTTTGTTTTGTTTTTTTTTTCTATTTAGAGTTATTTTATTTAATGACATAAATGACATAAAGCTCAGAGTATGCTTTATATTTGACAATGAACTTGTTTATATGTTATTAATGTTACAAATTCTAATTTAAATGAATAGACAATCTGGATATAATAATCACATAGGGAGGATATTGTTTATGATTACTTTGAGGTCAAGGTTAAGTAAAGGTTAGATACATTATGCAGACCACACACTAGCGATAAACCAATAATGATAATCGTGAATGTCCACCACGGCCTTTAGGAGACCCTCGAGGCTCCACACTTGGGTTAATCTTGCAAAAATACATAGCTTTTTCAAACATTCAAAGTGAGCAGTTTGATTGTCATAAACAAAACTGTCATTAGTGGATGAATCAAATGAAAATTGATTTTATATTGGAATAAAATTGATAGGGGTTTTGAATAAAATATTTCTGATGGTGAAAAACAAAGTTTCTCTTAAGATTATTATACCACATCGTGTTGCATACTACAGCAATAAAAGCTTCTACTGCACAATGTTTAAAGCATTTGATGTGCTTCTTTTAAAGTGGATGTATATTTATGATAGAGCCTTTGACATTCTCAACCAACCTCGATTGTCCCAAGCAAAAACAGGTTGTAATCAAAGCAGTGACTGTAACCACCTTAAGGCACCCTTGTGAATTTGTTGAGCCGGAAAACTGTTATAATTTTTTGTTGTGAGCTCTGCCCTCCAAGCCCTCTCTCGGATATTACGCGGCACTTTATTGCCCTGGAACCTTTAACAATGTTGACAAATCTGACTGTTGTAATTTTCCGTGTGTAAAGTGTTAGGGTTAGAAGACGTTTCACTCCTAAATTACAATGGGTTAAGAGAATTATTTTCTAGAAGTAGGAAAGTCTCCGAAATGGATATATTAACTATTCCATGTGAAAATATGATGAAGAAATTCTTAGAATTGTTCAACAATGATCATAAAAAATGAGTTTACAGAGGTGGTTATTAGAAGTCACCACAAGTGCCGAACAAGTGTTTCACCAATTTATTTTCACACCAAGAAGGTACAAAGGAGAAGAAATATGTAATTTATTGTTGAAACTTGTTGGTAACCAAATAACGTTTAGTAATGTAACGCTATATGTAACAAAACAGATCTTTATGAAAACAAAATTGTCATGTGGCAAAGCATGACGCGGGCGATATAAAGGGGGTGTTATACAACGTCACGTAGTTCTTGATAGATAGAACAGTGTGGCTTTCACCTTGGTTCTCATATGTTTTCAAATTCAAATAATGATTCTAACAACTGTGCATAATGAGGTTTCAGTTTTTTCCCCTAAAAAAACTTGTTCCACCTCATGTGGTGGGTATAATCTAGGGTCTGTCTGTACACTGTCATCCACATCAGATAATCATAGTCATTATCCGGGTACTTCCGTTAGTTGTGTGGACCACTTAGCACTTCCTTTCAAACTTAACCACACTTTTATGATGTTTGGAAACCTTGATTTCTATAATATATGCACTTATGATTTTACAAAAATATGTTATTCACTTTCTTTTGAAAACTGTACAAAAGAAATAGAAAATTTAATGCTTTTTAAAATGATATATAATATTCAATGAGTGTATTCAATTCTAGTTTGATTCAGTTGTTTTGTTATATTCGTCTGTTTCATGTGGAGATTTCACTTGAGAACACACATGTTGAAACATGCCTACATTTTGAAACATGCCATACACATAGATATTATGAAGTTTGGAGAACTGGCTTAAATCCAACAAAAGGTTTTTGCTACTAGACAGGCAGATGGGTTGGTCAGTCCATTCGTACTCACGGTGGGTAGCACAGATAATGACCAAATGTTTCAATCAAGGTTGATATCAATAATATTTGACATGAAATATTGTACAGTATATGATTTTTTATATATGATTTTTTATTGTTAAATTAAGTAATGTAAATATTCCTGGTCGATACTTTCTTGACTTTTTTTCATTCAGATAAAAGCGATTTTATGTTAGAATATCATAAGTGTAATTCTATATATAATTATCATATATATCATTATTCAGACCCAGTCCATTCCCCGTTTGAATAAGATAAGCTCATTATCAGAATGATAAAAGTCAACAACTCTCATCACATTCCTGATAAAATGCTTTAAGGTAAAGTTTAATTGTTCTCATCTGATGCAAAAAAGGGAGTTGAGTTTTATCTTATTTTATCATATCTTAACAGCTGTGAAACGAGGCTTTGAGCCAGTCAATTAATTGTGGATATATCAGAAAGGCCTCAAGGGGTCGGCGCATGCGCATAGCGGACCACAAAATAAAGGTCTATTATTCCAAAGATATACAACAATGTGAAATTATGAAGAAAAGTGAATATTCAATATTTATAGCAGTTCTTTCTCATGGGCACGGAATGTTTATTTCTGATAGTATTTTATTTGATAATTGTTTCCTTTAAAATCAATATAAAATTATCACATGAATATTACCTGGGCAGTGGCGGACCCATCCATGTCAAGAAGGCTGGTGTACGCGTCACCCTGAAACAAACAAAACAAAATATAGATTAAAATCAAATCAAATAAACAAACAATTAAATTAACTGTAAAGAGCTGAAACATTCAAAAGTATGATGTCTGTGCCGCTTGCAAGCTTGTACGATTTTCACGACACTGTTTAATTGGGACTCTTTAATAATAATGTCTACTGCTTTATATCATAACCTGGCAAGCTTATCATAACTTAGCATGTCAAGAGACAGTTTCCTCTTTCCCGGTTGACCTGAAAAGCTTCTCCAGATCCTGAACGGTGTACCTCTGTAGAAATCCCTTATGATATATATGACAGAGCTTCTCACTTGGGTTCGCCATTTTTCTTTTGGCATGAACCTCAGTATGATACAGAATAAAGTTTTGCACTCTCTCCGCCTACATTTAAAGACCTGAAAGTTGTCATGGATGAACATTATCTGCAATATGATAATATGTAATTGTGATTTTTTTATACAGAAGTGTTTAATATAATTTATACCATAATTAATATGTCATATATGGTGTCATAAGATATGAGTTCACCATATCTCATTCTAAAGCTAATGATGATCTGTATGTTAGCGGCATGACTGTCATAAATCTCTATATATCTTCGGTGATTATCTCAATCGATGTTCACACCACATAAGTTCACACCATAGCAATTCTGTCTGTATAAATGTTTCACATAATACATACATTAAATAAAAAAAAACTTGCAACATACCACGTTTGATGGCACCTAGAGTTTTTTTCTTTTGGGAAAGTTCTGAGTAAAGTTGCTTCTATGGGTTGACATCGCTTTGACAGAGGGTTATATGTGGCGGTGCTTGGCTGGGATATATACGGTCGGCACGCACGCCAATATATACGGTGGGTGCATGGGTATACACTGAGACTATGTCCCGTGCTGAATGGCGCTAGCTGACAGGTCATGTCACCTCAATGTGTATGGCAATTTAGCACATCATGTCACAGCATAGTCACAACTATTGAACATATTATTACCATTTCAGAGAAATAGTCAAATCTTCTCTTAAATTAACGTTTCGGCAAAGTGTTGTCTGTCTTAAAGAAAAAGTTACTTTTCTATTTTATATTTGTCATTGTTATGAAATGATTCTCAATATGTAAATATCTATATTCCACCCAAAAAAAACCATTATTAATGTAACCGATAAATACAGATAAATAAGTGCAATTGTCGAAATATAGAGAAATATGTAGGCAATAAATATGACATACAGAGAACAGTACACTCAGACATAGCGATAGAATTATTTTAGATTTAACCATGGAAGGCAGATATCACATGTATATATATATATATATATATATATATATATATATATATATATATATATATATATATATATATATATATATATATATATATATATATATATATATATATATATATATATATATATGTATATATATATATATATATATATATATATATATATATATAAAAAGCCAGGGTTGCTGGGCTTGCACGGCAAACAACCCCACATACATAATGTACATAGGCCAACGGTAAATCCTTTAAATATTTGGCTTTTTTTGAATGATGTTCCCGAATGATGTATATTTATTTTGGGATATAATTACAAATCTAGTCCATGCGCTTCCCCCTGATGCTCACCATAATATGCTCCGACATGAGAAGCTGAATGAATCACGTCCATGGCCTATTCACCAGAATACTTTTTTATTTCTTTTATTCCCTTCATCTCATACTCAGCCTTTTTTCATAAAAGGGCGGTTATGACCTGCTGAACACGTGTGTACCAGTGCCAACAAGCGACCACTTTGCTATCTAAAGAGCTGTATATTTCATTCTTGATAGGTTTATGGTTTTGTTTAATAATATTTAACATGTATAAAGCAAATTAAGATGTACAATGTTTTATGGACACCAATGAACTATCAGTGGCTTAATCAAAGAAAAAACAGAAACCTTTTCAATCTTGATAGGTTTTGAAACGGTGATGATGATCTGTACTTAGTTCATAAGGTACAATTTGTTATGAATGGCAATTAACTACCGGTGCCTTAAAGGGAACACAATAAATACTAGGAGCAAACAAATGCCAGACCGACAAAGTTCACACCTGAGAGGGAATGTGTGGCGGCCATGTTTGCCCCTGGCTGGTCAGATATTGCCATGGCCCATTGTTCAAAGTGTACAGAGACAGTAGCCAGGAGCGGTCTGTGCCCGCCATGAGCTGACATCTCCCAACCCTATTCGTCTATTCCCACTGGCAAGACACTCTAAACTACTGGAAGGACAACTTAGACTAGTGGCAAGACGCTTTAATCTATTGGAAGGACACCTTAAACTAGTGGCAAGACACTCTAAACTACTGGAAGGACACCTGAAACTAGTGGCAAGACACTTTAAACTACTGGAAGGACACCTGAAACTAGTGGCAAGACATTTTAAACTACTGGAAGGACACCTTAAACTAGTGGCAAGACACTTTAAAATACTGGAAGGACACCTTAAACTAGTGGCAAGACACTTTAAACTACTAGGAGGACACCTTAAACACTGGCAAGACACTCTTAACTACTGAAAGGACACCTTAAACTACTGGCAAGACACCTTATACTACTCACACCCTTTATTGTCTCTATCAGACCCTTCCTTACATCACTCCCCCTAGCGGGACACCTTTCACCACACTTTTCCTGAGCTGTTTCTGTATTAGTCTGGCATAACCTCCCCCCTTAATTCCCCTCTCTGGCAGGACACCTTTACCTTCTCTTACCCTTAACTGTCTCTGGACCTGTCTATCATAATTCCTCACTTATTTCTTCTTTAATCGTAATATAAACCCTCAAAGTCCTAAAAATCGTTAAATTATTCATATTCCTTTGCATTAGTTTGCAACTTTTTTCTATCTTATGCAAAATGTTACTTGAATCACAAACAGCAATATATCTGCAATATCCAAAATACGAATCTTCAAACAAGAGATATTTCCATTAGTTTATATGTCGAGTAAGACTCTCTCCTCTGTATTCATCATATTTGTTATCGCTCTGGTTTGTTTATTTTACCTTTATTATTGATGAAGAATGTTTTGCCTTTATTATTGATAAAGCAACATATCTCTTGTTTCTTACTTCTAGCATATTCAATTCAATTTAAAAATCATGTTTTCATCAGTATTGTCTATTTAGGTAGGATAATAGACTTTCCTGCAGTTTATTGCGCTATCAGCGAGCAGTTTGTTTGCCGCACCAGACACTGTTTTATGAATGAATAAAATGCCCGGAGATTATGATATTGATATGCCAAAGATATTGAAGACAGCTCAATAAATTATAAAATGGAGACTAATTTTCAACGTCAATCCTTTCAGTTATTTTCTGTTCACTAATAAAAATACCATTATAAAGGTAATCAAGTCTATAGGGAAACCTCATTGACCAACATATATATGCAAATGTATCCAGATTTTAAGATTATGTTCTATATATAGTATCTTGCAAAAAGTCTGCGCGGTAAAGTTAGGAAGCGCCAAGTGTGAGGACAATTCTGCACTCTAAGAAGTAACTGTAAAATATCAGCATCTTTTGCTATATTTTGTAGAAGTTTCTATTGTGCCTAAAATAATAGTGCTACAGTGCTATTACACAAGCCCAGGCTAGAGTGTGCATGTGAGACAATGACAGTATATAAATATATACATAATTATTTATAAACGCATAACAAGTTAATTATTATAGATATATATAGATGCTTGGTGTGAAAATAAACATGACAATTAGACACATTATCTCAGGTAAGCTGTATGTATTCATCAATATAAACAAGTCTTGACACAATTCTCGTCTTCCAACAATTTGTTGTGTATGATCAATGTCATTTATGTTGGCAACACATACATTTGGGGTTTTCCCATATATCTCCCGCACTGAGATACATACCCTTAATGCCCCCCGTGTCATCCATATATGGGGTAATTTACTTAATGTGCATATGGGGAAGGTCATCTGGTCAGAGTATTCACTGCTGTAGATATGGGAGAGAGAGCCCAAGGGAAAAGCCCATTACTGAGCCAAATATAACCCCAGGCGATCCCTTCTGTCTATAGGATGATTATAAAAATCACTATATCTGCCTGGGGGATTAGAGGATATGGACTCAGTATTGCAGTTTGCATCTCAGATCTAAGCCAGATTAGCCATTAAGAGCAAACATATCATGATTTCTCTCCATATTTTAGTTTGGTTTATTCCAAGGTATGACTTTTATAAGTTTTCAAAAGTATCGCTGATAATGTGAATCTTCTGGTGGGTTTTATTGATTATTAACAGTTCTCCTGTTTCAGTGACGTTTCCCATTAACATTTCTCCACAGTATATTGTTGAGTGTATACCACTAACATTTAAGGCATTTCCTGTTCATGTCATTATCTATGTCTTTGTGCACGATTACAGGCATATCCCTTGTTTTCTCTGAAGCAAAAGACGTCATTCCTTTGAGGCAAACATTAAGATGACATATTCTTTCTTAAAAGCCCCCTCACCAACCCACTTGCTTGACATCACCACATCTTAAAGATTGACATATCTTATTCATGGAATCCTACATGGTAAAAACTGCCCAAAAGAACAGTTTTGTACCCCCGATATCTTGATCTGACCGGTGTTGTGTAGAGTTGGGAAGGTTATCAATTTTCACATATTTAGGGAAGATAAAAAAAGGTTTTATGACTGATTCATGGCATGTGTGGTTGAGGATGAAGTGAACATCCAGGTCAGACACTGTCACACAACACTCAGGATAAAAACACTGCCCAGCCATCCATCATAAGACGTATACACCAGCAAATATTAGCATAAAAACCACTAACGGTCTTGCTTCACCTTCACACCTGCATTCAGCATTTTTGAAAATTTATCATCTGTATCATCATTTTGATTTTTAATATAAATATAGCTTTATCTTCAGTCATTGAACGAAACATCATAACTTATCATCATAACTTGATCAAATGTGATGTATATATATATATATCAAATTTGACAATGATTTACATGTATTGGTCTCCTTTTTATATGAAATGTGTTAATGTATTTGATATTTGTGGAATTGATGTTTTCAATCACTGTCTGATTTGATATGTTTAACAAGTTTGTTATGCTCGTTATAATAATAATATAATCGGTATAATAATAGTTGTATCATAGTCATAATGGTAATGAATATTTCATCGAAAACCTATTTATTAAATTCAACATAACTAAATGATTTAATGTGTTTTCTTTATCTAAAATTATAATATACCTCAAATATGATAATATTGGTTAATTTGTGAAATGATTATTGGTTAAGATTTATAATAATTCCGATAGTATCACATACCCTTGGTTTCTCTGCACTTCCCATGGTTGTAATTTCTTGTGTGGAATTAGTATAAAGAACCGAGTAAGTTCCTGTCCGATTTGTAAATCCTGGTTTGTGACTTTCCTGAGTGCTTGCACTACACTTTATGTTGCCTTAAGTGAGCACGTGAAATAGCGTGTGTGTTTACTAGCACCGGTAGTACCTGCTACCGCCATATGTTACCACGTGACAACGTGATCACGGTGATCAGTGTAACCATGGTAACATTCCTGGACAAAATAATATTCTCTCTGATTTTTTTTATATTTTTATTTCTGTTGATTTAAGTGACAATTAGTGATTAGGTGATAAACATGGAACAAAAAGTCCTCTCAAAGTATGAAATATCCTAAGTAGGGCACTTGTAGTTTGAAGTGGAGTAGAAATAAGACATCTTGACTGGTAGTGTCGCTGCTGCTGTAAGGACCCTCCTCTAGCATAAGCCAGGAGCCCTTCTCAATAGGAGTAACATTGAACACAAGTGTAATCTCCAGACCCGCTGCCACTGACTGTCATCTGTGTTCAGTGTCTGTTCAATGCCAGCTTTTATCTGGGAGACAATGTAGTATACAACAGATCCAGGTAGCATTCACTTGTTCCTTGATAATGCACACATTTCCCATGTGATTAATAAATATCACATTAGTATCCCATAAAAAACGTTCACACAAACATATTCATGTACATTAGTTAATCACGTGACTATCTGGACATCATTTGTCAGACTTCAATCAAAATCACTCTGATTGTGATTATTTATTATTGGCAGTATCCTTTTACCTAATTTGAACGATCTAAATTTACATTATGTTCTTTTGAGAAATCGAGTGACACAGTTCTTGTATCGCGCTATTCAACACGAGTTTTAAAAGGTTCATTCACGTGTTGTTAAATCCATTATTTCCTATATAACGGATGTCTCAAATAAGGAGTCAAAGATATAAATACATCGCGCACTGCATTCAACGGTGAATCCATTGAGGGGGGTAGTCTCGGATACACAATGCTTCTTGTTCACCCTATTTTCAAGTGATTCATAGCACCAAGTGAAGTTCAAGGCCTTTCTGTGTAAGCTATGTCCTACACCAGACTTCAAATTCCAGGGAATGAGAGTTTGTTTGCCTCTGTAACTTGTTGCATAGTTTTACATTGGGATGTCTTAAGATAAACAAGCATATACGATTTTTTGTCTCTCAAATTAACTTTCTTTTTGCTTTATTTTTTCTTTTTATTATTTTACATGCTATGGGTAAATGTTTTGTCTTGATCTTTTAGTATTTGTATTATATGTTTTTTCTTTTTTTTTCTTCTTTTTTTTCTTTCTTTCCTTTTTTTTTGAATATTCATGCAGAAATTATGATCAAACTATTATCTGGATATGAAAGTTAATTATTTAATATCATATATTCAGATATATTTGTAGTTATAATTTTTATTATTTGATGATTAAAATGTTTTAAAAAAAGACTTTCACTGTGTGATATCCAGCAGTGTAAGATGACAATATATGCACTTAACACAGCCTCTAGTGTTTCATAGCTTTGTCACAAGACAACTATTAGAAGCCCCGAGGGATACGCTAGCGATGTACAAAACCTTAACCTCTATGCCCTGTATGTCTGGATACAACACGTGAAAAACAATTATCTGCTCAACAAGTAAAGATCAAAGGCACGGACAGCTGTGGCGACAGTACCACAGGACAAACGTGAGAATCCATCCACGGTGAACTAATGATTTGGTGGTACCTGGGGGTGCACAAGTCAGATTAAGAGCGATTGTAGTATATCTCTACCGGGATTAAAATTCATCGCCACATTTTTCACCATACTTTTTCAATACCTGCCTCGTGGATACTTCAATGGTGTTAAGGAGGTGCATTCTGTGCGTTTGTTGCTTGTGGACTCTTAATTTGCTTGTGGACTTTTAATTTGCTTGTATAGTGTATGTACTTTTTTTGGTGTGTTCTAAGTGTACTCCATCACTGATTTTTTTTCTTGGGAATTATAGGTGTCAGCGCCGTGAAAAAAAGCTGATTGTTTAAACCATAATTTTATATGTCAAATTAGCCACATGATTCAGAAAAAAACATACTTTTAATGATATACCATTAACATGCCTCAGAGATGAAAGCTTGACATTTTATATGTTTTGTCTATCATCACACTCTGCATTACAACCCTAGTCAGCAAGGAATTAATATTTAGGCACATCAGGGGCTTTGATTTCAAAAATAATGCTTTGTTGTAGTAAATCTGTTGAAACTCTAGACATTTTGGCTCCAACAAAACCAAACATAAATCCTCATAGACAGAATGCTTGTGAAATGATATGTGCATACACTGAGTGTGCTAATGATCTGATCCATTTATCCTAATTCTTGAGTAAACTACCCTCAAATGTATTCAGCTATCTATCTATAGACTACTATCTATAGAATACTATAGCAGAAAGTCTGATCTCAAAGATGTACGATATATATGTGTAATAACTCACTGATGTATGTGTACCATAGTCACTTTATTTTAAAGAATATATTACAAAACGCACTTAAGGGGTCACATGGGATCACAAAGTTTCCTCAAAGCTTCTGGCCTAAGCTTGGTAGTATATATGCAACATTAATCATAAATATAAAGGTACAGATGATATAAGGTAAATGCTATGATAGGGATCTACTTGGGTTTAGTCCTGTGCCATCATAAACAGAACAATTTATAACATTATGCATATTTTCACCCCAAGTCTCGTTATTCTGTGAGAGCATGTTTAGTATTCACCACGTGATCTGGATGATATTAATAGAGGCTTAAGCTGTGACCTTACATGTAGGTCACATTAATCCATCTCTATTTTCATGGAAATGTTGCTTTTTCTGTTTTTGAAAGGTTGGCGTGTATTGAATTGGAGATAACATTATTATTTGACCTTTTTTTACTTGCTGAAAGGAAAACTAGAATATGTGTTCCCACAACTGGGTAATTATATAAATTCATCACATTGTCAATAACAATGTTAACGATGAATTCCTTAAAGCCATATATTTCAGTGCGGATTATTTCCGTTGATTACTTATATGATAAAACATAAAAAACATACTTTTGTTGTATATACATATATATATATATATATATATATATATATATATATATATATATATATATATATATATATATATATATATATATATATATATACATATATATATATATATATATATATATATATATATATATATATATATATATATATATATATATATATACAACAAAAGTATGTATATATATATTTGACACCATGGTTGTTCACAGTAGTTTAACATTCAACACATTGCCAGAAGTGACATTTAACTAATCGTTTCTGGCTGTCATCCAAATTAAACATTAATTTTTTTTGTATATCAGGAAACACTACAATAGATTTAGGCGGCAATTTGGAGTCTAGTTGAGAGCTTGTAATGCATCAAGTGTGTTTTAAGTGTAATATTAATGTTATATGAATGGAACCAATGCCACTTGTTTTATGTTGATTGAAAGGGTGTGAATAGGAAATCATTTACAAATCAAAATACACTATAGAATATTTTCAAAGCATCTCTGATTTGTAATGTGCATGAGCAGAATATTGAATAAAAGTAATTAATTGAAAGTGATTCTGTTATACATTTGAGACAAAATAAAGTTTTCATGTTAATAAATTTATGTGTTGCCATTCAGATGACTTGTACAACTTGTGTAAAGTTTCTGTGCAACAATATGAACAAAAAACAATGCTCTGTGCGACCTTCAAGCTTCTAGAGATGCCCTGTACTTCATGGTACATCTTGGTTTTGTGTGGAATATTTGGCCAATCGTTGGTCCTAACCACAAAGCCCAGGATGTAAATAAACACACATTATCGGACCTGTTTCTTTTTAGGTTGGCACTAACAGTGGATATGTCTTGTTTACATTTGAAAAAACAACCACCCACCTGTCCGTTTGCCCTTTCTGATGTCGTTAACGGAGATACTACGCTTAGTTAACATAATTAGGCAACCTATTCAATAATCATCTTCAATCCAGAATGATAAAAATGAGGTAATTAGATTATCCCTGTCCTCTTATGAAATACTACCCTGATTGTGACTGTCCACTTTGAAATACCAAAAAGACGACACGATGTAATCAGATTATTACTGTTCCCTGTGGAAGACCCCCCAATTATGACTATCCCTTGTGAAATACCACCCTGATTTTCTGTCCCTTGTGAAATACCACCCTGATTATCTGTCCCTTGTGAAATACCACCCTGATTATTTCTGTCTACTTGTGGTATACCACCCTGATTATCTGCCCTTTGTGAAATACCACCGTGATTATTTCTGTCTACTTGTGGTATACCACCCTGATTATCTATGGCCCCTCATGATGTACCACCCTGATAATCACTGTCCCCTCATGAAATCCCACCCTGATTATCTCTGTCCCCTCGTGATAAACCACCCTGATTATATCTGTCCCCTCGTGACATACCACCCTGATTATCTCTGTCCCCTCATGATATACCACCCTGATTATCTCTGTCCCCTCGTGACATACCACCCTGATTATCTCTGTCCCCTCATGATATACCACCCTGATTATCTCTGTCTCCTCATGATATACCACCTTGATTATCTCTGTCCCCTCATGATATACCACCCTGATTATCTCTGTCCCCTCATGATATACCACCCTGATTATCTCTGTCCCCTCATGATATACCACCCTGATTATCTGTCCCTTATGACATACCACCCTGATTATCTATTATCTCCTGACATACCACCCTGATTATCTGTCCCTTGTGAAATACCACCCTAATTATCTGTCCCTTGTGAAATACCACCCTGATTATCTGTACCTTGTGAAATACCACCCTGATTATATGTCCCTTGTGAAGTACCGCCCTGATTATCTGTCCCCTCATGACATACCACCTGATTATCTATGTCTACTTGTGATTTACCACCCCGATTATCTATGTCTACTTGTGATGTACCACCCTGATTATCTCTGGCCCCTTGTGAATCCCCCCCCCCCCCCGATTATATCTGTATCCCCTCGTGATATAGCACCTTAATTGTTACCCTTTTATCGCCACCTCCTTGTGATACTGAATTACCACTACATTGTGTAAATCCGCCCTGATTATCATTGTCAATTTATGGCATATCACCCTGATCATAACTCCCCCTTCTTATATACCATTCTACCATCCTTACATAACATTTTTTTCTTAGAGCTTCAAAGCCTGACAGAGAGCTCTTGTTTGTACAAACATATCTCCAGTATTGTTTTGGTATTTTTTTTGTTTATGTATAATGTATGTCTGTTGTGTCATGCTATGACATAAAAGTCTAATAAATCACCCTGTACATATGTTGCATTTGACAAAAATGTCATAATTATTTACACATGACGGTGCACTGATCACATCTTTGTGTGATGAATTAACATGATTAATATCAATATTTGCTATCTAAATCAATTTTATTAAATCTATACTTCTAATAAAATCCAAATGAATAAACTATACCATATACTCCACAAGAGGTTATTTATTATAAGATTAGTTTCAAATTCCATAAATACATTTCTAGTTATCACACTGATCAATAATGAATTGATTATGTGTAATGATTATGTATGCATATCCTGGCAGCTCATGAATATTCATCAAACGCTTCATTGATAATGGAAAGATATTTCAAACAACACAGAAAACTGTAAAACCATTATCTTCCAAAGAGTCCACTGTTTAATCAGACACATGAAACCTTATCCCTGACAAACAGAATCACAATATGCCTGTTCCAATATGCATACCACACTGTGATTTGAATATAAATATCCTGTGGAGAAACAGTTGCAGGGTGTTATGAGTGTGACATATAACTTGCACAAAGAAATCTTTATATTTCAATCACAATTACAGGTTCAACATTTGGCCACTTAATGAACCATTGAACCTGACTCTGTTAATAAGACAGTGATGGGCCTGATTGTTATACAGCAGGTGTGGGGTGTATTGTTTTGTAGCTGATGTTTGTACACTTACTTCTACTAGCTGGATGATCTGTATCTTCCTCTGCCCACCTGCTCTCCTCCCTGATTTAGTGGATCCCATCTTTTTTTCTTTCTTATCAGGTTACAGTCCTATCAAAGCAGTATCCCTCTTGGTGATAAGAGAGGCCACACCTCTGGGGTAGCTCTCTGTGCTTACCCAAGGGGTTCCCATAGAACCCTGAGGAGTTAGCCACTCATACCTGTCCCTGGGGGTGAGCGTTAATCCATGCTAACCCACTTTATGGAAGGATTAGGAGTGAGCAGCCAGTATTAATTGTGCCCTCCACTGCGGTGGCCTAGTGAGTGGCTCTCTATCTGTCTCTCAGTGATGTACCCTGTCTCAATCTTAACATATCCGAAAGTCTTCCTCTGGCATATTTACTGAAGACCGTTTTTCAAAGTGGAGACACACTTGCAAAATCCTAACCTAACCCAGATACATATTCCTTCTTCACTCGCATCTATCGTTTCAAGTTTTTTATATTTTTTAATGTGTGAGGTTGACCTCAATTTTATGCACCAACAAGATTGTCTTATTTCACGTGCAGTTTACATAACCACTCAATAGCTGTGTAGTGTAGGTGGTGTTTTTTTTTACATGTTCATGTTTGTATCAGACATAGTGCACAGTATGTCAGGTATGAATCAAGGAGAACATTTGACCTCGGTGTGACCTCTATGTGACCTTGATAAACACAGTGGCTCCAGTTTATGTTGAGTGGTAGTGACTTTCATTCACACCTACCTCTATCTACCTCTGTCCCTAAGTATGCTATATTTATTTAACAAACATTGGTGCATCTTTGTGTCTGTATATCTTGACGGTTGCTAGATATGAAGAAGTGAGCAGAATGTGTATAATATACACTTGGTATACTATTTCTCAGGTACATGGATCTCTAGCCGGAGGCAAACTGCATATCAATATATCAGATTAGATTTGTTTGGTACTTCTCTATTTTTACTATTGAATGGAATAGTGAACAGGTCCATTCTCATCTGTAATCTAATTCTGTCTGGCAATATCAAGACAGAAAAAAACTATGCCGGGCATTATCATGGCAGAAAGTAACTTTTTTGGGTTTTATCATGAGAAAAAGTAACTTAATTCGATTTAATCAAGAGAGGGAGTAACTTTATTCGGTTTTATCATGATAGAAAGTAACTTGGTTTGGTATTCTGGTCAAAGAAAGTAACTACGTTTGGATTTCCATGACAGGAATTAACTGCCTCTGACATTTTCATGATAGAAAGTAAATCTTTCTGATATTTTTATGATAGAAAGTAATTATTTTATTATCATGACAGGAAGTAACTTTCTCTAGATTATCATAACAAACAAAAAACAGATTATAAAAGTTACTTCCTCTGACAAATTCGTATTAGAAAGTAAATCTCGTTGATAATGTCTTTAATTGCTGTTATTTCCATGACAGCAACCAACTTATCTGATATTATGCTGAGACAGAATAATCCTGTCTGACATTATAAAGAACTAAAGTAACCTCATACCCCTACAATACTAAAACAGATGATTATAATTCATAATGTTTCAAATGAGTAATGAGAAGTTCATGTGATCATCTCTGCTGTAATATTAGTGCTTTTATTGTGTATAAGCTGTATATCTTTAATGTCACCTCTGGAGACAAGGTTGTCAGCTGTGTATTGTTTGTAAACACATCCCAGGCTGGCTCCTCTACTTCAGTCCCCCACCTCTCTGCCAGGTATTATTACATGCCAGAAGTGGAGGAAACATAAATAAACATGCCCCATATTACACCTCATTCCATTACATCCCCCACTTTATATTACACATATATAATAGGCAATTATCTGCACATGACTTAAGCATAGGAACTTGAATCATAAATATGCAGATACTTAAATGCCTTTATAAATGAATGGAAGTATATATTGAAAATAGGACTCTCTTATGTTAAGGAAATTAAATATTGGTCCACCCTATTACACATTTAGGAAATTAAGTATTAACTTTTGGCACGGTGGTCACTTATAAGCTAAAGGTTTTCTTACTTTTAAACCATATATCCTGCTAACATGTTTACTACAGTAATATAATACCTAAACATTGGAAATCGGCCCAGGTCTTCCTGAGATATATGAGACTAGTATATATTTTCATCATGACATTTCCTGACATTTGACTCCATCATCCAATACATCAAGTTATATTCATCCCCGGGAATTTTTGTTATCTCCATTGATAAATGATTAGGAAACGTGGATTTTGATGAAAAAGTTTTACAGCAAATATATTCATGATAAGGTGAAATTGATCTGTAAACAGAATATCTTTAAATCCTTTGATACAAAGCTTATCCAATTATATTCAATTTATAAGAATGATATATATTCAATTATTGATAATTCATGCGAAAAATATAATTTTCTCCTTTCATATCTTGACCATGATCAATTGGTCTAGCGTCCTAGGCTCTATACACTAAGAGTATATATTATATTAAATATATAAATAAGATAGGAATAAATATATATAAAGATGACAATCATTGCTTTATAAATAGTTGCATATGACAATGTTAAACACAGGATTCTTCAATTATATCAATGGATTATCCTCTCCAAAATGTATTATCATTGCAGATACATCATATAGTATCTTGTCGATCTGAACACATTTTATTCACTGCCTGTTCAATTTTATTTGCCGCCTACTCTATTCTATTTGCTGCCTATTCTATTCTGTCTGCCACCTATTTTATTCTATCTGCCACCTATTTTATTCTATCTGCCGCCTATTCTATTCTATTCACGATCTATTTTATTCTATCTGCCATCTATTCTATTCTATCCGCCACCTATTTTACTCTACTCTATTCTATTTGCCGCCTATTTTATTCTATCTGCCACCTATTTTATTCTTTTTGCTGCCTATTCTATTCTATTTGCCGTCTATTCTATGCTATTTGCCACCTATTATGTTCTATCTGTCGCCAATTCCATTCTATTTGCCGCCTTTTCCATTCTATTTTCTGCCTATTCTATTCTATCTACCGCCTATTTTATTCTATTTGCCACTTTTTCTATTCTTTTTGCCGCCTATTCTATTCTATCTGCCGCCTATTCTATTCTATCTGCCGCCTAATCTATTCTATTTGCCACCTATTAAATCATATCTGCCACCTATTCCATTCAATTTGCCACCTATTCTATATGCCACCTATTCTATTCTATCTGCCGCCTATTCTATTCCATTTGCCACCTATTCTATTCTATCTGCCGCCTATTCCATTCTATTTTCTGCCTATTCTATTCTATCTGCCGCGTATTCTATTCTATTTGCTACCTATTCTATTCTATTTTCTGCCTGCGTGTGTTTCGATATGATCCCCTAATGATGCTATCCTCACCTGTGCCAGGACAAAGCCTTCTATCTCCACCCGGATGTACATGATGCTGCTTCCTGTTCTCTTACTCCGGAGATAAGATTCTGCACAACTCAAGTCTATTTATGTTTTGGACATGAAATCATTATTTGAGCCTATTTATATGGGAGTTACACCCACACCTTGTGTATTTGCCCATTAGCAATATTTCCCTCTTATACACTCTTATCCCAACTGTATCGTGATGTCAACAGGTTAAGATGCCAAGAGCAGCTTAGAATTCTATAAATAACTTTTGATTTTGTTTTATTCTTCTCTTTATGAAAAGATTTGCTATGATGTATAGAGATCCGTCCCTCCCTTCATTCAAAGTATATGTTTACTACCAGGGGACAAGTGTCATTTACATGGGGATAAAAACATGCTCTTGTCAAAGAGGTCAAATGAATAATCTCTTTTTAAATCGCTGGAGAATCAGACTTTTGTGGGAGCGGGTACAACAGCACATGCGGCACATAAGCCAGTGTGTGAGGGGTGACACGTCAATCACACAGACTTCCCAAACCGACCGTCACTTTGTGGATATGTTGTACCCGTCAAAGTAAGTCAAGTTCAGCAGGGATGTTGTACCCGTCAAATCAAACCATGTTCTCACAAGATTACGCTCTGTGATATAATAAAACTATTCCCTTCTGGGTATGTGCCCCGTCGTTCTATGCACGATGCATTATCATGCCAGCACTCTGCTAATAGCTTATGATTTATCAGTTTATAGGGTATGTGTGATTGTCGATTGCAGCATGTGTTATTGCATATTTAATCATTCTCAGGGCAAAATGATATTCTGGCATGATATTGTCAAAGTCCACATATTGATTGGTATGACCGTAACTCGTCATAAAATTTTACTTTGGGCTCTATTGATTTATGTTTGTTTTATTCATATAACAAATATTTAGTGCAATCCCATAAAGCATTATGTCGTAGAATAATTGATATTTCTATGTAGTGGAATAAATGATATTTCTGCCCTTTTATTCAGTTCAAGCATTTTTTGCCAAATTGTTTGCACAAGTTCAGCAGTTTATAACCTCTGTGTCCAGGTACTGTCCTGAATGTACACATTTGGTTATTTTTTGTCTTCAAGATTATTAAATATGATAGGTGCTTACCAGGTGTCCTGTCCCTTTAGATGAGAGGATATAATCCTGAGTCGATTATATAAAACGTATATTTTCCCTCTTAAATTACTACAGAAATTGACTCGTATATAGTTCCAAATAGCCATACGCTTTCATTCCTTGATAATATAACTTATACTTTTGCTTGCACAATATTTTGAAGTAAATTTGTGCACTAGAATTTGACATTTTTATGCCAATTCTATAAGTTTTTGTGTGTATACACTCTCTCCAAAAAATATCGAAATTCTGAATAAAATGTTTGTGAAATATATTTCTATAGTGTTCATAGCAAATTGTCTTTATTTTTAGAGATTGTTTTTTTTCCTTGTGATAATATCCTACTAGCCATTAAATCTCGATTCCATTTAATACAAATACTCACTATTAGATTTCAATTTATCAGTGAACTATTGTTGCATATTCTATTCCGTATTCGGTGTATTGTCAATGCAGTTGTGTCAGTGCATTATCATTGGCCTACTTTAATTTATCGCACTGGTGTAAATGATGTACAGAACCTGACAACATCTTGTAAAATGCATCAACTTTCTTCAATCCAGTCAGGAAGAACACATGTTGCATCAAGATTAATAGCTGATATCGGGTCTGAATATCAATAAATCAACAGATTAAATGGATCTTCATAATACCAACAGGATTCCTCTCCGAACAAGATCAAGACCAAGAACTTTGTTATTATGTGACATATGTATGATGAAACGGATTGAGGCTAAGTTTGTTTGCATGAATTCTTACAGCTAATTAATCATGAAATCATGTACCATTTATGTTATTCTTATGACTATTTACTCATGATGTAACTGGTGTATCATCCATTTTATTCTTTAAGAGTTTCCAAGAGTTTCACATCTCATCTTATACAGTGCCCCGGGAGGACTCTCGTTCAGAGTAAGCAAGTTAAGAGGGTAACCCCACAAACCAAGTGACACCCCACAAACTAAGTTACACAAGCAAATGTGTTATATAAAACAGTTGAAGCCTACAGCGATACACCAGCACATGAAACCCATGGTAATTCATTACTATGATGTATCTAAACGAGAATCAAATCGTACACAGAAATTATATGATGAATTCCCGCTTTTAGAAGTTCAATGGTGCAATTGGCTTCATAGTGGGACATTACAAGATGAATGGGTCTCAGTGTGCACTGCATGCAGCTGTGACCGCACTAAATAGTTTAATGCTGTGTTTGTGCTGTATGTTCTCTTAAATGATTAATTCCCTTGCTTATTATCACCATTTGTAGAGGTTTATATGGATCACTGAGGCTGATATTTTTTACAGAATAGTTAAGTCTCAATTTATTCCAAGGTACTGAAGTACAAGGCTTTTCGTACTTTTTTGTTCTGATTTGTTTGATTGTTTCTGATTGCTGGTCAAATTTAAAACACAGTTCATATAAAATGAAAAATAAAACTTGCTTATGTTGTTTGTTGTCTAGTGTTTAATATCCTTATTGCTTAACCAAATCAGAAATTCCAATGCTATATACTTTGGCGAATTCTAAGAAATAAAATGAAATAAAAAGTAAAGAAATCCTTTTGGAGAATAAATGCATTACCTACCTATAGGCGTGGATGTTCTGTTATGGTAATGACAGGCTGTGTCAGTGGTGGGGTGTGTGGTGTGTACTGGGGGTTTATCCCATACCGGGAATGTCTAGCTGTCTTTATGCTTATCATATGCCATGCCACGCTGCATGATTGCCAGCTAAGGCCAACACCACGCCAATAAATATTTAGATGACTACAAATAAACTGTCTCTAATATTAGCCATACACATGCAGGGATGCCCACGTTAGCTTATTCATAT
This sequence comes from Amphiduros pacificus, assembly GCA_949316495.1. Classification (NCBI taxonomy): domain Eukaryota; kingdom Metazoa; phylum Annelida; class Polychaeta; order Phyllodocida; family Hesionidae; genus Amphiduros; species Amphiduros pacificus. The sequence continues at coordinate 14,109,491 of OX439003.1, read as the reverse complement.
ATTATGGATGTAGAGACACTTGGCTGCATTCCATTTAACAATTACTTTTTTTTCCATATTCCTTCACATATTCTGGGTATCCCATTTTCTGCATCTGTAAAACCCCGCACGTCGCCAGATGGCGCCATCTATGTACAATGAATGAGAGTGACGGCCCTGGAACCTGTCCATTTTTATACATCTACTATTATAGACTATTGTCATGTTTGGGAAATGGGTTGAGTAAACTAGCATATGCACATTGGAGGATGAAAGTGATCATCGCGCAATTAAGGTCAGGGTCTGTGGTAGCCCTTATTATGGGGTCACCCAGGCAGGGAGCAGATCCGGTACACATCTCACTGTACCCTCAATTATCACATTAGCCATTCATGAAATGCTCTGTCTGTACAGATACGTATGAGGGGAATATCTAATAACCACATGACAAGACTTCAAATACTCTCTTAGGGTGCATTGGGTTGAAAATAAAAAAGAGAACAGAAAAAATCCATTTTCTATGAATATAAATGATTACAAATTAAGTTATATTTTATTGAGATGGAAAATGAGGATTTCTATCTGCAATCCGCATGCGCGAAGGTCTTGCCGAAAGTCAAACTGACAAGCGCTAAACTTGCGCTTGAAATCTGACAAGCGCTAAACTATGTCTAAAGTCAGAAATAAGAAATGAAATGTTATTTACGATTTTTCGTGAATTAAGCTAGACCAGTGCTGAAACTCTTCTAAGAAGGAAGAACAATGACGTGAACAATGCTCGAGATCAGATCGGTGCTGAAATCTTATTTGGATTCCAACCAGTGCTGAGAAAGCAGATGCACTTATTATAGGCAGTTGCCTTAAACATACTTAATCTTAAGTTACAATATATCTTCAGAATCTTCTGAATGTGATAAGTAACCGCACGATAGAGATGCGATCATCATGGTCAACACCCCAAAGTTAGGTCACATTTATTCTGACACCCGCATACTGACTTTGGATTCAGATTGCATGTATCTGCATATATTAGCTCTATATAAATAATATTAATTTGTATTCATTACTACCAATCTATGTATTCAATGGGTGAAAAAAAGACCAAATCAGCATTTTACTTAGTTGTTCTTTAAAACAGTTTTGAGACCTTCTAAACATTTCCTGTTTCAGCTTTTATTTACAAATGAGGGAATGCGGGTTATATTCAATTCCCAGCATGGACCCCTATGATGTGACCTTTTCATCCTCCAAATAAACAAATACCAGTGCAGACCTGTCATCCTGTTTGATTTCACATTTGTCGGCATAATATTTAGTCACAGGTTTATGGTAATCCCCTTGTGGAACAAGACAGAAGAAAAAAACTACAAAAAGCTTTAGCTTATTCCTTTATATCTAAACTTTTGACTTTCGCTATTTATTATATAATGAAATATAACAATATTACCTGATTCCAAAATATTACAGGAATATTTTAGTTAGTTGAAATGGTTGAATTTAAAATGAAATCAGGGTACAGTTTAATGTGTTTGATATTATTATCACATCTGTCACAGACAGTAACCCTTGTCACATTCAAGTACCATTGTGTTAAACAGAAGACATCTATTCACAAGCCAGTTTGCTGACTTTTTACTTGTCTAGATCTGTGTGATAAGGTTCACCGATTAAGTCACATCATACACTTTACTTAGGACAACTTGTCATTGTGTACAATACAAAAATCCTCCAAAGCTCTCAACTTAGCAAAAAAACACATTTTTTCCATTAAAAAGTACGCCATTCTTACATGTAAAGTATGATTTACTGCAACGATTTATGAAGGCGGGCTGCAAGAAACTGTTAGGTTTGTGTTATAAAGGATACACCAGAGGTTTACCAGTTTACAACGAAATCGGGTGGAGCGCCATTAGCGCCAACACACGGGTAAGGTGAACTGGGAACATGACACAGAATACATTGGCATCCACATGCCAAGAGCTCCGTGTGACTCACCAGAGGACAGCACCTGGTGGGTGTGAAGTGCTTAGACAGATACCCACTTGTTATCTGCAAACACTGCCAACCAACTACCAGACTTCATAACCAAGCATAAGACGGGAATTGAATTGGGTGTGCATATGCATGCTTGTTTTCATAAATATTTATAAGATTAACAAATATTGCATGTCCTGTTTTTACACACACAACCTGACGGTGTAGCATTACAAATCATGTCCTGTTTCAATCCAATGTTTAATGGCTACTATCAACATAGTATGGAACTGGATGCAATGGATTAAAAAAATGCTTTATCAGCTTATTTGATTTATTATTCACAACGTATGGCGGCTATACCTGACGGCCAACGCGAAACAATGCCCTACACCTTTCTATTAGTTACTTGGATCCCCCTTTTGCACCTAAGCATAGTAAAATCAACTTTGGAATTTGACAGTCAATTTAGAGGCACTGGTTGCAGAAAGAAAAAAACTGATACGTAAATTTCAATATTTTGAAACTGTGCTGAAAGACCAAAATCTTGATCAAACTGGGGATTAAACCCTGGTCCAGCATTACTGTCAAACATCTTATTTCCAAGATTTATCCAATCTCCTCCCAGTCAACTACAACTAATTATGCCTTATTAATGTGGTAAATTTATATCAAAGCATACTATTTATATAATATTATTATATAATATTATTGGTGAATGTAAACATAATCTGCGCTTTGACTCAACTGTTATATGACAATAAAGTCATCACCATGCACTGAATATGAAGGAAGATATTCTCCCATGGTGTCAACATTGTTGTGGAGGTTGTTAGCTCGCTCATAATCTAAACAGTAAACTCAGCTATTTCCCTATAAATAAACACAAGATCACTGTTTTGTAGTGGTATATGTTCTTGAATCTGCAGGGAGTCTAGCCAGAGATGTTGCCAAACAAAAACATACCTCTTCTCAGAGCACACAGAGAAACATTGCTGCAGAACAACACATGTATAGTCAAGTCAAGGTTGATGGAAGAAATTGAATCGTGTATCAAAAGACGTGACTGGTCAAGAAGATTGCCTAGTTTGCGTGTTGATAAAGTTTGTTTTTAGAATCTTGGTAGGAAAGTTGGGCATCTATTCTCTTTTGAATTCGGACCAAAACCTATTTAATGTAAAGACAATACCAAAATGTAAACTAAAGCTTCTGGATGCATCCATTCTGGTATTGACCAAGACAAAGACTTGGATGTAAGAGTGCATATACAAATTACATATGAATGGAAAATTACCAACTCAAAATCACCAAGATTTGATACTAAAACTCTTGGTTTGAATACATCTATGGAAATTGGTTTTATTTCTTCAAAGATGAAATCAAACAAATATGGAGAACTATACACGAAACTGCGAAACAATATGGAAACCACTAAAGCACAAAATGTTTTTGCAATGTGGTAAATATCTAGCTACAAACATTCAAATGATCAACTGACCATTTCATGTTCATAGATTTAATTTTTACTGTCATATCCACATTTGGATGATTGCATTATACTTGTATTCTTGGGAGCGTTGACTTTTTTAAGATTAATGATACCTGATGAGAAATACGTGTAGAACATGCTGATAAACGTAGATTCTCTCATACCACTCAAGTGTAATACATATGAGTTTAACTATTGCAACAGGTGAGCAAGACGTCAGAATATATGTAGCTGGTGTATATATCCAGATAACAGATGAAATAGATTGAACTCTTGGTGTCACATCAATAAAATAGAAGCGATTGGTGATTATTTATGACAAGATAAGTTTATATCATTGACGATAATCATGTTATAAAAATAGATGTAACTAATTAATGTTAATATCACTAAAACCGATTTGAAATACATGTCAGTGCCAAATACTTATCACCAAGCAGTTTGAATATTATCAAAACTAGATTGTGTGAGTACTTCAGTACGGTCACTTTGAATTCATCAAGACCCAGACAAGGTGAATGCTCAAAAGTACCAGTCATTCAGAATATTTTTCAGAAGCAGGTGGTCAGGTATATAGTGTTAAGTCTTTGTACCTGCTGGAAAGTGTGGTGGGTCTCCCAACACATGATATTCTCTCCCACCGACAAACAGGTACCACTTAACTATCTGTGATAGCCAAGTGGGCCTAAGTGGACTGGTTGCCTGTCAAACCCTCACTCTCCATGTCTACTGGATGGGCACTAAGCTATTCCTGGGAAATAAGCTTCCAACAAAATATATTCTAGTCCTGTCACCCATATTTTTATATTAAAATAAACAGATACCAAATGCTTTTCATTTGACCAGACGTCCAGCATATCATTCAAAGGTATAGCCACACACAATCAATGTGTGCATAACATTTTTGTGAAAATCCATATCATTGTTTGATTGATCGTCCATGTTATTTTTGCATGTTATTTTTTTTCTTTTATTTTCACTTAATGATATTTGTTTGAAGGAGACAACCCGGCTTTGTCCATCTCCAGAAACTACCATATGTGTATGTACTACATTCAGGAATACTCATATCAAAAATGTCAATAGATCATGAGCATGTGTTGGGATACAGATAGCAAGATTAAGAGACCAGACCAGAAACCATCAAAACAGTACATTGCAACAATATCACAAATAATAGTGTTGATTCAATTAGAAATAGGTCTAAAATATGCTGAAGCATGTAAAAGCGTTCAGGTTGTAGGATAGTTGGAATCTCAGTTCGTGATATTTCTGGAATCTTTGTTGAAAATAGGTACAAAGTTTCAAGATCCACTACTGTAAACATTGGTAGCGTTAAAGTTCATCTTTAAAAAATCGAAAAAATATGTTTTCGTGGAATATGGTAAGTGAAAAGTAGCTTAGATCCTGACTGAGATAACCAGAAGCAGTGGTGGTGAATGACAACTACAGGGTGTCCCAAATACTGACTACAGGGTGTCCCAAATACTGACAGCTGAGTTGCTCATATTTATGAGACACGGACAAGCACGGGCCCGGGAGTAGACTTTGCAAGAGAGGGTTACCCTGTGACAATGATTTACTCATCGTTGCAACTGCCATACTGTCTACTAAAATAACGGGTAATCTGCAACAGGTTTACCTACCTATAAGTCATGTTCTGTGTGTCTACAGAATAACTTTTAGTGTACTACCATAGTCTTTGTCCAGTTCCGTTATAGTGATTAGAGGAATCTTTGTCTTCAGAGAGCATTGTTTGTAAAAACGTCAAAATGGTGTATTTACTCCTTCATATGTTGACCTCATTATGAACCTTTTCTCTATGTCTTCAAACATTATACAAATATTGCATCGACGATTCTGACACTTTCACTAGAATGGCTTGACCAGCATTAAAGGATGAATTTATAGTAATGAAGAGCCCCCCCCCCCTTTAGTTAATAACCAATTATATTGTAAAATCGATTAAGAATTGCATGGAAAACTTTCACCAGAACGATTTTGTGTGTAGGGATATATATATATATATATATATATATATATATATATATATATATATATATATATATATATATATATATATATATATATATATATATATATATATATATATATATATATATATATATATATATATATATATCCCTACACACATATCTGTATTTGGAAGTTAGTGTGTGTTTTCTATTTTCTGATAGCTCACACAACAACGAACAGCTGGCATTGTATGTAAAGCAAAATAAAGTTATTGTATCATAGTAATTTGATATGTTCTTGGGCATATGTTAAGACGCAGACAATGATAAATGCATTCATAGAATTTCTTAACTTGCTAATATAAGAATACAAACGTCTATATGATATTATGTGGTTAACTGCATTTAATTTATATAAACAACATTTGAGTATTTGAATGATATTTTCTAAATAATATTATTCAGGGACAACATTATGGGACTTGAGGGACAACATTTATATCATGGAACTACCGCATCTCACAGTTTTTCTAGGTTTTTCTAACTTTTTCTTATTTTTTTACATCTGGCAAATAACAGAAATCACATGGACCCCATGGTGCCTTCATAACACTCTCCTCCTTGCCAACACCGGCATAACAAAAGCAGAATCTAATCTGGTCAAAAAGAACTGATGTAGATGTATTATTAGAAACAACATTGATAAAGAAAGCAGATAGAGATTTGCATTGTGAGCAGATAGGCTTTGAGTTACTCACCGTTACTCTGTGGTCCGTGCGGGTCATTATGCTCGGTTGGGTGATTCACACCTGACAGGTACGAACAGGAAGGGGGTCCCTTTGATGTGTGAACAACCTGTTGTAATGCAAAAGATCCAGAGGTGTGGGAGAGAAAGTAATGTCAATATTGCTAGCAGGGGTATGTGAAGCAATGCAAGCACGTGAAGTGTAGAAGCCCCGGTGAGACTCACATGTGCCGGCTTGTATGGGGAAGAGAGGGGGTGAGGGTGTCAGACAGAAATAGGCAGACAACAAGACTGCAGCCAGGGAGAAATAGAAGACATTTCAGGGTGATAGGGTGATATCTTCGGCAACGTTCAGATGAATCACAAACAAAATCCAAAACTTCAAACAGAAAGTTAAACGTTCTGAGGAAAATAATAACCAGGTTATACAGTTTTGCTATTTGTAATCAATTCTGTAACGCACAGATTTAGTGGACATATTCCAGGCCAGCTTGTCAGAGCGCCACCTATTGTCAGATTTATCATTATATTTTTACAGAAACAATGCTGTAGAGAGTTTGCCTCAAGCGCATCTGAATTATGCAATATCGATCTTTATTTTTTTTTAAATATTAAAAAATCTTCTAACCCACTATTTTGAAGGGATATTGCTATAATTTAGTCACAAGCAGAGGCAATTTAATTGGTCACGTGTCATATCAAAATGTAGCTATACACATTTCTAGTTACATCATTATTTGACACGTAACCAATTGGTTTGCGCGTTTGTTCACTGGTGTAAACTTCAAAAAGGATTCATTAAACTTTGTAAAACAAGTGATCTGTTGCCCAAAAGTTACTTCTTTGTGCTTCTAGTGATCGTGGTAGCATTATGAGTTGTGAAGATGCATGAAAGAGAAGGATGTGATTGGCGCGCTCCAGGTACACGCTCCAGGCAGAGATCAGGTATCAGACATGCCACTCCACCCTCCTCTGTCTTGATATGATAAATGAATTCCCGAGATGCACCTCGGCATCTTTTGATAAGATTTCATAAGCAAAGATTAGAGTCCTGTTACAGCCTCACCTAAACAATCAAATAAACAAATATATGTATTCACTTAAACCAATATTTTCTGACTAATCTTATTATGCAATGTGGTTAAATAAAATAAGCTTAATGTGTCAAAATTAAATATATACTATAAAACCTCACTCAATTAAATCCACTTTCAACCTGATTGTAAAATCCTTATAGATGTGTACCCCCCTTTGTTTTGCTTTAATCAGAGAACGTATCAGGCATTGGGATATGGTGGTGTCATTTATGATCTAAAATATACGGTATCCTATCAATTTAAGCGATATTAACACAAACCATCTAGCAATGTATATATATTATTGAGGGATGACTTGGCTTAGTGGTCTAATGCCCGTCTCTTGTATTGGCATCTGGGGTTTGAGTCTCAGTTGGGGTGACAACTTATCACACTGGATTATTAAGTTAAGGTATCTACTAATGAATGAGTTGGTCCTAGCTTCACCTAGTGCATCATGACTGGTTATCACATGCTTTAATAATATCATGCATATCATTTGATAATGCAAATGAAATGGCCCTAATCGCTCTTCGAAAGGAGTGAGACATTTAATTCCGGTGACAGGTTATTGTGATATACCATACAGATTAATGATCAAACACTAAATTTATGAGTTAACCATGTTCTAAATCGAGTTAGCTTGTCATTGGCAGTCTCTCTTGGATAACTGTAGTTGATTCCTTCTGTCAGTTGTGGTCTTCTCAGCATCTCTGTGGTTTAGGAAATTATCTATGTATCTGTTAATTGAATAGGCCATTGACCTTATATGTCCAGTCAGATATGTATTAGTAAAAACGTGTATACATACCTATATTAGTAAACACCACAGTATATAATAATTGCTATGATTTATATCAAAGAGCTGTTTCTGCTTAATGATTTGTGCCATTTTGTGTCTGTGTGTGGTTTTATTCCCAGTTGTATTATCACTGGCCAGTGTACAAGTATTTTCACATTTGTAGAGAAGGAAGTTGCTGAATGGAGGCAGATAATATAATGAGTAGGCCTGCCAGACATCACTCAGAATGAGTGATTGCAAAGGTGTGAGCAAATAGCAGAGGCTGGTAGGCAGAATGACACTGACACCTGGAAAGATTAAGGTGCTACTGCCGAGACTGACCTCCACGCCACCTGGCGGCTGCTTAGTGCTGCTCGTTTGGCCATCATGAAGAGTCATTTTGTTCATTTATCCATGTAGTTTGGCTCACTGAGTACAGGGAAGTCAGTGACCTAAAAATGCCACCTGGTGTTAAACCCATAGCAACGGTTTCTTCTCATACAAATAAACTTACAGTCATGTGGGTCTTCTCCCCTGTGTAATTTACAGAATGAGTAGGCAAAGGTCAAAAAGGTCTAAAAAAAGTTCAACACCGAACTCGTCTGGGTTTCATTGTGAAGCGTGCAGGTGAAAGGTTTGCAGCCTATTCCAAAACAAAAATGGACGGAAGACGTCCCAATTGTTTTGATTGGGTCAATAAATATAAAAAGATTATGTTCAGATAAATCAAATACAGATTGAAGGGACACAATCAAAAAGTTTTTTCCATTGTCATCAAGGGGACTTCTGCCAAGCCCTATAAGAATTCTTTAGCACAAATATGTATATCTCTAGATCTGTCAAAGTTATGTCAACAGCTATATCATATCACATATCGATTTACACATTTGCTCTGTCAGATGATATGCATGAGCTTTGGTTGGAAATTTAAAAAAAAACAACAAAATGCTTCAGTCTTAATTACATTTTATTCAGCAATGAGAGGCCCTTTTCTTCATTGCAAAGAGATCTGTCAACCAGAAAGGAAATATATTTATTGTCTTATTCAAGCAGGAGTTGTACTTTATGAAGTGCAAAAGTGTCCCCAAGAATATTGTTAGAGTCAATCATTGATAAGGAATAAACAGATGAATTATGCTATCTCAGTCAAAAAATCTCTACACTTTAATCCAGGACCGAGACTTTCTATGTGTTAGCTGATTTCAATTCGTTTCATGCTTTTATGTGATTTTTGGTGAGTGCCCCCTTGTGGCACAAATAGAATAATACCAAATATAAACCTTATGTGGAGTAGGACATTCATAGTTATCCCTGGTGTGACTCGTAGTGCAAACAAATGTTAATGATTTGTTGAGAAATTGAATAAAATAATCTCAGGATTACTATTTATCAAATTGTTTGAAGATCTTTTAAATGTGATGATTTACAACATATGTTTTGTATTGCATGAGGAATTAAATCTGACAGCGGATAAGTATAAACATATATTATCATTTGATATAACTATTATCTGGATGTAATATATAGTAGATATAAGGTTTAAATAAGAACGAAACAGTTAAGGTATTTTTCTCATTAAACATGTTAAAAATATGTAGTTTTAGCACAGAACTTCACAGAGGCAGAATGTATATAATACACGGTTTGAGATCTCGCTGTGGTGTTTACCCTTATTTAATCTTATCGTTTTACTTTCCGACCTGTCAAAATGATAATTTCTTCAAGCTAATTAGACCCACTAAAAAAGGTTCAATTTCACAGATGACAATGGTCGGAAAGCAGCATAAAGTCAGAAGAATCAGTTTCTGTTTACTGTGTTTTAATGTGCACTTGACCGCGAAATCATGTCGGTCAAAATCACATGTTGACCTTTATTGACCTTGCAATTGACCCAATAAATAAAAACAATGCCATGTAACTAGATCAACAGGATGTTTATATATCTGTACCTCTTCCTCTGTGCTTGTATCGTGGATAAGCCAATCGATAAGGGGAACATTATTTCATCTGGAAAATGTTGAAAATGTTTGTACAAAAAACTAACATCGCTATCTGCTTTTTAAATGTATTTATTTGTACAAAGAAACATTACAACAGGACAGGTCAAAGCTTAAAAAGAGCAATTAACGTGATATTTTAACGCTATTTCTGCCACAGAAGCAAAGCACCTTTAGAGATGTCACTTTCAAGTATCTATATTAAAATGCTAGCAGCGTCATTAGAGTATGTCACCCTAATACACTGATAATATATATATATACGACCCAAAGTTACCAAAATGAACGCAAATATCGCTTCATTTCATACTTAAACATATTTTTATATTTTTACCTTCACTTTTTCAAACTATCTACCTACATTTCAGATGCATCATTACTTCCACTATGAGAATAAACTCGTACACTAAGTGCACTAAGATTGACATGATTAATATTACAATTAATAATTGTTTTAAAATGTCATTTACTTTCTCAAGTGTTTTATTGATTCAAGTGTTTCTGTAAATACTGGCGATTTCTGTCTCATTCATATCGATTAGATTTCAACGTTTCAAGGAAATTTTAGCACCATGTTGATATCGACAAATAAAATTGTACATGAACATTTAATTGGTATGTATAATATTGCTTTTAAGGTTGTCCAACTATCTTATTACAAATTAACTGAACTATTTATAAATATAATGAATTTCTGTGGTTCGCACAGCAGTGATTGGAAGCCCTAAGTTATTGCAGAAAATATAAGAATGGATTGTGCAAACTAACCAAGAGGCGTCTTCATTAGACCTAAAAAAGTCAAATGTCGGCTGCAATCTTGGTATAACATGAAATCAACATTGGAGAATAAGACACTTATATTTTTCAAACATCTATGGGAGACATATGCGCATAAATAATTTTAGATATTATCAAATTTTAATGAAAAATACTGTATCAAATAGAAATTTAATGTAATTTACAACACCAGAATGTTTGATTTATTTTGTTATGACAAAATTGTTTGACATGCAATAAGATTTCAGATAATATCTAAAAAAAAAATAACAAATTATTCTCCATATCAGACAGGAACAAGTAAGGCATGTATCCCATGTATAAACTTAACATTCACATTATGTACATCTGCTCCTAACACTGAAATAAAATATGAATGAATTGAAGCTTTATACATTTAACAAAGTGAACTGAACGCTCAAGCTTACAAACACATCCAAAACATGCAGCAGCCCAAGTTTTTAATCTTTTCAAAATATATATTAAAAGTATTTTTTTAACTGAACAATATATGATTTTAGATAAACATTCAAATGTCCAATTGAGTGGTAACCATATGATTCTATATCTAAATACTGAAATAATACTTTGTTTTATTCATTATACCTACATACATTATTCTTAATTTATGATATATTTCTCTATTTCAATAAAAGTGTTTTCTTTATTTTGGTCTAATATATTCTTTGTAAATACTCAAATTATCATTAACTTCTCTCACCTTTGTAACAAATATGTAAACTATTCTATTTTACATTACATTCCCTATATCCTACGCCTCAAATGTACGACCACTCCTTCAGAGAGCATTTTGTTTCCCGAAAGTATGATATGCATTTTAACAAGTGAATCAATTCAGGCGTCGGCAGCGCCGCCTATCGGATGTCGCTATTTGAGGTTATTGAGGTCATCAGCGGCTTGTTTGAGTTCCTGCGCCCGAGCGGCTCTCCTCAGCGCACTGATGACACCTAGCGGCTTGAGAATCTTTCTGCGTATGGTTTCCGTTTTGTCCACCACCATCTTGTTGGAGGGGTCGATGTCAAGGCTATTTGTGTCCTCTATGACTCTGGCCTTGAGGAAACCCCTCATGATGGCATCGCCCACGTACATCGTTTCTCCGGTCAAAGTGTCTTTGAAGGCCCCCGTCTCCTTGACGATTATCCCGCTGTTGATGGCTTCCTGGAAGGTTACTGTTGTCTTCTTCTGGGTGTCCACCACGGCCCGTACAGCATACGTTGTGCTCACTGTCTCGGTCTCGGCTGGTCCCCCCTCGTACACCGCATCCACCAAGCCCTGGTGAATGGCGTCAAATATCATCATGGTCTTCTTGGTCTTGGGGTCTCTGTACATCCCCGTGGCTTCGTTAAGTATGCCCTTCCTGATCCCATCTTCTAGCGAGAGGTCTCTGCCTGTCACCGTGTCCTTCACCGTTCTTATGTTATACGGTCTGGCCCTCTCTCTGTTGGTTTTAACGGTGATGATCCCGATGGTGGATTTCTTCTCCTGTGTTCTCTTGGTGGACGTGAACTCTACCTTGATGAGGCCCTGGGACATGGCTACCGGGATGGGCACAGTTTCCGCGGTTTGGATGTTGACGTAGTTGCCCTCGGCGGGGTTGATGATGCCCTGCATAATGGCTTCCTGTAGAGATATCTCTGACTCATTCCGGGGATCCACCACAGATTTAATAGTGAATGTCTTCTTTTCTTCCATCTCAGCGGAAGCTAGTTCCTCAGTCTCCGCTGTCTTGGTTTCTGTGGCGTACCCATAGTCTCCAGCTCCGTCGACACTCTCCCTGGCGGAGTGCAAACCGGAAGCTGACGTCATCTCCACTTCCTCTTCTATTATTTCCTCTTCCTGTTGTCCTATCCCCACCATTCTCTTCTCCTCTTCGCTGAGGCCGATCTCGGTTTGCCAGAACCTTGAAAATGAGATCAAGACGAAAATTAGAAAGATTGAATATGATATTTGTATGCGGACATGAAATATCATAAAAGCTCAATGAAAAATCTTTTGAAGAAAAAACTAAATAGGCGTATATCTACTAGCTATAAACTGCGTTCTTTATATTTTAGAACAAGAACATGTGTCAATTCAATATTCAACAAAATATTTGCGTTATATGTCAATAAGTCAACTATGAATTCTTAAAAAAATATCATCATCTTATATTCGATTTTGTTAGAGTAATATTAATAATTCCAAATCACAATATACGTCTCTTGCACACATCAGTTTGAATATCATGCAGTGAAATATTGAATAAAACACAGAAGTTGTATTTTTTTTACTATTCATGGCCCAAAACAGGGATTTTCCGATTAAAGGTAAGTTATGCGTTCAGAAGTCTCACAATTCAATTATAAAAGACAATTAAAGATCGGTTTCACATATGTAACACACACGATACATGTATTCGTCCACATTTTCACACCACAAACACGCTTCAAATGCAAATTCCAATATAACGTTAAGGTTTCACTCTTTAGTCTGCGTTATAATGTTAATTTAGTAAAGACTTGTTTGTTAAAAGAGTGAAGACACATTTGCCCAATTACATATCTTGGGTTACCATTGTGCTATGGAAAAGTCCATTGTAAATCTTGCAAGAAAAGTGAAAAATCTTATAATAACATGTGGCATTAGCAGAATATCGGTATTATATTACATTAAACATAACATTTAATGTGATGTAATATAACTGTAAAACAAAACGTGAAACATAATCAGATGGCAAAGTTGCAATGTAATATTACATCTATTACACCATGACAGGTCTTTGTCTGTGTAATATTACATTGGATTTTCAAATGTAATGTTACATTCATTATACTACAGGAAAATAACCGTGTTTGTGATTTCTAATACTTACAGGGCCCAAAACCTAGCATAAAAGGTAAAAAGGTAAATATATGACACATTTGAAATCAATTTCAATCAAACAAAATATTATGTCATTTAAACTGCACCGACAGTCAGCAACTTCGCTGTGTCAATATAAGGTGTCTTTTTTGGATGATAAACATAAAATATATAATTAGTTGACAAATCATCATTTTTATTGGTTGGACCTCCTGGTCAGGTCAATCAAACTAAGAACGGTAGGTAGAGATATTTTGATTTTAAAATTGGACAATTTTCCATGTATGTGTACCGCATTTAGTTTACAAATCTCAGTCTTAAGGGAAGACATCATTTTTATTGGCTGGACCTCCTGGTCAGGTCAATCAAACCAAGAACGGTAAGTAGAGATATTTTGATTTTAAAATGGGACAAATTTCCATGTATATGTACCGAACATTAAATACAGGATAAGTCTGGTTTAGTTGTATTTACATTTACTTATACAAATGTTAACAGTGTTTATATAATTTCTATCTATTGGATTCAAAACTAACAGCATTGTATTTGTCCACAAACAAGCATTAAACCAACCCTATATCTCAAGGAAAAAATGCATATAAGCAGCTACAGGGAGCAATGGGTTCGTCAATATTATGATAGCATTATTGGTTTTTTGACGGCTAATTATTGGCACAGAACATAGATAATTAGAGCATATTATCACTACCATTTATCTATCTTAAGTACGAAAGTGGACAATCTGGTTTTCAAGCAGACTCTCTCTGATTATCAAAATTTTAGTTTTATTGATGCTTAACTGCATATCAGCAAAATAGAAATGCTACTTATGATCATATTGGTTTGTAAAAGCTATATCATCTTAAATATAATGGATATATAAAAATATATATATATATGTGTGTGTGTGTGTGTGTGTGTTTGTGTATGTGTGTGTGTGCGTGCGTGCGTGAGACTTACTTGGTGAAGTACTCTCTGGTTACAAACTGTAGTTGTTCCCACTTGTCCACAATAAGCATAAGGTGAGGAGCCTGGGAGGTCTCCAGCGCCACCTTGTATAACTCCCAGTCCCTCCACAGATCCTGAAATAACATAGAGCAACCAATAACAGCACAATAAATGGATGGACAGACCGACTGACACAGAGAGAGACAAAAAGGGGCAGAGACAGAGACAGAGAGGCAGATACAGAGACAGAGACAGAGGCAGAGAAAGCGACAGGGGGACAGAAAGAAAGACACAGAGACCGAGTGAGAGAGAGAGAGAGAAAGAGATAGAAAATCACCTAACATATGTATATGGGGGTGTGTATTTTCACATCTTAATGGTGCAATAAATAAAAGGACAAAAAAGACAGGACCGGAACCGGAAAATGACACAGGCCTTAGAATATATAAAGTTAACAAATATAGCACATGACAATACAGCAATATATACTATATTCTATAAATAGAAAAACAAAATGTTTTGTCCATGATGACAGCTGTGTCAGTGTTTATATCCCGACATGCTTCACTTTGTTTATCATTATATTATGATTATAAATCATGTGCTGTTCATGCCTAACAGATCACGTGATTAGCCTCCGGTCTCATCATGCAGATATTAATTATGTTATGTAAACATTTGCACGCCTATTAACATATATAATCTTCAAACGAGTTAGAAAATAGTACGTAATTTAAATAACATAAATGACTCTTAAACAAGTATGAAGTTTGGATTAATAATTGATTCTATAAGTTTTGACAATGACTTATGCACTGTAAATTCGAAATGCATATCTTAAATGTAAATGTTCTAATCCAACTTCAAAGTAAATGTTCTATTTGCATAAAAGTTTCATCTTTATTCTGGCTTTGTTGTATACCTGATTCCAGATGACATGGCCATGTTTGGCCTCCACGGGCATGAGCCTGGTCACGTGTTCACGAGCAGCGCCCTCTAGCTCCTGGATTAGCATGCGGTATTAAGGGTTAGTACAGTGTTAGTAAACCATACATTTAGACCACACATAATAGTATGTTGAAATACACATAATGAGACTCGCAAAATATTGGATGTTCTGGTATAATATAGATAAATAACCCAGTTTCTTTTTAATTCAAGTTTTAAATCTCCAGCGGTCCCCTATGACCCAAGTGTATATTGAGGACTTTCTTAAATACCAGGGTTCCACTGGTCTTTATTTGAAGGCACATACCATCCTTTCCCTATGGTTCTGTGTGTGACATGTGTCAGTGGTTTAGTGTACCTTGTGATGTTAGTATTTGCCAGGTTACCAGAAGTTATAACAAGACCAGGACAATATGGCTCTTAAGATCACCACTTGCAACGAACCGGCTATGCAGCAATCCCATTGTCTTTACTAAACATTTAGATTCTACTTATATCAGTAATGTCAATAACTCTATACATCCAATCTATTGGGAATGTGGGTATCTTCCATATTCACACAGACAAAAGTATAATTTCTGCATAGCCGGTTGACCCCCAGTGGTGTTTGTCCACCTAAAATATGACTTATGTACCTTATACTTGGCCATAAGTTTCTCCAGCATTGTGATCTGAACAATCAAGGCTCTGTAGGTGTTCTCATCTGAAATAAATAAAAAACAATGTCATCTTTCTCCTTTATAATAAAAGTGAAATAGAAATTCAACCAAACAGAAGCAGAACTTAATCCTTATATTCTGGAATTTATATCATACAGTTGTCTCATAATATAAAAGGCAATGGCATTTCAAGAGTCTTTTACATCGTTCTAAATGTGTCTTATATGCAACCAAATGTAAAATGTCTCATATATACAAAATATAATTATGAATTGAATCTGATATATAAGGATTATCATGTCAGGAACTGACCTTCTAGGGGATTATCGCCTGCCTCGTTGAGGATCATCTTCAGGGCCAGTATCCTCTCCTGCAGATTAATGAAGCCCTCGTGTGAACCCCAGTGCACCTTAAGTGTGTCCTCAACAAAGTCCAGAATCCTCATCAGCTCCTTCTTGTCTTTGGAGCGTATGGAGCGCATCAGCTTGATCTACATCGTCAATACTTCATATTAAAACATGGTATTAACACCCTGTACTATATCTACATACTCTTTCCCTTTTAAATTGGAAGGATGCATATTTGCTATAGAGTCTGGTTATTTGTGATATATTATATACATGGGTTAATGATGAAAGAAAAAATTCCAGTTACTCTTCGAAAAAATAAGGGCATTGAGCCCCAATGGCAGGCTTCCATTTGACTTGATATAGCCCTTTTTCCTGTAATAGGGCATTGCTATTGTATATTTGTTTTCAATGCACATTTTTACATCCTCAACAAAACTCATTTGGGACAATGTACAGATATAAGATTCATCTGAGATGAAACAATAAGCCGATATATTGGAGGCATTTAAATCACTCACAGGGGGAGCTGTTTTACTCACCTCATCGGCGTTATATCTTGGTTTGAAGACGAGCAGCATGAAGAAGATGAGCCTTCTACCCATGCGCTTTAGAGTATTGGTCCAGGCTGCCATCAGCTTAAGCCGCATTCTACAACCAAACACATCCACTCATATACATCCTATTAGGGCATTTTACCTTATCCTGCTGGCTGCACATAACGGCTAAGCTACTGCTAATTAATTTGTAATTACTAATCTACATTTATTTATAGTGTTTACAACAAAAATGTAAAAAGATCAAATAGAAATGAAATGGCGATATTTTGTCAACTAAAGGCAGTGTTAATCTTAATTGTTGGACATAAATTCGTACGTTTAGATATTCTTTTCGGATGTTTTTAGGCAAAATAAATCATGCATTGTATTGTGCATATTTCCCGTTTGAAGTATGGGCTATTTTTAGAATGTATCGCTCACGTGACGGCGGCGTTGATGGCGTCCCTGAAGGGTCCCGGGATGAGGCAGATGAGGGCAGGTACCTCTGCCTCCTGGCCGCGATTGTTACGTACCTGGGAAATATATCATCAACCATTATACAGAGGGCAGCACTTCTGAGTGCCCACGAGACAAAAGCAGAGCGGCCAACATATCAAATCAAATCAAATCAAATAAATTAAAATCATTTGAATCGACACATTGCAAAACAGGATATGTCAAACATTTAGTAAATAATATATAATGAGTGCTGAACAAATTTCAATCGTTTCTTGAATTAATGGAGAGAATCTCGATAACATTTGAGTTCACAATTCAATATGAGATTAGGCTAGTAAGATTAAGATCTGCCTGACACTACCCACCTTCCACATGTTAATCTTGGAGTTGTCCAGGAGAAGTAGGTCTTCTCCTTCTCGGACACTTATCTGAAAATAATCCAATTACATAATCAATCTAAATTTGCCACATTTTCTGAGAGTTTTATTCTAGCTCTGTCAAAGTCAAACCTTATCCAAGTATATCTCTACCAATAAAATATTCATGTAATATTCAAGAATAGAATATTCAAGAATTAAATGACTTTTCAAGAAGAGATCATTCACAATATAGATATTATTTCATATGTTAACATAATCTTTTTTCATATTCAATAAAACCTTTTTATTTATTTTAAATTTAAGTACAGGCCTATTACTTATTTAACATAAAAAGAAACTTAATAACAAAAGGTGCGTGTTTATTTGATGGTTTATTGGGCTCAGGTAAGGAATTTAGGTTTAACAGTTTATACAGACAATATCAGAATATAACAATGAACACCTATGTAAACGTGGCCACTTTTTTCCCAGGCAAGCTGTGCGGCCATGTTGACAAGTGAATAGTTTAACCAACTTTTTATGCATAATATGTGTGTTGAGCAAATACTAGTGGCAAACGTGTTGCGGATGGATGACCTAGTGGTGAGCATATAATATAAATTGTTCTGCTCCTGGACTTGCTTCACACTGACATGCATGCACACTGGGTTGTGGACCAGGTCATATGTTAATACACATGTTACCTTTTGTAATGATATAAGAAAAAAAAGATGGGAACTTTAAAACTTTATCATATAGTCTCTGTCAAATTATGTTAATAATGAAGATAATTTTTTAAGGTATAAAAGAGCATCTAGCATGGGAGTCATATACCTGCTTAGTTTCATAGTCTGCTAGTGCCCGGATGGGCGTTGGTGACGTCACACCGGAAGTCCTGACATGGACTGGTACCACCTTGGTTGCTTGGTCCCAGGCAAAGTTGGCCTTGGTTTCCCACTGACGAAGACACACTAGCAACTCCTGAAATACGCCAGAACATGCATTCGATGAATATGTGAACTTATCTCACGAGAAAAAGAAAACTCATCCATGTGTCAGTATGAAATAATATGTTATGCTGGAAATATATTTTTTTCAAAACTTTGATCAAATATTTACTATGAAGAAAACCTGTACCTGGATAATACATGTGTTATAAAAAAAATATCAATCAATATGTCTGAATCTCCAGATAAATAAAACTAAATGTACATATTGATCTCACCTCGAGCTCCACCAGGAGTCGCTGTGCTTCGTTATAATCAGGATTGATTGGTTCCAATTCATATGAGTCATGAAGTTTCTTTAAATCCTCCAGCATAAAGTGTTCGGACTCATCCAAATCATGGAAAAACTGAAAATACAAAAAAGAACGAGATAGGCATCAGCCAGATGTAAAACGAATCAATAACATCTAGGTTTTCTATAAATAGCACAGAGGGTTGTTTTTGTAGATATGATCAGAGGCATCAGATATGTCAAAGGTTATATCATATCATACTGACCAAGCCATCTGTATTTTAAACATGCAATGATATCCCATAGCAAGCGTAGAGTCAGGAGGGGGATAAAGTGTGATCAAGGGAGTAGAAGGAAAGTGATCCAGGGTGATGTCAGGAAGATAAAGGTAATGATAGGAAGGTGATAAAGGAAGTGACAGGACGATGATAAAGGACGTGACAGGCAGGTGATAAAGGAAGTGACAGGATAATGGTTCTGACAGGAAGGTGATAATGGTTCTGACAGGAGGGTGATAAAGGCAGGGAAGGAAGGTGATAATGGTATTGACAGGAGGGTGATAAAGGCAGTGACAGGAAGGTGATAATGGTAGTGACAGGAGGATGATAAAGGCAGGGAAAGGAAGGTGATCAAGGTAGTGACAGGAAGGTGATAATGGTATTGACAGGAGGGTGATAACGGCAGTGACAGGAAGGTGATAATGGTATTGACAGGAGGGTGATAACGGCAGTGACAGGAAGGTGATAATGGTATTGACAGGAGGGTGATAACGGCAGTGACAGGAAGGTGATAATGGTATTGACAGGAGGGTGATAGCGGCAGTGACAGGAAGGTGATAATGGTATTGACAGGAGGGTGATAAAGGCAGTGACAGGAAGGTGATAATGGTATTGACAGGAGGGTGATAACGGCAGTGACAGGAAGGTGATAACGGCAGTGACAGGAAGGTGATAATGGTATTGACAGGAGGGTGATAAAGGCAGTGACAGGAAGGTGATAATGGTTCTGACAGGAAGGTGATAATGGTACTGACAGGAAGGTGATAAAGGCAGGGACAGGAAGGTGATAATGGTATTGACAGGAAGGTGATAATGGTATTGACAGGAGGGTGATAACGGCAGTGACAGGAAGGTGATAATGGTATTGACAGGAGGGTGATAACGGCAGTGACAGGAAGGTGATAATGGTATTGACAGGAGGGTGATAGCGGCAGTGACAGGAAGGTGATAATGGTTCTGACAGGAAGGTGATAATGGTTCTGACAGGAAGGTGATAATGGTACTGACAGGAAGGTGATAAAGGCAGGGACAGGAAGGTGATCAAGGTAGTGACAGGAGGGTTATAATGGTACTCTCAGGAAGGTGATAATCGTATTGATAGGAAGGTGATACAGGAAGTGACAGAAAGGTGATAATAGTACTGACAGGCAGGTGATAATGGTTCTGACAGGAAGTTGATAAAGGAAATGACAGGAAGGTGAATATAAGGGTGTGAGAGGAACGTGATAGAAGGTGATCAGCTCAGTGTCAGAAAGGTATTAAAAGGTGATCAAGGTAGTAACAGGATAGCATAAAATGTGATCAAGTGTCGACATGAAGATGATAAGAATAGTGTGCCCACTTGGATGTCAATCAAGAATAGTAGACATAGCTACAGCAGATTCCTTAATTCTACAACATTATATTGCAATGACCTGGCCTTTGTATTGAAGGCTGCAGTCTGATAAGTGCACCTGCACTCTGCTTATGTAATTAGCAATCAAGGATCAAAGGATTAATCCCCCACAATGCCCCCTGATATGACATAAGCTTATGTAACTTACAACCATGGATCAAAAGATCAATCTTCTCCAATGTCCCTGATATTATATATCCTGATATAACGCACTAACAAAAGTTCTAAGGTCAAAGGACATTTAAGGTCAGAAATATTAATTTTTTGAATATTCCAAGATATACAAATGTAAAAAACACACAGTAAAAATATACAAGTTGTAATTTGAAATGTTCTGAAAAATATTGACTTCACACATGATATGTATTTATCCCGTTTAGAAATCTTTTTTTAATGGGTGTTGTTCCAATCTGTTATTGCCACCTAAGGGAACCAAGGAATAATTCACATTATTTGTGCACAGCAAGTCAATCTTACTTATCTCTGTGATATTCTTATGTTTTGTTTAAATATATAGGTTTTTCAAAACGGGAAAACCAATCATAAAATATCTCTATTTGGTGTAAATTGGTGTTGCTCAAATGAATATGGTCTAAAATAAATTAAATGTTGAAAACTATAACCTATAATCTCATGGATGCTCGGATGGATCATATATAAATAAACCCAGTACTTTATGTAACATAGTAGCGGACAAAAGAAAAGAAGGAAGGCAGTACTGAGTGAATAAGTAAATACTTTTGGAAATTACCTGATGAAGATATAAATAATCAAATATAATCAAGGATATGTTTGACTTGTCCTGTGATATTTATCAGCCATCACAAATTCACGTAGGCAACATTGCAATTATTGCCAACATATGGTTGGTCTATTCTATGTAAATGCTGCGTTCATCCAAGGCCAGACTATACATATGTTTGGTATATTATATGTGACTATACATATTCATAAATACATTTTTAATATATACATGATGTGTTCAATATTGTTTGCGTTATTTCATATGTATTTATATGAAGAACAGAAATGATATTTGAATCAGAAACCATACATCATAATGTTGCCCTCAGCTATAAATCTTAGGCTGTCATTTCCAGGCAGACAGGCAAAAATATCTGTTAGAAATGACACAAATGTCATAAAAGTTACACTGAAAAGAGACTGCGGTGTCAGGTAATAAGCTTCCTTAGTAATTCGGTATGCTTAACTGCCTTTTTTCATATTTATATAGCACAAATCTGTCCGTCTGTCCCTCAACCTAAAAAAGTTATAATTGCTTTATACCCTATGGCGGGACAAAGGCAAAATAACACGTGGAGATTGCATAGAAATTATTGTATTGGCACATATCTACGTGTTTTAATAATTCCTTGTTATATGCTAATAATATAGTACAAGTGGTAAGATGGTGCACATTATATTCTTAATGATTTCTCAGATTGTTTAAGGAAAAAATATTCACGCCACCTTGAGACCTGCCCATATAGGCGTACAATGTGTTTCTGTTTGGAGGCCAATTATTCTATGATTTCTTTTTCAAGGTAATGACACTTTATCATGAAATACAACATTTTGAATGATAAAAAGGCAGAGTGCCGGCTAAGCTTTTGTGAAGGTTTTCTGAAAATATGAAAATTGAGTTAGAAATTTTCATAATGGACCCCCTAGAAATGCTATTGGTTCTTGCCGCCAAAGATCTTCACAATGTCTGTGGCTGTATAAAATAGAACATCTGGTAAGCAGAATATCCCTATCACATTCTAGGCTGGGTTAAACAAAAACAGCAAAAAGCATTCCAAAAAATGAGGAAATATTTGTTCCAATACTATGAGATGTATACATAGACTTACGAAATAGATTTATTTTGATATCAAAGCTAATACCATGCCTACCTTCTCAGGATCGAAGTCATGATTAAGGATTGGAATGATGTCGCCCAGTCCCGCCGTATCTATTTGATAAGCTGGGATATCTTTGTAGACTACATATGGCTCGGTTACTACTATGTCCTCTGTTACTTGTTCTTGCACATTTATCTCTGTTGTTACCACAGTTGTTTTAGACTCTGATTCATCCTTAAGGATGGATTCTGGTACTTCCTGAGTGATGGGGGTGTTTACAGGGGACACTATGGTATTCCTCTCCTCTGGAACAGTCACAGTCTCCCACACCCTGTCCACATTCTTATAACGAGGTTCTACTGCTGCAGTGTCTTTGAGGTCCTTTATGGCGTCCTTATCTTCAGGTTTCGAAGCATTACCTTGCTCAATTGGAGCTTCCCTTATGTTATCTTTGAGATTAGGAGATTCCGAGATCTGAGCTGTTGCTTTTAATATTTGCTTATTCTCTTTCGTGATTGTCTCTTTTGGTGTCTGTGGTTTTACAAATTGCTGTACTTCACTAGATTGGAGTTGCAGAGATGTTGAACCAAATGTTTCAATATTTTGCTCTACTGTGTGGATTTGTTCTACAGTTAAACTGTCCTCCTTCTGCTCAGTGACCTTCATTTCCTTCACACCCTTTTGTTCAGTGACCTTCATTTCCTTCACACCCTTTTGTTCAGTGACCTTCATTTCCTTCACACCCTTCTGTTCAGTGACCTTCATTTCCTTCACACCCTTTTGTTCAGTGACCTTCATTTCCTTCATACCCTTAGATTCAGGAACCTTCTCTGTGATCAATGTCTTCTGTTTAGCAACCTTCATTTCCTTCACACCTTTCTGTTCTGCAACATTCTTTTCATGTGCACTCTTCGGTTCAGGAACCTTCTCTGTTATCAATGTCTTCTGTTCAAGAACTTTCTCTTCCCTAACACCCTTTTGTTCAGTGACCTTCATTTCCTTCATACCCTTCTGTTCAGTGACCTTCATTTCCTTCACACCCTTTTGTTCAGTGACCTTCATTTCCTTCACACCCTTTTGTTCTGTGACCTTCATTTCCTTCACACCCTTCGGTTCAGGAACCTTCTCTGTCATCAATGTCTTCTGTTCAGTGATAGTTTCTTCCTTCACACCTTTCTGCTCTGAAACTTTCTTTCCAATTGCAATTTTCGGTTCAGGGGCCTTTAATTCCTTCACATCCTTCTTTTCACTTTTCAATTCAATGTCCTTCTTGATCAACGGCTTATTAATTCCAGCCATAGATGTATCACGTTTGGTATTTGCTGTTTCACCAATAGTTTTCTTTTCTACTTGTTTTGGTTTCACCTCTTTAGTTTCATGCTCGGTAACAAGAGGTTTCTTTGTTCCTTTATCGTTCTCTGAGAGTTTGTTTTCAGTTTTTATCATTTTCTTCTCTCCTCTGATATCCAAAGACACTTTTTCTGCTTCATTTGATTTGCCTGAAATATCTTTCTTGGTCACTTCACTTATCTTTGTTTCTATTTCAGAAGTATTCCTCTCTCCTTTCTGGTCACCTTTCGTTTTAGTATTAACTTTAACATCTATCTTCTCTTCTTTCTTTTGTTTCATTTCATTTGTACCTTTGTTCTTTCCTAGCCCAGGAGGAACAGTTCTCTTTGGTTCTTTTTCTTTCTTCAGCTCAATGTCTTTCTTCTGTTCATCATGTTTCATCTCAGCTACGGGTGGTGTTTTCTTCACATTTGTCTTGAGGTCAACCCTCTCCGTCCTTGACAACATATCAAGGTCCTGTTTCTTTTGACTCACTATGGAGCTTTCTGTTTTCTCTTCTGAAATTTGGGCTTCTTGTCCTTTTGTTGCTTGAACATTAATTTTAATATCATCTTTTTGCTTTTTGGTGTATGACACCTTTTGTTGGTCTTTTCCGCTCTTGCTAAATGTGACGGTTTCTTTGGTTATTTGAACAGTTTCAGTTTTTGCATTCAATTTTGAATCTTCAATGACAGCATTTGAGGTAGGTATTCTAATTTCACTGATATTACTGTCTTGGCCAGTCGAGGATTTGGCCTCCTTATTTACTTCCTTACCTTGTTTTACTGTATCATTTGGTGTAAATGGTTTTATTGCATCTTTTTTCTCTTCACCAGTACTGGCTTGCAACATATTTTCAGTCTCTTGTTTCCCCTTCCGTTTCTTCTTCTTCGTCCCACTGACCTTATCTAATAATGAGGTAACCTCTTTTTCAACAATAGTAGCTTCCTTTCCCTTTGATTTTAGAGTGATTATTTCAGTAACCTCAACTCGTGTAACTTTTCCCTTTTGAATCTCTTTTTTCGTTCTCATATTTAGAGTATATCCAATTTTGCGCCACATTTTACTGTCCCACGAGGCACATATTTGACAGGGATTATCTCTGGTGCATGACCTACAGAGGACACAGCTTTCATGGAGATCCATGGTTGGCAAATCATTGGGGACCCTACAGCCTGGACACAATCGAAATCGCACTGGAGCCACCTTAAATCCTCTCTTTTCTGTGGGGTGTCTCGTTTTACCCATCTTCCCCATCTTGGCAGTTTTTTATGATTCCACCGCAGAAAGCCTGGTTGTCAGAATGCCAACAAACAACAAACAAAAATCGGTTTCACAAAGAACGGTTTCAGAATATGAGATCCAGCGTGGTTAGCACTATCACACAGACAGGTATCCTAGCTTAGCGCCAAACTTGTGCTGGTGGTTGGTGTGATGACTAAGTTCCTGTGGCGCATGCGTCATACGTCACTTCCTGCATGAGGGCATGATGGGACTTTGACTAGCAGACGGTGTTTACTCAATGTAGATCCAGTTTTCACTGGCAGGTGGTCTCCTATCTGAGTATCAGTTGCAAACTGGATGCCCCGGGCTGCACTATTATGTTTCATAAACCATTTTTTCATTCTCCTTGTATCATTTAATGTGCTTATTTTAATAGAGCAAATATGTCTCTTCATACAATTCTGTGATAACACATAAATATAAAATTACACCGGCACAAAAGTCCTTTGTACATATCACAACTAACAAGATATAGTATTTTATCGCAGTCTATTTACGGCTTGTTAATCTGTGCCTGAGAGTGGAACACTGGAAATATTGCGAGGTGCTATGTGGGTGTGTGAAGCTATGGGCTCCCCCCACACACGACATGGCGAGACAGTGTAAACACATGAGGCAGCAGACAGCAGGATATACAATGTGCTGTTTATTGTAGGAGCAATGTGAGAGGCATGGGACACCGGCATAGAGGCATCCACGGGTCTAATACATGACAACATGTGGCAATCACCCTGTGCCATCCTTACTCTTTGATCCTCCATTATAACGCCTATATAATAGTAATAATGTCTGTGTTATATATTACATTATTTATTAGCCCTCACTTACGTAATTACTGTTATCAGTCATTCAGATGTGATATTATACCTGGGTATGCCTGCATTATATACATCATATGCATCTTTGTGCTGTGTATCAATTTACTGGTATGCATCCCTCAATGACCTTTTTGTGTATTTTTAGCACCCTGCACTTCTTGCTCTGTGTGATGATGGTACGTAAATGTGAATGCATGTCATATAATGTCACATACAGTTCTGTGGAGTCAATGCACCTATTAAGAATCCAAACATTTTTAGTGTATGATATGGCGTTAAACAGGAACACAATATTACAATATGTTAGTGTAGCGAAAGTGTCGGTATCCTTGATCTTGTCTTTTTATTACCAGCTTTTATTGAACCATAATTCCCAAATCTTAAACCATCCAAAAAAACACTAAAAGGGGCTGTACACACTGCATTGTACATCACAGAGGTCAACACTGGTTTTTTTTCTTTTGGTAAAATAGAAGAGGATATTAAAGGAATGGTATTAATCCATGCTTACCTGGTGATATGTTGAAGCGTTTTTCAAGTGAGTTTCTATGCATTTCACTAACTTAATAATCCAATTCCAGTTATCCTGTGCAGCGAAAATACAATCCTGAAATAGAAATATGTTACTGCTTATATGCACATCGATGTATCTTCTAACTACAATGTTTGGGTTAATTTCTCAAGAAAAACAATTATAATTTTTATTCAGTTCCTTCCTTATGGCCAAAGCACTGAAACATGCGATGAACCTTTGATTTAATTTAAGTGCTCTTTTTAAATCCATTTCATTATATTTGCTACAGTGGACTTAAACCCCATCTGCTAATTCAGAATATTTAGAATACAGATGTGAAGGCCATTAAAATATATACAAAAGTGATTGCGTCTATATTATATATTATAGATATGCATTAAACATAAACAAATGTTCATAAAAGATGACAATATAAATATTTGAAGTCACTGGTATTACATGTTCTTAACAACTTCATGTTCTCTAAACAAGGTAGTCAACCTTTGCCAAACTGAACTTCCTTTATTTCAGACTGGCAATTTCAACAACTAAGTCTATTAAGACAAAAAATATATTGCAATCAATATTTTTAAATTGGAATTAGAGGCTGTCATGCGGAGACTGGTGAGTCACAGAGGTGTGTTTTAACATGGCAAGTCTGTGGAATTGTTTAGATTCTAGAATAAATACAGGACTGCTGCGTTGCAATTTTTTAGTTGGAAATATGGTAGAGGTTGGGTTAAAAAAAAACATGCTTTGCGTATTGGCTCAAATTCAATCTATCTGTCTACTAAGCAAATTCCTTGCAACGCTTATACATTTATTTCACAGCAATATGTAAGAAATGATTTTTTTAGAAATCACAATCATAGAATATTAGTATCAAACTTCGAGAAACCGGAAATTGTTTTTGATTATTCATTGTTATCAAATCGTCAAGGAGACATTTTGTAAAAGACACAAATTACTGTAACACGATTTTAAGTAAATCCTTTGACACCAGGTGGCTCTGAAGTTGATTATATTGACCTAATGTGAGTTATTTATGTCTTAATTCTAGGTATCAGAATGCAGAGAATACCGAAGAACGGCAATATTACTGAAATAATACAAACATTGTTAAAATGAAATAATCCAATCTTGTTTAAATATAGTTTCACCAGTTTGGTCACGGAAAGTCTGAAATACGGGATTAAGATAATGCAATATGTCTGTTTGGAAGAGGAAACTGACACCAGATGGCACCTTCTCACTGCATATTCCTTTTCATTAAGAATTAACTGCAGAATATCAAACACGTCTCTTGACTAATATGTATCCAATCAAACTATTAGATTGAATTAGTCTAGTCTAATGAATTAGTCTAAACTTTGGCTTTACGTCCGGTAGAGGGTCTACCGAGCAAAACATGTGGTTCAATCTTATCTTTATATCATATCTTGCTGGGTTTTGAAAAAAAATAGCAAGCATTATATGGAAATTATGAGATCGGATTTGTGCATAATAATAGTGATGATCAGAAGGAACAATATTTGTTCATTGTCTCAGTTTTTTCATCTGAGATATGGGATTCCAGACAAATTGAGCTATTTGTGGATATGTCTCTGCCTCCATATCATACAGAGCAGCAGAGGCAAACAATCTCAACTGGTGCAGACTAAAAAAGTTCATATACTCAAATCTCTTCAATATTCTCTTTAGACTTTATTTGTTTGTTTGCTTGTTCAGTGTGTTTCATGCTGAATTAAAACGGGACGAGAACAGTTTTGATTTTTCAATGCGTTTTCACATATTTTAGGACTGAATATATGAGGTTGGTATGAAACATTTCACTGGATCACAGCCGAGTATTAAAATTCTCAGGCACTAATTATAAACTACTCAGCCATACTTTACTTACACTTTATAATTGTCCCTCTGATATGAAGCCAACATATCCTTGTACTTATAGACACAATTTCAAGTCAACCTATTGAACTAGTGGACACAACTTTAAGTCAACCTCTCCTTGAATTAGTGGACACAATATTGAATTAGTAGACACAATATTTTGCCAACCTATCCAAACACGTGTGGACACTATAATTGGTCAATATATCTTTGAGCTTGTAGAAAAGATGGTTTGTCAACTTATTCTTATAGTAGAAGACACATTTTATTATCAATGCATCCTTGAACTTGTGGACGCATTTGGTGAACATTTCCAAAAGCGAATCGACACAATATTTGGTGAACTTATCTTTAAACTTGTATATACAGTATAGTATTTTGCCAACCTATTCTTGAAGTAGAAGACCTTATATTTGGTTCATTCTCAATAACATGAGCGAAATTCCTTTGTTTTCATCACTAAGTCATACCATGATTTTCTCCCCATGTGACTATACCTACCCTTGCACTGGGCGATATGAATCCCTCTTTTTGATCCCCGGTTTTCTGTCCCACAAGTTTCCGCCTCTCGTCCGACGTCACCATTCGCACAGCACGCAAATCAAACTCATTAGATAAATTCTATAAAAATATATAAGTTTTAGATATTTACTTTTATTATCACAGCTTTTTTTTTGGTGAAAAAAATCTTTGTTTTGGAATTGGAAAAAAAACACAAATATAACTTACCCCACAATAATCTTGTAATAAAGCAATTTCTAGCATTGTGTATAAACAGTTAAGTTTTTTATCCGAGATTTCCTGGAATGAAATTAATAATTTGCAATAATTTCCGAGGCGAAACAAATCATTACAACAGTATGTATACAAGCCCGCATATATGCTTCAAACTGTTATTTGTTTTCATACAATATTGACAAAAACAAATTCTTCAATATGACATGACAATTTTTTCAAACCCTATTATACAAATATGTCAATTTGCACATGCTAATATCAAATTAATCTGCTCTCATGCACGTTTTATGAATCAATGTTTGATTTAATGGGTCAATAAATGCCAGGTCATCATATGCCCTCCTGATATCCCTACTATTATATATGCATTCATCATTCTGGCTGTGTGCATGACCTCAGGAAACAAGGCCCTTCACACACATTATGTGCTAATAACTTATCGAGGGCCTGCTCATTGCCATGAATAGAATACAAACTACTTAGGGAATCATTCAAACAGACTTCTATCAGACACAACGAGCACTGTACACTTACAGATAATTCTTTGTATGTGTTCTCTAGATGGGTCCGGTCTTCTTCGGACGAGGTCTAAAATCAATAAAATACAAACATCTAAGTAAACCTCTTTGAAAAAAAACGGTTTGATAAATAATAACATATAAACAATAAACTTTTCTCCCTCTGTAAATCTTAACCTCTTGGCAAAAATGTGGTAAATGATAACATTTAAAGATTAAACTGCCCCCCCCCCTGATTGTATTGGGTGGAGTGGTTTATGCTCACCTGCTCAATAATGATGTCGACCTGCTTCCGGTACTCAGATATCATGTTAGCTTTGAGTTCCTGCTCAGCGATGGCATCCCGTACGCTTTTCTCATTCTTCCCGTACTTTGCTATCTCTATCTCCGTCTACAATGTTTTATTTTGGACCTTTTTGTATCATAAAATTACAATATTATCCCAACTGAACGCCATTGTAAACTCTTTCTTATGTTAAACTTCTCAAACTAAACATGAAATACCGTTGAGAAACAAATAAAATAATTAATCTCACCCGCTGAGTATAGATCCAGTCTATACATTGTCTGTATTTTGGGTTATCTTTCTGTAATAAGGAGACATATTCACTGACTTAAAACATTATACATAGATAACTTTTGAACATATTTAAGATAAATAATATTGAAAAGACAATTAATTGAATGGAGATTCTTACCGCACTTATCTTTCCTATCACAACTTCAGGCATCTTTGATTCTGTAAAAAGATAAGACCATTAAATACGGTAACACCATTCATATGTGATTTTCCTTGGTAAGACGTTCTTAGGAGAAATTGCTCAATAAAAAGTTATTTACACCAATGGGCTTTGCAATGAAATGAAGTTATCCACCAACTTTCTCACAATATCGCAGCCTGTCGCTTGGAAAAGCTAAATCAGGTAACAGAGATATCTTCTTTAACATTTATTAGAAGTACATTACTTACCATTATATTGAAACTAGGCTGAATGCAAGCATATGTGTAACTAAGTGTACGTGAATTTGGTTGAAGGCAAATGTAGGTGAAAGTGGGCGGAAGTGAAACCAAGTGGAAATGTAATTAAAACTAAGAATAAACCTAAATACAAGTAAAAAGTGAATCTTGGTGCAGGCTAACTTCAAGCATATGTGAAACAAGGCTGAATGCAAATGTGAGTGAAACAAGGCTGAGCAAAAGTATAATTGACACCAGATTGAATGCAAGAATAAATGAAGCAAGGCTGATGTGCTTGACAGAACCCTCAGTAATATGTGTGAACGATGACAGATTGTGACACATTGAATTTACATACAATTGTAGATATCAGAATGAATCAGGAAAATGGCGACACGTTGTTTAGTTTATTTGCCAACTGATAGCTGACATAGGTGCAACCTGAAAGACAAGATCTGATAGAATGTTGCTTATTGATATATTTGAAGGAAAAAATATTTTATGCAGCGTATATAGTGTTACTCAATTTAGAATAAAGTAATGCGATCATTTTTTTATGGGAATTACACTCTTGAAACAATGAAAGAATGTAAGGATTTAAAGAATGTGTGAAATGAATAATTTTAAATAGCAGAATTGACTATACTCGGACATAGAAGTAATAAAAATAAATGGTAACTTGTAAATGATTTAAATAACCATGTCAATTCAGTAATTCTTTCCTTTCTTAGTGAACCATATCATATAAGGTCCCTTCCTTTATGACTCTCTGATGGGGGCTTTTCCTGTAATCACAGCCTCCATACTCCAGTGAGGAATATTTGTCAGCCTGGAATTCCACTCTTATGGGGGCATATCATTAGAATAATAACCCCATGAGGGTAGTAACATTTAATGTTAGACAAGGCTTCATATCATTAGATAATGACACCCAGTGCCTATGAGGTAGTTAATTATCAAACATACGTCATTAGTCCGGGTATTTTGAGAGATTTATCTAATTGCAGTTGGTGAAAACATTTATACTTCTATGTATGAGTCCTAACATGGAGCAGGTAATTGTCATTGGTATGAAATATATATTGACACAGATAGGTCAAAATGAAATAACTATAACTACCAACAAGATGAGACTATAACAAGTTTTTCACAATGTTATGGCTATGTGTGCAACTTAACATTGCTAGAGTCATACTCAT
Organism: Amphiduros pacificus; assembly: GCA_949316495.1. Lineage (NCBI taxonomy): Eukaryota > Metazoa > Annelida > Polychaeta > Phyllodocida > Hesionidae > Amphiduros > Amphiduros pacificus. Next base: position 14,077,571 of record OX439003.1, on the reverse strand, counting down.
GGATCCACTTTTACCAGTCATTAAGGATCCGCTGAGAGCTTCACACATGTATGGGTGCCGTCCCGGGGGCCTGTACCTTTCCCTCATGGGGTCGTGGCCACGGATCAAGCTTACTCTCAGCTCATTCATCTTACCTGGAGTGCGTACACATCTGCAGGCATTCTCTAGCTATATTTATGCTCTTAAAGCTTTTTGTGGAACTCAAGATAATTAAACAGTGGTAATGTTTTTAAAAATATGTTCACGTATACTTTCCAGTGAATCGTGTATTTGTCCCATAATGTGACAAATGACGTTATACAAATTTTGCATTTGAGTACTTTGGATACTTTTGATGTCAGTATATATATTATCAAAAACTCACCTTCCACAAAACTATGCAAAGAGTGTGATATATCTTAACAATTCTTCGCCAAAGATGAATTAATTCCTTTGTGGTCAGGTAATAAATGGCCAAAGCACAGCAGCTAAGTATAATCAAGTGGAGTCCGGGATTGGTGAAGTTGTCCACTGAGTGTGTTGCATGCCGTTAATGGACACACTATATAAGTGGTGCGAATTGAGGCGTGAAAGCCGCCACGGTCATCTGATGGCACGCCGCAAAGAGAACATCCACGGTGATAAGAGAGGCTGGTCATTTATAACCTGAATCCCAACACAACTGTCACAACACACACCATCTTCCCTCAGTGTGAAAGCCAGAGAGAGAATGTGACTGATGACATGGCCGGTTTGTGTTATTATAGAGGACGTAGATGACTGAACCCATAGACCTGTACCATGCATGCCATCCCCCCCCCCCTGGTTCTGGCCATACCCCCCTGGCCCTGCGCTCCAGGCTGTATCATATCAACCATATACAGACATAGGCGTGAATGTGAAGCAAATCATTAATCACACTCCCTGCAAACTGTACATATGTGCACCACTTCATGTTCAATGGCAGAATAATACTGCATTGCTCAGTCTTTATGGATCCCAATGCAGCAAAATATCCATATACACGTTAAATGAAATATACAGCTTATTAATATATAAATCACTTGATTTTATTATAGTTAATAGTAAATGTATGTTGTATTGTTCAGGCTTGATGAACCAGCTATATATACAAATGACATGTGCATCGCAAATTACTATATTTATTTTAGTTAATCATTTTCAGTTTTACATCGTCATCACTGTAACACGATCACTCATAATAGATAAAGACATGCACAAAATCTTCACACTTTGTCCTCATGTTGGAATGTTTATCATATACTCTGTTGAAAACAGCAATTTAAATAGTACCTTAGTGACATCACAGGTATCTTAGTTCATTTGAATGAAACATAATTCCGCATCTTTATGTCTTTGTCTGTAATTATAAGAATAAGGTTAGATAACGGACTTGATGCACGTTTGAGGGCAGCATTTCTCTAATTTCCTCCTGATATAGTGTTCTATTGTGTGTTACTTATCATTATATAGTTTACCTCAAGGCCAGGCTATGACCTCACTTTCAGCAGATTTGTCAAAGGTCTGCATTCAATAAATATCACTGGTTAGTTATCATATGTCATATAATCAGCCCTGGGCAACTCAGCTCATATTGTGTGCGCAATAAAAGACAAACAACTACGATGCCAAGTATCATATCAAATTAATGTAATAGATTGTATTGTTGACAAATATCAGGAATGAGAAAAAAGGAGCAGAAATCAAAGTCAACAAAAACACACAATATATGTGTCTACAAGACATCCAATAGATACGTGTCGAGTGCAAAGCATTTAAGTTGTGATATTGAAATACAGAATCAGCTGTGTTCTGCTACCATAATGTTTGCTATTGTATTCTGTAATGTATTCAAAGTTTTACTGTTTGATTTGTGTTGTAAAATAGTGCATTACGTTATTTTAATCCAAGGTGTATTATTCACCCTATATATCCAAATGGATCTGTTTTGATCTTTTTTATCATAATTACTGATCTCCAAAAGACTACTTTGAGCTCTGGACACTATCATACATTAACCAGGGGAATGTTTAAATGCCAAATATTAGGATAGGGCAGCTGGATTTAAAGTATGATATTACACAGATACCTATAGGTGATTTATTTGTGTCGGAATTCATTCTATGGTAAAAGGTCACAACATTTCCTCTGGTTGAGAACAGTGTCTCACCTCCATTACATCCTAAGCAGAAATTGCCAGATTTAGATATTCCAAATATACTTGTCTACACATTCTTGCTGTAAGAAATAGGTGATCTTAGTGATGTAAACAAACATCTATAACATATCTAACAAGTGCAGACTTAAAAAGAAACCACAATTTATGTTTTGTAAAAAAAGTTACCGATTTCTGCTCATTTTTTCATATTTTACGCACAAAAATCTCAAATGATGACAATGGTTCTTTAGTTTGAACCCTATTATACGTTTTCCACATATGAACACTTGCATTTTGTTCGCAGTTCAAGATTTCCGCGAACATGGTCATTTGATAAGTGTTCTCAAATGGTATAACGTAAAAATACAAACGGAAAAGTGGAAGAATTATTGCATATAAAATATTAAATTACCTGTCTGAGTGATAGCATGAAGTCAGGACGGGTTAAAGTTTGCAAATCAACTATTTTTTCACAATGAAAAGGATCTCTGTTTTGACATAAAAATAAATAGTCAGATCTGTTAACCCTCAGGACCTTGAGGTTTTTACACTATAGGCTTGAATGAGTTTACTTTCGTGTGTCTCACAGGTAGCTCTACCGCCGTTATTCAAGTTAAATTAATTGTGAGATGTATCGTGAGCTGAGCTCAGACTTTTTATATCACTTTAAACTTTTTTTTAAATCAAGTAGTCATCACTTGACATGGGTGAATCTGAGCACGCAACTGGCACAGTTATAAGCCCCAGAAACCACAAATAGACACACAATACATGGAGTGCTTTGATAGCGGTGTAAATGAATGAATATACACAACATCAATGATACACAAACACAGAATGATGAATTATTGGTCAATTCATCAGTAAATAAAATCTCTTATTTTGGTAGTAATTAGTGTTTGCTTTAGGCTAAGTCTCCGCTGATATATGATGATGTGCACCTAAACAATCCATTATTTCCTAAAGCTATACCTGGAGAACTAAAAATGACTCATTACAATCACAATAATAATGTAGCTTTTCTTACTAGTAGTATATTTTGATATTGTAAATGACTAGTAGTATATTTTGCACTTTTTACCCAAATAGGTACACATTAGAACCTAATGTTCAGATTTATGCAAACAAATTATACAACTCCTGGAGCTATACTTGTAGAACTAAAAATGACTCATTAAAATCACAATAATAATGTAGCTTTTCTGGAAAATGACTAGTAGCAGATTTTGCACGTTTTACCCGATTAGGTACACATTGGAACCTAATGTTCAGATTTCTGGCAACATATTTTACAACGAAGAAATTGTATAGCATTTTAGAGTAATTTCATTATATTTTCATCCTGGTTGAGACTGATTTATCGCCTTTTTTGATATTGTTGTTGGCATTGAGTGTGTGTACTCCCTTACCAACTGGGCCCCAAGCTATATTTGCTCTTGTTTGTTACAACGCCTAGGGTATGTAGTTAGCAAGAAATTCTTCAGTACACTAATGCTTATTTATTTTCTTGAGTGCATTATTTATTATATAATGAATCTTTTTATTCTCCATCTTATCTGTGAATAGTCAATTATATAATCAGCGGCATTCTGTAAATAGTCAATGATGATATTCTGTGGCATTCTGTAAATAGTCAATGGTGATATTCTGTGGCATTCTGTAAATAGTCAATGGTGATATTCTGTGGTATTCTGTAAATAGTCGATGGTGATATTCTGTGGTATTCTGTAAATAGTCAATGGTGATATTCTGTGGCATTCTGTAAATAGTCAATGGTGATATTCTGTGGTATTCTGTAAATAGTCGATGGTGATATTCTGTGGTATTCTGTAAATAGTCGATGATGATATTCTGTGGCATTCTGTAAATAGTCAATGGTGATATTCTGTGGTATTCTGTAAATAGTCGATGGTGATATTCTGTGGTATTCTGTAAATAGTCAATGATGATATTCTGTGGCATTCTGTAAATAGTCAATGGTGATATTCTGTAAATAGTCGATGATGATATTCTGTGGCATTCTGTTAATAGTCAATGATTATCAGTAACATTCTGTGAATAGTCAATGATGATAATCAGTAACATTCTGTGAATAGTCAATGATGATAATCAGTAACATTCTGTGAATAGTCAATGACGATAATCAGTGGCATTCTGTATATAATCAATATCGATATTCCGAGGCTATGGCATCATATGAATAGTCAGTGATGATATTCTGTGACATTTTGTAAATAGTCAATGAAGATAATCAGCGGTATTCTGTAAATAGTCAATGATGATATTCAGTAGTATTCTGTGAAAGGTCAATGACGATATTCAGTGGCATTCTGTGCAAAGTCAATGACGATAATCAGTGGCATTCTGTGCAAAGTCAATGACGATAATCAGTGGCATTCTGTGCAAAGTCAATGACGATAATCAGTGGCATTCTTTGCAAAGTCAATGACGATAATCAGTGGCATTCTGTGCAAAGTCAATGACGATAATCAGTGGCATTCTGTGCAAAGTCAATGACGATAATCAGTGGCATTCTGTGCAAAGTCAATGACGATATTCAGTGGCATTCTGTGCAAAGCCAATGACGATAATCATTGGCATTCTGTGCAAAGTCAATAATGATAATCAGTGGCACTCTGTGCAAAGTCCATAATGATAATCATCAGTTTCAGAATATCATAGATATGATAGTTTTTCGTGTTTTCTTAGAAATCTTCAGGAATTCCATGCTTTCTTAGAAATATTTTGCCTCAAATATCAAAGTTAGCAACATCAAATTGTGCATGATAAGGTCATCAATATTAGTGTCATCTAGTCGTGGGAGATTAAGTCCCCAATATTAGTGTCATCTAGTGATGTGCGATAAAGTCCCCAATATTAGTGTCATCTAGTGATGTGCGATAAGGTCATCAATATTAGTGTCATCTAGTGGTGGGAGATAAAGTCCCCAATATTAGTGTCATCTAGTGATGTCCGATAAGGTCATCAATATTAGTGTCATCTAGTGGTGCGCGATAAAGTCCCCAATATTAGTGTCATCTAGTGGTGCGCGATAAAGTCCCCAATATTAGTGTCATCTAGTGATGTGCGATAAAGTCCCCAATATAAGTATCATCTACTGGTGAAAGATAAAATCTCAAATGTTAGTAATCTTTCACATACTCGTGCCTAAGGGTAGTCTAATTATTCCATACCAAATTAATTAAACTAAAACAAACAGCATGATTGCGATTTAGTTTTGTTTTTGTTTTACATTTGTTTATTTTCTACATCACCTCAGATTTGGCTGTTCATATTCGCATAAACAACTTTCGTCCTGTGACATCAACTGATGTTGAGTTACAATAATAAATCATAATAAAGCAACATGTCAGCAATATCTTTCAAAATCATTCACAACAATTTCTACAATTTTTACTTAAATCATTTGTTGGATAGTCAGCAAAACTTCATCCGCAATATAGTCATAGCCGTCAACAATTTGCTGCATAACCAGATTGTCCCCATTGACAATGGTAGTGATATGCAGACAAACAAACTCCGGCGGCAGCTGGTGAGAGGTGCATATACAAACACACTGTATACATGACCATCTGAGCTGCTCAGAAGCACTCCAATATAAAGGCTAACTTATGCAAATAACTAGTTAACCTTTGGCCCATACTATCAAGCTTAAAACAAGTGAGCATCATCAAACTAATAAAGCACTTAATTAATCCTTTACCTAATGCAATTATCATTTGTGATTTCTTTAACATATAGCGTCCGTTTTTGGCAATAATCTTTTAATGACCGATAACATATTTCGTTTCTGTTGGTCAATATGAATATGAAAAATAAAGAGATACTGAATATGAAAATATGGGGCATGTCTGTGTTTACAGCATTCAGATCATGATTAGTTATCTTGTGAAATTTGAGACTTTTCTCACAGTTCTTGTTTCCGAGGAGAATCATTCAACGCTAAGGTATGTGTATGTCAACTGTGCCAATATGATAAATGTACCTATCAATTTTCCCATTTATTTTTGTACACCTGCAAAGTTCTAGGGAAAGTACATGCAAGATTTATTTAAATGTAAGGAGTAAAAGGCCAGGTTTTATATCAATGTGAATTTGGCCACACAATTCACTTTAAGCTTTGTATGTATGGGTTATAAAAGTATGATATTGGGGGGTTAACTATGTGAATATCTTCTACGTCATATATTTGTATGATATTGTAAAGAATGTATCTTCTGAATTCCTTGGCAATAAAACTATGACTTTCCCGAGTAAAGTACTGACATGCAAGATATATATTAGCCAAAATATCAGATTGTCTCCGTAACCTATATTCATTTGTCAAAACATTATTCTTTTCCCAAAATATATTGTGCTATTATAACTCTGTTATATACTTTAATATGCTTAAATCTGTTTTATATATCAAAGACAATATATATATACAGAGTGTATGACTATGTATTTATAATTATTGTAGTAAATAAATCAAGCTAAGCATTTAAACAGGTGTCAAGTAGATAGACTCAATGTGTTAATACAGGCCCTGTGGGTCGGACAAGCCATGTCTTCATCTATCACCACCACAAAAATAACACATACTACACATGTGTAGGTGGGTATCAGGGGTCAATGATCTACCTGCAAACATACATCTTAACCAATAGGTGTCATCTAAGCATCACCGAGAGAAACATACATTGCTGCTAATTATCCACCCAGAATAAAACTGCTCTATTTTTTTTAATAGTGAAACAAAACATCTGACTCATAAATGCCAAAGCTGCATTGGTGTTGATCAATGTGTAAATAAAACAAGAGATGGTTGCGTTGTTACATTATGGATTTTCAATGCATCCGTCTATAATGACTGAAAGCCAGAACTTCATCATCTGAGCACTGTGAGCACTTGGATTTTCTTACTCCTGACTTACTATCCTTTCATCAGCTCACTCTCTCCTTCAGGGTTGAATTATGAGTAGGGATGAAAAAAAATAATCAAATCTGAAACAGAATATAATATGTATGTACTCACGGTGCTGTGTGACATATGGCAGTTGTGAGGATGGTATGTGACTTGGCCGGGTGCCTGTGTTTATGGAGACACGCCACGATCCAGTGGTTAGTTCCATGTGTGCCCACTACCATTGTGTAGACACATCTAGGTATATGGACCCTTTATCCTCTCTACCTATACCTGCTCATCAGGCACCCTTCAAAGACTCCTATATACATACACTCATCCTTGGCTTCATCTTGTCAATAGAACTGAGAAAAAGGCATGCTTTCTTTTGTATAGATATGACAGTTCAATAGTTTTCATTTATTATCAGAAATTTGAAATGAAAGTTACCAATAACCCTTTTTTGGCTTGACCAAGCATAGAGATGGGCATAGGGGCATCAATATATGTAGTGCCTTGTTATAATGAATTCATCACCTTTCACAACACTTCCAGATCAGTGCTTCGTATGTCTTTTGATGAACCGGTGCAAACAGAATAGTTACATGAGAGGCCCATGCCCAAGATGGTCAACGAAAGAACTACTTGGAACATGAGTTGACTTGACAGTATGTGTAATTAAATTGATCTTGACAATGTGTGTGGTTTAATTGATCTTGACAATATGTGTAGTTTAATTGATCTTGACAATGTGTGTAGTGTAATTGATCTTGACAATGTGTGTAGTTTAATTGATCTTGACAGTATGTCTAGTTTAATTGATCTTGACAATATGTGTAGTTTAATTGATCTTGACAATGTGTGTAGTGTAATTGATCTTGACAATGTGTGTAGTTTAATTGATCTTGACAGTATGTCTAGTTTAATTGATCTTGACAATATGTGTAGTTTAATTGATCTTGACAATGTGTGTAGTGTAATTGATCTTGACAATATGTGTAGTTTAATTGATCTTGACAATATGTGTAGTGTAATTGATCTTGACAATATGTGTAGTTTAATTGATCTTCGCAATGTGTGTAGTTTAGTTCATCTCGTGTGCGTGATTTATTTGATCTCGGCAGTGTGTGTGATTTATTTGATCTCGGCAGTGTGCGCGATTTATTTGATCTCGGCAGTGTGTGTGATTTATTAGATCTCGGCAGTGTGCGCGATTTATTTGATCTCGGCAGTGTGTGTGATTTAACTGATCTTTACAGTTTGGATGATTTAATTGATCTTGACAGTTTGGATGATTTAATTGACAGTGATTTAAATGATCTTGAGATATTTGTCTCTTTATATATTTTACGATGATAGTGTATTTGATTAATTCAATCAAGACAGTGCGTGACATCTTGACATCTTGCAGAATTACAGTCTAAAAATGATAAAGATTACAAAGTGTCTTTTCTATAATTTGAACATTAAACATTATACACTTGTGTCGCCTTCAGCTGACTTCTCACATGCTCAAAGCAGGCAGCAATGTGCAAGTGGGCTGAACGCTTTTTCTTTTCTTTTCTTTTTTTTTGGGGGGGGGGTGAGGGGGTGTTACCTCCAGCTTTCTGGCGAGGAAGCTTCAAACTTTTGGGGAGAATTACTCAAACTAATATCTACTTATTAGACGCATAACAAACGTGTACTCTGTTTGATTTATTACTGAAAGAGGATTCTTTGCCGAGGTATAAATGAAAGCCGTTTGATTATAAACACATCCTTTCTTGTTTGTTTCCCGGTTAATGTTGGCCACTTATTGAGTTTCAGGTCCCCTTCTCGACCATTGCAGAAATAAAAAGGTTCATAAAGGATGGCAACAGTCAAGGCCATTTGTTACTGATATATAAATACAAACCCAGCTATCCAATCTTGCTCTTTGACAACCTTTAGCACTGAAAGGGTTTTTCGAACTGATATGTTCGACTCAATTTCTGACATTTGTCGTCTTATAGTAAATGCTGCCTTGAACGCACGACTAACTGTGGCTTTTGAGTGAGTGTCCTCTGGTGGTAGATTTTCCGGTTAAACCTGGGAAATTGCTTGAAGACCCACGACGGGTATGAAAGAGACCCTGTGGGATACAATCCATTAACATATACAGCTGATCAAAGTCAGTTAACTACCAGTTCTTGTTTGATGTATCCACCCCATAATATTACCTACATAAGTGCTGCCCCCTGTGAAGGTAACCAATGATTGGGTAGATAATGGAGGGAGCATGCGTCAAAACACTTGGCAAACATGTGTTCTGCTCTGTTCTGGCTGATGAGTGTACAGGAAATATCTGTCCATATTTGTCTTGTTATCTCACAGGTCGACAAAGAGTATAAGTACCCAGCCCCTCTCTGTCTCTGCCCTATATACTAATACCTATAGGCATCAGAGAAATGCAACAAGAAAGTGGTTGACCATTTATAATGAGCTTTCTTGGACAATTTGGTCTACTTTTTTTCAAATTTTCAACATTATTTCTTAGTTTCTTGATTGAATGCTTGGCATCCATGACAAAATTCACGCATCTCCTAGTATAAGGATTGGATGTGGTGAATCTATTGCCTCATGGATCTCCACCAGCAAAATGGAGGCTAACAAAATTTCTGTTACCATCTGCACCATCGAGAATGCAATAATATGTTTGAAATCCTTTTTAAGTCCAATTTCTATCCACTATGCTGTGAATACTCATAATTCCCCCTTGCTTGTTCCTCTTTGGCTTGTCAGATGCACTCTTAAAACCTTTGCATACATTAAGTGTTTCAACGATTTTACATAGGTTTAACAAATCGTCCTGTGATGACAACTTAGAGTAACCAAAATTGTTCAAACTTTGCTTGTTGCTACTAAATTTCACCCATCCTGTGCTATCAATCTGAACAGTGAGCTTAATCTGTTTAACTCACGACTCCATTAGAACTCGACTTCCGGAAACTAACAATCAAACAATTATGTTCCCTTTAAGCAACGAGACTAGAAGAGAAGAGGTCCAGCTCTGGATTTATGGCATTATGTAACATAATTTTAATTTACCCCCTGCCATCACTGGGCCAAGATACCTCAGATGAAGGTGGAGCAAGCGGCCAACTTCTGAAACTGATTATCTAACTCACTGTTGATAAGAATCTGACTACTGGGTCTGTGGCCGATGTTCTTTTCGCTGTTTACTTTATTTTCCATGATTTCCCATCAGTCCCTCAGTAAACTTAACAAATTTCTAGGATTATACTGGATAAATATCCAACCTGCGCAACACTTATATCTTTGTCCCTGAAGGTCTCATACATGCTCACTCTAGATAACTGCATTCAGCACACGTGCTTTAACATAATATGTCAGTTACTTCAATCTGCAAGTGATATTCTTCCTTCTGGACCATTCTAAAGTGAGAATAAGGTAATTAGCAAATACTTTTATCAATAAATAACATCAATTTTGACTGTGCTACGATCACTTGACCCCTAAACCATTCAGCAGATGGGCAGAGGGGAGTATTATTTACTAGCATGTATGTTTGTTTTAGGTGTCAACTGGCCGGATCATTTCTTAAAACTGGCTTCTATGTGCACATGCGTGAAACATGTGTGAAGTCTTTTGTGAGTGTGCGATGTATAAATACACTAAGTGAATGGATATATGTATCCATTCATATACACTGCATACAACTACCTTTTTACTTTGGATTATATATATATATATATATATATTCATTCATTTGAACAAATTTTGATATTTTTCAACATTTTTATAAATGACAATTGTCTTAGTATACACTCTTATTTGATTTTCAAATATATAATGCCCAATTTTATCCAAGTCACACACCTTTTCAGCCATGGCATCAGGATACAGTAGAGATCCTTGCTGGTTTAGTGGCCAGGACAGAGTGACCGGGGAAAAAATTGGTGAAAAAGCAGCAATATAGTATACTGTTTAACTATAAATATGTTTTGCTCTGTAACATAGTTTAGCAGAAATGAGATGGTGTGTCAATGACTGACCCCAGACAGGGAGATTAAGATAGCCAACTGCATAGGAAAAAAATGGGGACCAATGAATATTTGTTTATTCACACAGGAAATAGGCTCAAAGTCATCTTTTTTTAAAATACAGTTTATAAATGTGGGATTAGAATTTCTCATTTAGTAAAATGTGTTTAGTGCAGTCCAGACTTCAGGGGTAAAGTTCCCAGGACCTCATCTGCATACACTCACATGTGTGGCAAGCAGGAGGGCAGATACAATCAGAGGGTGTGAAAGTGTTATCTAATAATTACACAGCGAAAAGAACATCGGGACAGGGGTACTTGTGGGAGCTGGACCTCTTCTCTTCTAGTCTCGTTGCTTTAAGTAAACATAAGATGTCAGTCCTGTTTGAAAATATTTCTTTGTTTTTTCTTGATCTCAGCAGTAAAAAAATATCTTATACATGTGAAAACCTTTCTGTCAAAAAGGGAAGACATGACTCAAGGGCTGTATGGAATCCCCCTTAAAGGCTGAGGTATTGAAAACAATGACATTAAACCCTTTGATCACTGGTTTGACTTTGAATGGCAAAACTGAATGCTGATATTTGGTACCAGTGAAATTTACGATTTGATCCTCTTTGTTTTTCACACCACTGAATACATCAAAGGCGGCATGGAATTCCCCCTGGAGGCTGAATTGTTTTTTTTATGTTTATGAAAGATATTTATCACCAGATGTTTTCAACCTGTGCTTATCTCTGTAATTACCAACCCCCCGTTGTAAGACGGGCTGAGGCCAAGCTGTGCATTAACAACCCACTGTAAATAAAAACATGTAAAATGTAATTTATGACTGAAAAATTCAAGGTTTCAAAGAATTAGTAATGTTTGACAATTTTCCATACGAACCACAAAAAGTTCAGCAGACGACAACAACAACAAGAACACCTGTGATGTCAGGCGGCGCTGATTACACAAGGTGCAGACAACAACCAATCAAGACTTTTCCCGTGTTCATTGGATAAAATGGAATCCTCTCACTCAGTTAACTCCATGGTAAGATATACTTTACATATGAATGTTTGGTTTTGAATAAGCCTCCTTGCTGCCTTAAAATTGATATTCTCCTTTTTAACAAGTTGATCTCGCCGCTATCTGAGAATTGTCTGTACATTGAAAATAAACCCTTATAGCCTGTACCTTGAAAAAAGAGGATTTTAAATCTATTTTTTTCATGTTCATTTCTTTGTATTTAAAGGAGAGTGTTGATACACAAATATAGACGTGAATGCAAGGTATTTAATGTGTCAGGATTAAATTAAAATTGGCAATATCTTTTTCTCAATAATATATCAATATTTTAATTCTTATTCTAATTCTATTCTTTAGATTACAAACATGACATTTAATTTATTATTCAGTTTGTAGTTAAAATACTAATCTTTTCGATAAAAGATAAGGATTTGACATATTTGTAAGATTATATTGAAAATAAGACAGGCACAGTATCTCTGATGAATATCCTTATTTACGCAGAGCCTACAATTGATTGCTAAACTGTTGATTTTTAAAAATTCTAGGGATCAACATGGAGCTTGTTTCCGGTAAGATGGCGGAGTAGCACGTGTTTTGGCGGAGCAGAGGTGAAAATTGTAAAAAAACTGATGATATTAAGCTGACATCTACTAAAAGACGAAAGAAGATAGAAGAATACACAAGGATAATGGAGAACCAAAATTTGGAATCAGCCAAGGGTGAATATGATGACACTGACAATGAAATAACAATGAACATTCCCCAGCCTCAGATTTCACTTGCTAATGAAACAGCACCCAAATACTTTAATGAATCAATGGATAAAATTGCCAAACTACTGATGCCACTGCAGAAAATTGACCCAATCCTGACCACTGTTAAAAGCTTAGAGGCAGCTGTGAGCAACCTGCAGCTGGAGGCTGCTGAAGCCTTGAACACAGCAAAAAGTGCCAAGAATGAAGCTGCAGAGACTAAGAAAATGCTGGATGAAACAAACAAAAAACTGAACAAATTGAAAAATGAAATGATCAACCAAGAAAACTATCAAAGGCGAGAGAATCTGATATTTGACGGCATTCCTTATGAAGCAAATGAGAATTTGGAGCTAAAAGTAAAAAAAATCATTCAAGATAACATAGGAATAGAAGATGCTCAAAATATGAAATTCGACAGAGTACACAGAATTTTCAGGGGCGATAAAACCCCAAAGTCAACCATAGTACGCTTTCTCTGGTTCCAGGATAGGGACAGGGTCTGGAAAAACAAGAAAATGCTCAAAGGTAGCAACATATTTTTGAACGAGGACTTTGCCCCTGAGACAAGTCAAAATAGACGGCGTTTGTTCACCATCCTGAAAGCTGCGCAAACAGCACACAAGTTCACGAAAGCATACATAAGAAAAGACATACTTGTACTAGACAATAACTCTTACAGTGTAGAGCAATTGCACATGTTGCCTACCTTCCTGCAACCTGAATTCCTGGCAACCCGAGAAGACGAAAAGGCATGTATTTTCTTAAGAAAAGAGTCCCACCTCAGTAATTTCCATGCATCAAATTTCAAAATACAAGGAAAACCATACAATTGTGTAGAGCAGTACCTATGTGCCTCCAAGGCCAGACTGTTTAAAGACCGCTACACAGAAGCTGCCATCATGGCTGAGAAAGATCCGGCATTGCAAAAGGCGCTAGGAAAACAAGTAAAAAACTATGACCAACGCATCTGGGCTAAGGAAATGCGCACAGTGGCCCAGAATGCTGTCCATGCCAAATTTGACCAGAATCCGAAATTGAAGGAAAAGTTACTCCGCACCAAGGGCAAGAAGATCGGAGAAGCAGCTGGGAAGGATATGAGCTGGGGAATTGGGCTGACTATCAGCCACCCCGACGCCCTTGACCCATCCAAGTGGACTGGTAGCAACCTCCTTGGGCAAACCATCATGGAGTATAGGGATTCCTAAATATTATGCATACTGCTGTATGTGGTGCCATATGCATACTCTGATACAGAACAGTATTAAATGCCACAACACGAGATAATAAAAACCATTGTTATATAACTGAATACGTTATCTATTAAACTACCATATCACTGGTATTATTATTCTACTACTACCAAATTATTTGCTTATTGTCATATCATACTCAGAGAATGCTCACAAGTAATAACTGTATATCCAAAACTATTTGCTTATTGTCATATCATACTCAGAGAATGCTCACAAGTAATTAATGAATAACAACTCCTATATCATGTATATACATTTCACCATAGGATTTATTAGTTAATAAATGTATAGCCCTGAACAATTATATGTTACTTTATCTCAGGATTATTAGAACAACAACCTATATGTAAATCACCAAGTGTTAATTAGGTTATCTGACACTTATCTTTTACTGTAGAAAATCAAAGTCTATATTAATTATATGTTTATTTGTCTAGTTATGCTGGCAGAGTTTGTCATATAGAATTACAAGATTACTATATTTAGTCATTTTGCTGCAATACTCTGCATTATCAGAACTACCTTTTCATTATTATTATTATTATTATTGTTAGTATCATCATGACCATCCTTATGTTAGAAAGAGAGTAAATGTTTATAAATGTGCCATGTTAATTTTATAGAAAAACAGCCAAAATTAGTATTATTTCCTAGTCTGTGTTTTTTGCTGTTGTTAATATCACCAATTGAGATTATCTATATTATCATTAGTAGATAGATTATCATTGTAAAGAGTCAGCATTTCCTAGTCCATGTTTTTTGTTGTTGTTGTTGTTAATGTCACAAATAGAGTTTATCAATATTATTATTAATAGATAGATTATCATTGTAAACAATTAGTATTTAAACAGCTGTTTTATGTTTTTTTTTCTTTTCTCTTTTTTTCAATTCATTAGCCAATCCTAGTAATTTGGAATATTATAGAATATGTATCATACTCAGTCTATGTGACTATTTGTACTATATTATCTTGTCAAACTAAAATATTTAGGTCAATACGATACTTCATGTTAAATAGATGTCTGCTATATTTTATTCATGACATTAATACTGTCATTTTATCTGCATATTTAATGTATCAATACCAATTTGTTTTCAGTAGACGACAGTTACCAAAGTAGAAAATTCACCATTTTCACCTCAGCTCACTGTTAACCTGCAACTCTAGCTATCTGTATACTTTAATAGGTATACATCTCACGTTCACAGTCTTATATAAACATGAAATTGCCCCCACAAGGGTATGTTTGTTTCAGACTATCATTATCATTAGATATTGGATGTATGGTTGTACTTAGAATTGTTGCTACTGCTGATTATATCTATACAAAGACTACCACTATTTTGAATGCTGAATCATATCTTGTAATTGATGTGTTGAATGTAATTGTAACATATGATGTTCACTGACAATTCCATACTTCAATTCCAGTGGGGAGTTAACCAAAATTCATTATCTGATAAACTAAAAATAAATCATGATGAAAATGATGAGAGTGATCAAATCAATATTATAAGACATTCATCATACTTTGACATAGACAAAATGACTACGGAGGTAGGAAATAAGAAGTGCTGCTTTAGTGTGCTTAGTACAAACATTGAATCAATCAATGCAAAAATTGATGAATTGAAACTATATATAGACAGACTTAAGGCAAAACATTTTACATTCAGTGCCATTTACATACAAGAAAGCTGGCTATCAGATAAAGATAAACCAGATCACTTAAAGATAGCGGGCTACAAATTAATACCACAAGGGAAAAGCTGCAGCAAGAAAGGAGGCTTGATTATCTACCTAGACAAAAAATTTGACCACACAGTCACTCACAAATTAAATAAATATAAACAATGGGAAGGACAGATAATTAAGATCACAAAAGGAGGACTCACTAAACCTGTTGTCCTGAGTAATATCTATAGACTACCCAGATACTTAATAAATGACTATAAAGAATTCACACAAGATATCACGCCCATCTTACAATCACTCGATAAATGACTATAAAGAATTCACACAAGATATCACGCCCATCTTACAATCACTCGAAAGTAATAGCAGTGAAGCAATAATAACTGGAGATTTTAACATTGATCTTTTAAAAATCAATGAAAAAGAGGTTATAGCTGATTATTTTGACACAATCACTGAAAATAGCTTTTATCCAAAAATCACATTACCAACCAGATTTTCGAATAAACATGGCACACTTATTGATAATATTTTATGCAAACTCTCAGAGAAAACCCTAGACACTACATCTGGTATATTACTTGACAAACTATCAGATCACCAACCCTACTTCACCTTCTTTAATAGCATCCTGCACAAAACTAAACCTGACAAGTATATCATTGTTAACTCTCAGTCAACTGAATCCATGGATAAGATGAAAGAAGAAATTAAACAGGCAAAGTTACTAGTTTTGTTGGACTTAGACCCAAATGCAGATCCTAATATTAACTATGACATACTAAATAAAGTGATAACAGATGCCAAAACCAAACACATGACCTCTAAAACTGTCAGAATTAATAAATATAAGCATAAAAACTCCCCATGGGCCACAAAAGACAATCTATATAAAAAACTTAAGCTAACGAATCCTGACTCTGCTGAATTCATCATAAAAAAAGATAATCTAAGGCAATATAACTGTGTGTTAAAAAAGGCTATTAGAACATTGAAAAGAGAATATTATGAGGCACTATTCTTGAAATTTAAAGGTGATATTAAAGGAACATGGAAGACTATAAATAGCATCCTAAACCGAACCAAGAAAAAGAAGATATTCCCAGAAATATTTTATGACAGTGAAGAACAAATAACAGATAAGCTTGAAATAGCAAATAAGTTTAATACATTCTTAACTAACATAGGCCCAAATCTGTCCAGAAATATAAAATATTCTGGCCATAAGACTTATAAACACTTCCTGACTAATAAATACCTAAAAGCCTTCAAATTCCAAGAAATCACCAGTGATGAAGTAGGAAAAATAATACAAAACATGAAACCAAAAAATAGCTCTGGAATTGATGGACTATCAGGCAAACTAATTAAACATTTAAAAGATATCCTCATCGAACCTCTCCATCATATAATTAATCAATCCCTCAACACAGGAATCTTCCCAGATACTTTAAAAATTGCCAAGTTAATCCTGTACACAAAAAAGATGATAACACGTTATTCACAAACTATAGACCAATATCTCTTCTCCCTGCAATATCTAAGATATTTGAACGTGTTATGTATAACCAGTTGTATGAATTTTTTCAAAATAATGGATTATTCTACAATCATCAATACGGGTTCCGCACAGGACATTCCACTGAATTAGCAGCCTTAGAAGTTGTGGATAGAATTGTAAGCATAATGGATCAAAATGACACCCTAATAAATATATACCTAGACCTATCTAAGGCTTTTGACACACTAGACCATAGCATCCTCATTGACAAACTGAGTTACTATGGTGTTAAAGATACCCCACTTAATCTGTTCACTAATTATCTCACTAACCATAAATAATATGTCGACATGGATAACATAAAATCAGAAACAACCAACATTACTACTGGCGTGCCTCAGGGATCCATCCTTGGGCCATTACTGTTCATAATCTACATCAATGACATGTCATATGCTAGCACATTGTTTAAATTCATAATGTATGCAGATGACACAACCCTATCTAGTACATTAACTATGTTTAAAAGAGAATCAAATGGTAATATACTCAACCTAAATGGGGATATTAACTCAGAATTAGATAAAATTAGTGAATGGCTCACTGTAAACAAGTTATCTTTAAATGTAAAGAAAACTAAATATATGATATTTCACCCACCTAGGAAGCGCCTCCCTAATCTAGCTCTAAAATTAGACAATACTGAAATAGAAAGAGTCACAGACTTCAATTTTCTAGGCCTCATGATAAATCAACATCTATGCTGGAAATCACACACTGAAAAAATCGCCAACAGTATCTCAAAAACTATTTGAGTCCACAACAAAATAAAGCAATTTGTTCCTCAGAATATAAAGCTCACTTTATATAACAGTCTCATTCTTTCCCACATAAACTACTGTCTATTGGCCTGGGGATACGAAAGTAATAGAATTTTGAAACTTCAAAAAAAGGCACTAAGAATAATAACCCTGAGCAAATACAATGCCCATTCGGAACCTTTATTTAAGAAATTAAAAGTTCTTAAAGTAAGTGACCTTGTGAAAATCCAAGAATTAAAGTTCTATTATAAATACAAAAACAATACACTCCCTGAATACTTCAAACACTCTGATGAAGGCAATATCCAGCAAATTCAAGGAAAATTTAACCTTAAACTAAATAGTGATGTACACACTCATAACATTAGGAGTAGAAATAACATACACTTTGTCCACACAAGACATACCTACGCGAAAAAATGCCTCAGAATAAACTTAGTCTATACTATTAACAATACACCTGACTTGATTCTAGATAAAATTCATACTCATAGCATGCAAGGTTTTTCAAACTACGCAAAAACAAAATATTTGGAATTGTATAACAGCCAATGCCCTATCGCCAATTGTTATATATGTCAAAGGAATCAAAATTAATCCCACTCCCCCCCCTGGGATTCAGGCAATGGCCCTGATTATAATAAGCATAGATCATTGTAATATTTCAAGCATTGTTGTGATTAAAATTTTCAGTGTAAGGTTAATTAACAAACCATTTGTGATTCGGTATTCTTTAATTCAGACTAGCATTGCAGCAATTTATCACGGTACACATGGTAATTAATATCTTTCTACAATTATTAGACAGCTAACATGCTGAAAGGTGGCTCCTACGAGAGCGGTGTTATTTTACACCTTAGTAGTGGTCTCCTTGACCAAGAATATTTGTATAATGTGCTCCTTAGTATTATGTCTTCTTTATGTATCAAACACAGTTGAATTGCCATGCATTTTTGTAATATTGTTTATTATGAATGTGGTCAAATAATTTTTTCTTGAATCTTGAATCTTGAATCTTGAATCTTGAAATCTTGATGCTCTGCAGGACACTATCTATGCAACATCCAGTGAAACAGAGGTTTGTACAGTTTCAAGTATGATATAACAAATAAATAATGAATCAATAAGTTTGAGGACAATAATTGTTTTTGTGTTTAAGATGAATCTTTTATAGCAAGCTATCTCTTTCAACTTGTTTTTATATACATACTGATATAGACTGTATTATAAGAAATAGCATATATAGTGATCAGAAACTGGTGTGAGGGCTGGTAGTAGTGTTCATAATCAATTTTTATAATCAAACGCATCTTCAGCATTTAAAAAAGACTTTCTTGTCAGTACTAACATTACAAGTTTTAAAAAAATTTCAACTTGTCATTTATTCTGATTGAATAATTGTAATTGAGAATATTGAACTTGTGCAGACCCATCTGCTGGGACTGATGGAGGTGGGGGACCTGAGGGACCTTGGTTTTCCTATGGGTACAGGGCCCATTGATGATGAAGAACAGGTTAGTATATTCATGTTTGCTTCATGTGACGCCACAATTCATAATATTAACTGTTTATTTGTCAATTCAAACTTGTAATGTTTAATTCATTAAAAAAAATCTGTATTCTTGACCTTTATATTCCTACATCAGATATAACACATAAACATCATAAACTTTTTATCAGAAACTAAACAATGCAGACAAGCATAATATTAAGTCTTTCATTTAAGAAATATTCCCATTTCAGGCGGATTCGGTGATAAATTTTCTTGTCACATTTTTCAAGGAATATGTGCAAGGTGACAATACATTGCCAGATTTGAATTACATCTTCAATATACTTTTATGTGCACTGTGTAGCAATTGCAAGAAAAGATTGCCATTGACATGTTGTGATATAAAACTGGGAAGAAAAAGAGCAAAGCAGATTTAGTACAAATTATATAATGATATTTCAGGCAATTGTTCATGCTATAAAGTAAACAAGATGTTGTAGCAGAGATACTGCCATGAACATTTTCAGCCGTGGCCCCCAACTTTCAGAAAAAGAGACAAATGAACGCCATGAGGAGATAATTGCTGTGAGGCTTTTAGATTAAATTTCTCATCTGTGATTTTTAAAATGACCATTACAAAAGAAAAAACTCAGATAACAGAAAAATTGTATGTTGTAGGCTGAACGAAATATTCCTGAAGATAGAAAGTGGTACGATGAAAAGAGAGCAAGAATGACTGCTCGTTTGCTAAATATGCAAATGGTTAGGAATATTTTGCTCTAGATTAAAATCCAATAATTCATCAGAATATAATGAAAATAAAAGTGAAATAGTGTTTTTATGACCCTTCCAGAAACAATGGCCATATCAGGTCAACCTTCAAGCCTTTTAACCAAAAGCAATACTCATATTACTATATCATGCTAGAATATGTAGCTAGTATAAAATATCTGATATTGCTTGCTACACAGTGCATATTCTCAGTTTTTTGTTTTGTTATCATTTTCATATATTTCTTTTTAGGAGACCATGGATGACACTAAAAAATCAAAAAAAAGGTGGTACAGCTCAGAAGAGCAGGAGGTCTTTGTGTCTCTCATAGAGAGACACAAGGATGTAATTTATGGATCGTTTAGTGGGGATACAAAAAGTAAATTAAACCTTTATGTCGATTCTATTTACTTGAGTGATAAATGAGACATTAAGTGAATTAATCAATTTGACATGATGATTAAAGGCTTAATTTTTAAGGTTCTAATGGGGAAAAAAGGAAAGCTACCTTCAATGTTCAGAAGAAAAATATATGGGAGAAGATTGCAAAGGATTTTTGTGCCTCAGGGGTATCGAAGGTGGAGAGGACACCTACAGAGTTGAAAAGGAAGAAGAGTCCTGGTTCTGCCGTGTCAAGGCAAAGGTATGAAAAAAAGTCCAGCAATGCAAATTTGATTTTTAATTAGCCAAGTCTGCAGTGTTATTGACCAGAGAAATGAAAACATTACTTTCAGATTGTTTCTTCTCTGTTACTGAATATTTTGAGGACAAAACTTGTTGACAAAACCTATATAGATCTTGCTTTAAAGAAATATTTGATATGACAGTGGACATTATTCACTCACTGAATGATGTAGCTGTCATTCTGGATTAAATAAAACATGATAATGAATATTTTATAATTCCTATCATACCTTTATAAAAAAAACAATGTGGTTTTATATCAGGCAGCAAGGATTCACTCACTCAGCAAAGAATCTGGAGCAGGTGGTGATGCAATAGAACAGCTTACTAGTTTGGAGGAGAGGATTTTGGGGACCATAGGGGAAGTAGCATACAGAGGTAAATATATTATCTGCATGCTGAAATTGAACTTACTTAATTTAATTATGCCTTAAATTAATAGTAAATATATGAGCATATTGTTAGCAAAATGTATCATATTTCAATGCATGTAACATCAAGAATTATAAATCTTAGTTAAGGTGTACCAGGTAGTGTTGATATTGGAGAGCAAGGTATGTATTCAAATATGGCATTTAAGTAAACATTGTGCAGTATGTTTATTTTATCCTTTGTATAATGTGGTATTGATAATACTTCATATATAACATTTTTATGCATGGTAATTTTAGCTATGTTGACAATGATCAGCATAGCTCTAAGGCCTGTCTTAACAGTGTTCACTTTCAATGTGTGTACCCAAGAGTTTTTACATTATTGCATTAAAGGTGATTTTCATCCAAGTATGACACCAACAAGCATCATTCCCACATCGAGCATGACATCAACAAGCACAATTCCCACATCGAGCATGGCATCAACAAGTACCATTCCCACATCGAGCACCACCATCTTTCCTACATCAATCAACACCATCATTTCCACATTGAGTACTGACATTCCCGCAGCAAGTACCAGTACCAATCCCCCCCCCCCCCCCCCCCCCAAAGAACCAATCTCACCCCGAGCTCCAGCGTCAACTCCACATGCACCAAGTCAAAGGTCCAAACTAAAAAACGTAAACTAGGTGAGTAATAACAATTCCATATCTTAAAATGATTTATTGTCCCTAGATAGATACGGAATATTATCAATTTGTAATCATTTTGATTCTGACCAAAATGGACAATTTTACATTAGGCTACATGCATTGACTTTGTTTTATATATTATCACAATACATAACAGGATAAGTATATATTTTTATGTCTGGTTGTTCATCACCTATATTTCTTTGTAGGCATTCTAAAAATTGCTTTAGTTAAAAAAAGAGCTATTTAGTGTCTGTTACAGTGTAAATCATTATCATTATTATAAATATTATGATAATTCAATTACAGTTCAAGATGACATAACAAATACCGCCTTCAGACTCCAGCAGGAAATACTGGATGAGATCAGGGGTCTGTGGGGAGACATTCAAGGACTTATAGATGTTTTATCAACAAACAAGACCAACGCACCTATTGTGCACTAGTAAGTTAAAACACATTTCTTTCTCTGATGATAAATGATTTATTCATTTAACTACAACAAGCATGGACAATATCAAAGCTTGTTGTTCAACACCTACATTTCATTGCAGGCATTCTAAAAATTGATTTTATTAAAAAAGAACTATTTTGATGTGCCCAGAAAATGTAAGAACGAGACATCATACTTTGTTTGGATTTAAAAAAATATTTAATATATTTATATATTTATACATTCATATATACAAAAATGTTTTAAGAAATTAACAAATACTTTTGTTCCTGCTACAGTGTACATCATTATCATTATTATAAATATTATGATAGTTGGTCATGGTTCTTGATTGATCTTTTCAGTATAACATTGCCTGAAGCCCAAAAGGCACATGATGAGATGGACACTATTAACTTTCAGTTATAGAAGAAAAAAGTGATTATTAAAAAATGGCAGAGAAATTTATGCAGGGAAAATCTGATGTGTAATAACATTTAATCGCAAAGTTTATATTATGCAAAAAGTGATTAAAATCCGTAAGGAGCCTTTCACCTCAACTCCTCATACCCCTCTGAGCTGCAATACAAGGAATTTAGACAGCCTATTGGATGAGGATATGCAAGATGGATCCAATACTGTCCAGCACCTGAAGCTGCCTGAGGTAGACCATGGCAATGCACAGCCAGGCCGACCGTGTACGGGGGCTCAGGTAAAAAGTACAACTGAACGAAGTACATCACCTACATGTACTGGTAGCCATAATATACCAGCTGAAGAGAAGCAAGATAGAACAATCACTATCCAGCACCTGACACTGCCTGAGGTTGGCACTGGAAATGCACAACCAGGCCTACTGTGTACGGGGGCTCAGGCACACAGTGTACCACCAAAACAGAGTGCACCAAATAGTCAAAATGACAACTCAGAATCTCAGCTTTTGATGTTGCCAAAGGTGATACCTGACAATGTCACTATAAAGGATCTCCCAGAACAAGACTCAGCCCTATCGTGCACAGGGGCTCAGGGAACTAGAAACAGGGCACCACAACAAAATGAGACAAATCAAATAGTAAGACCTAAGCAAAACCATATCAAAGAAACTAGTGACATACCAACCCACACCACGAACACACCTGATACAGGAAACCATATAGAAGATAATCATCATGATCTACAATATCCCACGGTCAGTCAGGTAATGAAACAACTACCGCCAACAAATGATTGCACTAAGATACATCAGTTAAACATGAAGGTACAAGACCTCATTGCTCAACTGAATGAAGAAAAACTCAAAACTGCCAAACTACAGTGTGAACTAGTGCCCCCCATAACAGCAGACCAACATCACATTAGTAACAAGACACAAAGTTTAGAAGAACAGATAGAAAAAGAAAAAGCAAAGGCAGACTACAAAGGAATCTCGACGAAACTACCAGAAAGCTACGAGTAATAAAAACTGGAGCAGAAGAATGGGATACGGAAAGAAGAAAACTACAGGGAGTAATGGAATGCCTACAGAAAAAAGTGGTTGAGTCAACACAACACAAGTGCAGGGAAACAACAGTTCACCAACAAGACAAGGTAAAGTACTTTAGGGGATGGAAGAATATTCTGTCAGCCCATAACCCATGTGCCTTAAAAGACAGGTCAGGCAGAGTGCACAGGTCAGCCGAACACATGTACTGCCACATAAAACTAACGAGACATGGCAAACATACAGAAGCTGAAAAGATCTACAAAATCAGACACGCAGGAAAAGTTTTGTTCACAATGTACTCCCAGAAACAACACAAGAATGGGAGCAGACCAAAGAACACGTAATGACAGAAATATGTACACTAAAATCCCAGCAATCAACAGAGTTCAGAAGGGCATTAATAAGCACAGGGGATGCTCACCTCACACAATATGGAAAATGAAAATGGTGCCGATGGCAAAGGCCAAAACCTTATGTGGAAAATCCTAATGTCAGTAAGGAGCAATCTCCAGAATAATGAATCAAGACCCAAAGGTGAAACAAACAATGACCCAAACATGGAGTCCAATAACAAGGAAGAGGAAGAAGTAGACTCCATGCTGAATGATCTACAGTCATACCTACTAGAACTAGATGTCAGATGCAGCATGCACAGTTTTGGAGGTAAAGGGGTCACACACATAACAAGATACACGATATCCTATCAGGAAAGAAGCCAAAGACGGTGGTGCTACATATGGGCACCAACACCAACAACAAAACTGTCAGGTCAGCATTCATGCAAGCAGTAGATAATATCACCTGGCTGACAGGGAGCAATATAATACTATCAGGTCACATACACAGATTGGATAAAGAGAAACTAAACTACAAAGTAGATGCAGTAAATAAGCTCCTTGGAAAATTAGAATCCGAGAACATCACATATGTGGACCACAATAGCACATTTAAGGACCTACACCGTGTCCTAGACAAAGGGGGGCTACACCTGCGACCGGCAGGTAATAAACAAGTGGCAAACAACATAAAGGCAGCTATGATAGAGCCTCCAACACACAGGCTGAACACACCCCCCATATGGCAACGGCAGAAACAAAACCGTACAACCAGAATCAACAACCAGGTAATGCCCAGACATGACAGAGCCCCAGACAACAATAAACGCAGAGTACAGAACACAGCACATAGGCGTACACCATATCAGAGAGGCACAACAAATCACATAGCTAATCAGGAAACGGAAGTCAAAGTGCCAGTACACAGCGAAGACAGAATCCAAAGTGAGCCTCTTAGATACAGCTCAACCAAACTGAGCTCCCAGGAAGCTCAACTGCCACAACACAATGGAAGTGAACCCCAGGGCATCCACCCGGGCTACCAAGAACACTTCCAAGGGCACAACAACAACATACAGAAACCACAACACAACACGGCAGACAGGGACACCTTTTACCTACCACACAGTGTCACATCTACCTTCACATACGCCACATCAGGCCACCCCACCAAATCATACAGTGGTTACCAATCAATGACCAATAGGCATACAATCACCACGAGTGCCAGCACAAAACTATAACCCCCAAGTGACAGTGCCAGTGCCAGCACAAAACTATAACCCCCAGGTGACATTGTAAAAATGAGTGTCATAAATAATCAATCACCTAAGAGTAGTCATGTATATAATGTAAATAACTTAGCACAACATGTAAAGAGTAAAGAACAAGTAGACAGTGTAAAGATAAGATAAGATAAGATAAGATACCTTTATTTTACCTGGATAGCATATTCAACATATTTAAACATTGATTTTCAATATGGTCCAGACAAATAAACATGTATCAAGGACACACAGATGTATATACAAAACACACAAGTAAAATTAAATAACAATAAGTTAAAAACTGATAAAAACTGCACTCAATGACTAAAATGTGCCTTGAGGTATGATGTCTTAAAAGCATTCAGACTAGATGATTCTCTTGTTACAGGATCCATTTCCACATTTTAGCACCACTATATGTAAAAGATCTCTTAAGTTGATTATTTTTAGGTTTGACTAGAATAAGATTATTTTGTGTACTGTTCCTGGTTTCATGCTCATGTTGGCTTTTAACATTGTCAAATAGCTGTGTAATATAATTTGGTGCAAGATCATTCCTGCATTTGTACATGAGACACATTTTATGAAAGTCCACTCTGACCTTTACATTCATCCATTTAAGATCATTTAGCATGTCTGCAGTGTGAGTTCTGTAATCACAGCCAAGTAGTAAACGTGCCCCCTTGTTTTGCAGCATCTGGAGTCTCTTCAGAGCACTTACACTGCAATTTCCATACACTACATCACCATAATCAAATAAGGGTAGCACAATTGCATTGTATAACATGTGAAGGGTTTTTTGCGGGAGGTTGTATTTGATTCGCCTTAATATGCCCAACCTCCTGGATATCTTTGAGCACATTTTGTCTATATGATAGTTCCAATTTAAATTTTCATCAATCCACATCCCGAGGTATTTGTATTGTGACACCTGTTCAAGTGGTGAGTCACCAACGTGGAGCGACATAGCAGTTAACCTAGACAGTTTTTGCTGTGTCCCTAAGAGGCTCCACTTTGTCTTACTGATATTTAGGTGTAGTCTATTTTCCTGGAACCACTTGTGAGCTTTGTCCAAGTCATACTGCAGCTTTTCTTGAGCTTCCGTGGTATTTTTGGCAGAGAATAATAAAACCGTGTCATCTGCATATAATCCCATTTTACAATATTTAATGCATGTTGGAAGATCATTAATAAATAATATAAACAATAACGGTCCCAATATGCTTCCTTGTGGGACTCCGTGTGATATAGGAAGAGCATCAGAGGTAGTCCCACCATGGCTGACATTTTGAGAGCGGTCTTGTAAATAGCACCGGAACCACTCTAAGGCACCACCTCTGACTCCTACCCAGGATAACTTGTGTATCATTACCTCTGGGTCAACAGTATCAAATGCCTTGCGTAAATCCAAATAAACAACTCCAGTTAAATTACTCCTGTTCATACTATCCAATATGTATTCTGTGACATCCACAAGGGCAGTCAATGTGGAGTGGTTACTTCTGAACCCAGATTGCTGGGAACAGAGATACCCCTATCTAGTTAGGTAACCCTCCAATTGATTATGAACAGCCCTTTCAAAGACTTTCATACATATGGATAGCACTGAGATGGGTCTGTAGTTGGTTGTATTAGTTTGAGGCCCATCCTTGTGTATAGCAGTCACTTTGGCTAATTTCCACTCTGATGGTATAATTCCTGAGTGTAATGAGGTGTTCATGATGGCAGTCAGTGGACCTGCTATGGCTGGAGCTGCATCCCGCAGAAGACGTGCATTAACTCCATCTAGTCCACTGGACTTGTTAGTATCCAAGTGACATAGTTGTTTTAACGTGAAATCCACTGTTATATCCTCAAATGTGAAAATGGAATCATGTTCAGCATAAGGGTTTTGCTGAGGGAGTGGCTGTCCAGCAAAGCTGGCTGCAAGTTTACTACCAATGGTGGAGAAAAATCTGTTGAATGATGAGGCCACTCCATTTGGATCAGTATGTTCCCCTTCATCATCAATAAGTTTGGTGTTTTGTACACCTTTCTTTCCTTTTGGTAGTATAGTTTTAATGGCTTTCCACAGTTGATCAGGCTTATTTCTGTTTTCCATGATCAGAGCTTTGTAATACTCTGCCTTGGCCTTTCTAAGAGCACTATTTACATTGTTTCTCAGCTTCTTGTATTTCTCATAGAGATCTTGATCTCTAGCTTTCTGAGCTTTTGTTTTGATCCAATCACGTTCTTCCATCATTTTGTTTATTTCATTTGTTTTCCATGGAATATCAAAAGCTCTTATCCTTTTTTCCATAATTGGTGCATGCTGTTTTGCTGCCTCTTGAAAGAATGTCAAAAATATGTGTAGTTGATCTCTGGGATCATCAAGTGCTTCTATCACAGTCCATGGGAATCTATACAAATGTTCCAAGAAGTTTCACTCATTGTAATTTTTAAAATTCCTAGTGATGATGGTTTTTGGTGGTTTTTTCGGTATAAATGCCTTTCTAACAACAAATGGAATGTAGTGATCTGTTATTCCTGTTTGAATAACTCCATTTTGTATGACCTTTTCCCTATGTGTTACAAATGTTAGGTCAATACCTGTGGATGATGTTGCTGTTAATTGGTCCATTGTTTGGTTCTCACATAACTCCTGTACCTTCCGGGCCAGATACCCATCAGGTATGAGAACATCTGAGTTCATATCACCAAGCATATACATTTCCTTATCCTCAGAGCTGACTTTGTCTAAGTGAGTACTTAGATTGGTGTAGTACTCAGCAGGTGATTTGGGGTGCCTGTACACTGATCCCACTAATATTGGCTTGGTGTTAGGTAATTTGATGTCAATCCACATAATCTCCAAGTTTTCCTCATTCAGCTCTGGTCTCTCTGCATAATCAATGTGGTCAGAGATATATATCCCTACTCCTCCTGCACCATCTGGGGCCCATGTAATCCCTTGAGGCCTATTTCTATATATAAAGTTATAGCCTGGGATATCATATTCACCCTTTTCATGGTTGGTGTCTGTAAGCCAAGTCTCTGAGACTGTCAGTATATCCAAAGGCTTGTTTATCATAACAAGCTTTAGTTCATTGAAATGGGCTGACAGCTTCTGTACATTGAGGTGGCCAATCCTTAATCCTCTTTTGAACTGGATATTAGTGAAAGGTGTATAATCCTCTCCTGTATCCACACCTGTGTTTTGCCCAGCATTTTGGTCTGCATTTATGTCATTTAAAATATCCATAATAAATGAGTCTGAAAACTGTGGTAGCACACATTTTGTACACATCCAATCTTTAAAATGTTCATTGTGCACAATTTCAAAATAGTCTTTTGTGGCAAGACCCTGGCACTTGGCATGGTACCAGGTGTCACATCCATTACACAATAATCTGTTCTGAGATGTTTTGACATTATTTCCACACTCACCACAGCCAATTGTTGTCCTAGGGCCAGGATTTTGCTCAATATCCCCTGCCATAAGCAGCATAATCACAGTCCAGTATGTAATCCATGACATTTTCCTTTTTGTCACCCCTCCTTTGCCCTGTTTGTATTTGCCTCCATTTTTGCCTCCATGTGAGAACAAAGAGATCAAGTGTCCAAACACTTTTGAGTGGGAGATAAGTATTCCTAGGTCTTTAGTCAGGTTTACTAGTCCATTATATGTTCCACACAGTGTTGTTGCATCAGTGTCCATACTTTGTATACATCCATATTGCCACAATCCACTAGAAATATTCAAAAAGGTGAGAGCTAACACAGTTGAAAACAGCCAGGCAGCCATCTTGAAGATTATGGGCCTTAATGTATGTAGCTTACCTGCCAAACTAAAATATGGAGTTTTGGAGGAATATGTGAACCAGTATGATATATTGTGCCTCAGTGAAACCCATCGTGATACTATAGATGAAAGCATAATAGAATAAATGGTTTTACCCCCCTATACCATCACAGAGAGCATTTCAAGAAAAAATCAGGCGGAATTTCCATCTTCATTAAGGATAATTATTTCCAATATGCCGCCCCCATCAATATCAAGAAAAAGAACTACTGGGCTATGAACTCATCATAGGAGCCATCTACATACCACCAAGAGGCACGGGATATCATACTGGGGAGGAGTATGACCAACTCCTAGAAGATATAATTTTTCTAAATGCTGAACATGACAGCTATCTATGCCTAATTGGCCATACCAACTCTCGAACAGGTATTACCAAAGATTTTATTGAACTTGATCATGTAACTGCCAATGTAGCTGGGCTAAATGATGATATAGAAGAGATTTTCATAGATGAAAATATATTATTAGAGAACAACATCAACCCATATCATACTAACTTTGACAAAAAACAAGATAGAGATGGTAAATTGCTAATAGAATTATGCCAAAGCACAGGATTATTAATAGTAAATGGCCGATTTGGGGATGACGCCACACTGGGTAAAGGGAAGAGCACCATAGATTATGCCATAGCAGACATAAAACTTTTAAAACATATTAATAATTTTTATGTAGATGTTTTCGATAATTTTTTTATCAGATATACACAGCCCCATAATATTAGAATTAAAGATATCACGAATGTTTAGTATCACAACAAACCCCAACCCAATCACCTCTAGGTGGCCCACCCACAAGGCTCCTTCCCCAGAACGGCCGCCAAGTCACAGACCAAGCCACAGATACAGAAACAAACCAGAAAAATTGCTGGGATGATGAAAAGTGTACTCTTTTTAAAGAAGCTTTCGAAACAGAAAACAACTAATATATGTCATGCCATAGACAATATAAAGGTATCAGAAACTACCAGGGATGATATTGAGAAACTAACAGCATCCATCAAAAGGGTTTATAACGAAACTGGCATGGAAGCTGGACTCATAAAGATTTTTAATTAAAATTCAAATAAAAAATTCACGGGCCTGAAAAGAAAACAAACCAAAAAAACCATGGTTTAATCCAAATTGTGAAGTTGAACGTAAAGAATTTTTCCATGCCAAAAAAAATAACAAAAAAGCAGAAACCACAGAAAGTAAAAAATACATATAAATGAAAAAGTAAAGAATACAAAAAAACAATGGATCAAGCATTCAAACAATTTCATAAAGAACTACACCATAAACTGAGAAACCTAAAAAGCACAAACCCAAAAGACTACTGGGAAATTATAAACAACAGCACCAAACGGAGAGAAAAATTAGGAAACATAACTTTAGAAACCTTCATGGAACATTTTTAAAAACTGAACCAAACTGAAGAAAATGAAATCCCCATTGAATAACACACCTTGATATAAATACAAATGACCCCACACTGGAATCACATTTCACTGAATCTGAAGTACTGAAACAATCAAAAAAACTTAGACAGTGTCATAAATGAATTTCTTAAAAACAGCCCACCAGAAATGATAAGGCTTCTAACTAAATATTTTAATATTATTTAAGACACTGGTCTCATACCAGCAGACTGGTGTGTAGGAATAATTGTCCCCATTTTCAAAAAAAAGGGAAATATTAATGATACTGATAACTAAAGGGGGATAACCCTACTTAGCTGCATAGGGAAACTATTTACTATGTTAATTAATGACCGTCTATGTAACTTCCTGGAAAGTAATAATCTACTAAATGAATGTCAAGCTGGCTTCCGTGAGGGTTACTCAACACTTCAGGGTTACTTCTCCCTTCATTGCCTTATAGATTTACTACTATCAAGAAAAAAAAGACTTTATACTGCATTTTTAGACTATAAAAAAGCATTCGACTCGGTAGATAGAATGAATGAATGAATGGTTGCTTAGAGGCACATCAACCACTAAGGTCATTTAGTGCCTAAAAATGGTAAAAATGAATGAATGGTTTCACATTGACACAATAAAGTGCCAAAACAGTAAAAATACAAACGTAATATTGACTAGAAACAAAATGTAAATGTTAATACAATATGTAGATAACACAAGAATTTATCAACTGTGAACAGCATTTATATAATATCAATCAAATATAATAAATATGTATAATTTGTTTAAAAGACTTTATCAGTATGATGTTTTGCAGTTCTTGATAAATAAGTCAATGACATAAATAAACAAAAGCTCTGCCCTTAAAACTGATTATAAAGTCCTATGTGAGTTAAAAACGATACTATCACAGAAGTATCTACAGTATCAAATAACGTATGTAAATCTTGTACATTAAAATATTGAGTTCGTATAATATCAAAATCGATACACTCAATTAAAATATGTTTAATAGTCAAAGCCCTTTGACAACCAATACATTCCGGTTGATCTTCACCTTTAAGCAGATAACAGTGCGTCAAGTGACTATGTCCTATTCTTATACGTGATAAAACAGACTCTTCTCTTCGGTTAATTCTAATAGCACCTTTGGTTTTACCTAAAACAGGCTTAATTTCGTGTAGTTTATTAAAAATAGCTTCGTTCCATCGCAATTGCCATTTAGAACGTAAAAAAACAGTAATATATTTTTTAAACTCTGTATAAGGTAAAAGCATATCTATTGGGCGCTTATCCAATGCTGCTTTGGCAGCTTGGTCAGCAGCCTCATTTCCAAGGATTCCAATATGACTGGGAATCCAGTAAAAATGAATCTCTTTATTTTCCTCAGTACAGAGTTTATGATACCGTTCAAGGATATTTAAAATAAAAGGATTTTTCCAATCCTTGGCTTTCAATGCTTGTAAACAAGACAAAGAATCAGAAAATATTAAAAATTTTCGATGTGGAGAAGTCTCCACATGATCTAAAGCAAGGTATAAAGCATGAAGTTCTGCAGAATAAATAGACGATTTATTTGGCAGACGTTCTGAATATATATGATTGCCCTTAACAGCAGCTGCAGCAGCCTTGTCATCATCAAACGATCCATCAGTGTATATACACTGATATCCAGTGAAAACAGATTTTATTTCATTATATCTATTTATATAAATGGATGGATCTGTTGAGCATTTCTTTAATTCTGACATGGCTAAATTAATATTTAAAGTTGCATAGGTCCATGGAGGTATTTCTGGATATTGAAATTTAGCTATTTGATTCGGATTTAAATTTAAGGATTGTAAAGATTCCTTGATGCGAATGCCAAAAGTTGGTATTGTATTTGGTTTATTTTCAAAAAGATCAACATAATTTGGATTGAATATAGCGTCATGTACAGGATTGTCTGGACAAGCAGCAATTTTTGCAGCATACTGAAGGGCAAGTTTTACTCTTCTTAAATCAAGAGGCAGTTCATCTGCCTCTACTGCCAAGCTATCTGCAGGCGAGGTACGAAATGCACCAAGGCATAGTCTTAACCCTTGATTTTGTATAGGATCGAGCATATACGATGGACGTGCTGATCCATATACCATACACCCATAATCAAGTTTGGAACGTACCAGCGCTCTATATAATTGTAATAAAACATTACGGTCCCCTCCCCAATCGGTATGGGCGAGAACCCGTAATAAATCTAATGCCTTCTGGCATTTCTTTTTTACATATTTAATATGAGGAATAAAAGATAATTTTCTATCAAATATAAGTCCAAGAAACTTGGTTTCTTCGACAACAGGGATTCGAGTTTGGCCAAGGTGTAGATCAGGATCTGGGTGAGCCTTCCACTTTTTACAAAAGTGCATACATACTATGGACAAAACTAATGAACATAGGCAATAGGCATCAAGGGAAAACTATTCACAGTCATTAAGAACATTTATAACAATGCCAAATCCTGTGTAAAGCTAAATGGTAAATTATCCACATACTTTGATTGTAACATTGGGGTAAGACAAGGGGAAAATCTATCACCCCTCTTATTCTCCATATTTCTGAATGATCTGGAGGATCATATGAAGTCTGCCTGCACAGGCATAAAACTGGGCACAGACCAACATGATTCAGATGTATTCCTAAATCTATTTGTACTTCTTTATGCAGATGATACAATACTTGTCAGTGAGTCCCCAGGGGATCTCCAGACTGCACTAGACTCTTTTCACGAATATTGTACAACATGGAAACTAACTGTAAATACAAGCAAAACCAAAATAGTAATGAATGAATGAATGGTTTCTTTATGGCACATCGAGACAATGAGGTCATTCAGTGCCAAAATAGTAAAAACAAAAATATTATATTGACTAGAAACAAAATGTAAATATTAATACAATATGTAGATAACACAAGAATTTAACAACAGCATTTATATAACCAATCAAATATAATAAATATGTATAATTTGTTTAAAAGACTTTATCAGTATGATGATGTTTTGCAGTTCTTGATAAATAAGTCAATGACATAAATAAACAAAAGCTCTGTCCTTAAAACTGATTATAAAGTCCTATATGAGTTAAAAACAATACTATCACAGAAGTATCTACAGTATCAAATAACGTATGTAAATCTTGTACATTAAAATATTGAGTTCGTATAATATCAAAACCGATACACTCAATTAAAATATGTTTAATAGTCAAAGCCCTTTGACAACCAAAATAGTTGTCTTCTCCAGAGGGAAAGTGTCAAAATTACCAACATGGAATTTCGGACAAGAAATCATAGAGGTACAGGACGATTACACATATCTCGGCACAATTTTTAACTTTAATGGAAATTTCAAAAAGGCAAAAGAAAAACAAATAACACAAGCAAAAAAAGCCCTACACACCCTTTTGGCCAAATCAAGAAAACTAAAATTACCTTTAGACATTCAGTGTCACCTGTTTGATACATGCATTACCCCCATACTGCCATATGGATCAGAAATCTGGGGATTCACTGACATCACACATATTGAACGTGTACAGACTTTCTTCTGTAAATTCCTATTAAATTTATATAAAGGAACTGCAAACTGTATTGCACTAGGGGAATTAGGCAGATATGAAATAGATTTATTTATTAAACAGAGAATGCTTAATTTCTGGGCCAGGATGGTAACTGGAAAAACCAGTAAAATATCATATATTTTGTATAAAATCATAAAGAGTGAAAGTGACAAGGGGCTGTACAGCTCAAAATGGCTAAGTTGTATTAAGGAAAACATGGAAAGTCTTGGATATGGGTATATCTGGTCAGAGGCAGCCAGTATTAATGTACATGCCTTTAAGTACCATATAAAAATCAGGCTGAATGAATGAATGAATGGTTTCTTAACGGCACATCAACACAATAAGGTCATTCAGTGCCAAAGCAGTAAAAACAGAAACGTAATATTGACTAGAAACAAAATGTAAATGTTAATACAATATGTAGATAACACAAGAATTTATCAACAGCAATTATATAATATCAATCATATATTATAAAAATGTATAATTTGTTTAAAAGACTTTATCAGTATGATGATGTTTTGCAGTTCTTGATAAATAAGTCGATGACATAAATAAACAAAAGCTCTGCCCTTAAAACTGATTATAAAGTCCTATGTGAGTTAAAAACGATACTATCACAGAAGTATCTACCGTATCAAATAACGTATGTAAACATTGTACATTAAAATATTGAGTTCGTATAATATCAAAATCGATACACTCAATTAAAATATGTTTAATAGTCAAACTGTTGCAGTCAGAATAGTACCAAGGCTGGATAATTATAGCTCAGGTGGCTGCTTGCCCCGATAGTGGGGGCTAGAGAGGCAAGTCTTCACTCTGCAGTTGGGTGTCTTAAGAATAACATATAGACATACTGGTCATCTACATCTATATACACAAAGACATAGTTTGGTGGTCTCATCGGACCCTAACATGTGGTAGCGGAGTTTAACGATCCTTTTTGGGAAGGTGACAGATATAGAGAGAGATATCATGAGTGGCAAACCAAGGCTGGCCATGGAGTTTATACAGGTGAGCCATTTTTCTGACTAAGCAGTGGGGTATAGGTGTGCTTGTATGTGAGGCATACATGTGTTTTTATTAGACATGGGTAACTAGCTGGATGCCTCGTACCTCACCTGAACGTGGGGGCGAGTCTCGTCAATTTGATTTGGCCACTGAAATAGGTACACTAAAGGGACTAATTGAAAGTATACAGAGTGACACAAAAAACTTAAAAAGTGAGACTCGTGACTTAAGAAACCAGACACATAACCTGAGTACCAAATTAGATCATGACATTATCTCTGCTGTAGAAGCAATACCCCAACCTGTCACAATGGCAGCCAAGAACACACTGTCATTTTCTGGAGACCCAAATCAGTCTGTGGATGACCTGGTAGACGACCTAAAGGTCCTAAAAATTGCCAATAATTGGTCAAATGACCAGTTATATGGGCAAACTATTTGCACCTTGAAAAAAGATGCAAAACGTTGGTTTAGAGAGCAGGATGAGGCTGCTTTTGCTCCTGCTGAAGGGCTAACCAAATTTGATAAATTGGCTGCAGCTTTGAAGGAGAAATTTAAGCCAGACCGACCTTCTGGAGAAATTGTCTGTGATGTCTTAGACATTAAACAGAAACGTGGGCAATCTGTTGATGAGTTTATTGCCCTCATACAGGCAAAATTTGATTTAGCTTCAAATAAGGACTTGAGTGAGGAGCTTCGTGCATCATTGCTTATATCTGGGTTTTTGCCAGAATTGCAAGATGCTTTGCGCTTGAAGGAGCCCCGGACAGTCGCTGAGGTTCAGAAATGGGCTCGGAAGCTGGAGAAGTTGCACTGTGTACAGAAAGGTCGTAGCGTTTTCGCCTCTAGTGTTGAAGTGGAGGAGAAGGAAGTGCATGCTGTCATCCATCAGCCGACGGTGCAACGTCCTTAAAGGCCTGGAGGTCCTATGAGGCCAGCTGGTAGTTCTCGAGGGCGTGGGTGTTGGACATGCGGCGGTCCACACTTTCAAAGAAACTGTCCTCAACGCAGAAATGGGTCATGGCGTTATAACAGCAATCTGCCAACTATGGCGGGATTTCGGGGTTCCTGGCGTTCAAATCGTGGGTCAAGGTTTAGGAATCGTGGTTACTCAAGAGGTCAGGGGGGCAGAGCATGGGCAAATGTTATGGATGCTCAACCGGAGCCATATGTAGGCCAGCAGTCAAATTTAAACTAGTTCCTCCCAACTTGTCACAATGCGATTTACATGTTGACAAAGTTGGGACTGCTTATGTTTCTGCAATGAATGGTGCTATGTGTTGCATTTCAGCAAAGGTGAGCCATAAAAATGATTTTACGACTGTTCAGATGTTGTGCGATACTGGGGCAACAGTATCAGCACTGGGGGATGACTTGTATCATACCAAATTCAGAAATATCCCACTAAGGGATAACAAAGTTGTTGTTAAGGGATTCTCTGGTGGCCAAGTGGTGTCTTTGGGAGAAATTGATCTTCAAATTCAGTTGGGTAAGAAACTGTTCCAGCATACGTTTCTGGTTGTTCCAAATGTCTCCCATCAAGCCATATTGGGTATGGATTTTTTGTCCCACTGTTGCATGGACCTGAGCAAAAATGTTGTATCTTTCACTGATAATCAAGGTGAGGTTACAAAGATTCCCCTAATTACAAAAGAGCGGATGCTTCAAGACAGAAAAGTAGTACTGTCTAATGCAGAGGTCTTTCCACCAAAGTCATTCTCTTTTGTAACTGGCCAATTGTCTAGAGACCATCTTGGATGTGGCTGCCCATTTGTATCTGATGGGTTAACTGGCATGATTATTCCGAACCAGGACTTGTTTGGTAAAAAGGGAATCACCACCGCAAATGCCTTAGTCATTGTTAACAAAGGCGACATGGTCTCTGTAGCTGTCCTGAATCCTCTTGCAACAGCAGTCAAACTCTACAAGAACCAGACTATAGGTTATTTTCAGCCAGACACGGCTGTCCTGCCTTTTGACTTGGAGGATGCTACTACTGGACCAGTTGGAAAGGATGAGACCCTTCCTCCAAATGTTGATTTTACAGGAGCGAACATGTCAGAAGAACAACTTGGACAACTAAAATCGCTCATCTCTAAATATAGAGACATATTTGCATCAACTCTGAAGGAAGTGAAAACTGTCCGTGGCTTCAAGTTTTCGATAGACACGGGTGACCATCCGCCAATTCGCTGCCAGCCATATAGACAAAATCCTGTGAAGCGTGAAATTCTGGAGAAGCATCTTAACGAAATGGAGGATGCTGGGATCATAGAAAAAGGGTATTCACCCTGGAGTGCTCCTTTGTGCCTTTCCTTAAAATAGGACAAGTCCTGGAGGGTATGTTATGATTACCGGAAGTTAAATTTCATAACAAAGAAACAATCAGCTGCAATTCCGAGGTGTGATGACCTTGTTTCAATGGCAGGTGGTGCTACTATTTATAGTACCCTTGATTTGAAGAGTGGTTATAACAATGTTCCCCTTGATAAACCAAGCCAGGAGAAGGCCAGTATAGTATCCTGTGAAAACCAGTACCGGGTACTTAAGATGGGTTTTGGACTTTCCAACAGTCCAAGCTTCTTTCAGCAGATGATGTATGAGGTGTTACGGGGTTTGAACTGGAAATTATGTCTTGTTTTTATTGATGATGTTTTGGTTGCATCAAAGACATTTCCGGAGCACTTACAGGCACTGAGGCAAATATTTGATCGTCTCAGAGAATACAACTTACGTCTTAACACCAAAAAATGTGTGTGGGCGAGATCGCAAGTGGTTTTCCTGGGTCACCTTGTGTCCAAAGACAGGATTCAGTGTGATCCGGCAAAGACCAAAATAGTTACTGATTTTGTCTCTCCAGAAAAGAGTAGTGACCCAATCCAGAGTCTTCAGAGTTTTCTGGGCCTCTGCAATTATTATAGGAGGTTTTGCCCTGGATTTGCTCATATTGCTAGTCCATTGTACAATCTGTTGCGTAAAGATACACCATTTATTTGGTCTAAGGAATGTCAAACAGCCTTTGACTCTCTGAAGTCTGTTCTAGTATCATCCCAGACATTAGCTTTTCCTGACTGGACAAAACGTTTTATTCTGCAATGTGATGCAAGTCTACATGCAATTGCGGCGGTTCTTTCCCAAATACAGGATGATGGTCGTGAACGGCCTATCGCATTCACTGGTCGTACATTGAATTCAGTCGAGAGGCGTTATTCTATTTATGAAAAAGAATTGTTGGCACTCTTTTATGGTTTGGATCACTTCTCTGATTATGTTACTGGTGTGGGGTTGGATGCCTATACTGACAATAAAGCTGTATCATTCTTGCTGAATTCCTTTAAGCCTGCAAATGCACGTGTGGCACGATGGCAGATGAAATTGTCAACATATCCCAATCTTACATTGAAGCACAGGTCTGGTAGTGCAAATGGGAATGCTAACAGTTTGAGTCGTATTGTAGATGAGACAAATGATATTACAAGTGAGTCATTGGATGTGGACAAAGATGTTCTTGATGACTGTGGCCAGATAGTTGTAAATGCTGTAACAAGGTCGCAAAGCAAAGGACGCCCTGCTCAGCATCTACAAGTGCCACCGCCTGTTTCGACCACTTCCAATTCCGAGCCTGATAAGGATGAGGCATCTGGTCCTCATTCTGCTATGGATATTTTCGATCTTCAACAGCAGGATAATGAATGGAAGTACCTGGTGGACTATCTGGTGCATAATAAGTTACCATCATCACAAAAACTTTCAAATAAGGTCCGCAGGGAATCTCCACAATATGAATTGTATGGTGGAGTTCTCTGTCGAATTTATCTACCACGAAAAAGGCCATCTGGACATTGGATGAGACAGATATGTTTACCAAAACCCCTTCAATGGCCTATGGTAGATAAACTTCATCAGGATCTAAGTGCTGCTGGTGCCCATTGGGGCAGGGATAGAACATTGGCTCTTCTTTACGAGTCCTACTGGTTCAAGAATGCTTCCAAAATGGTAAGGGCTTATGTACGACAGTGTCCAACCTGTCAGGCCCGAAAAGGTCATATGCAAAAAGTGCCAATGAGAGAAATGCCTGCCCCACAATTCCCTCTGGACCGCATTTATATGGATGTGGCAGGACCCTTGGTTCCAAGTGGTGTTCAAAGGTACAAGTACATACTATTGATTAGTGATGGATTCTCAAAGTATGTAGAGGCATAATGTATGACAGACAGGACCATGTTACCTCTGACCATGGCAACAAGGGGGATTCAAATCTCCCCGATGGGTTTTATTACATAGACAAACTATTGAAATCTTACTATTCTAAGAAAAAGAGGACCAGGATGTACCTGGTGAAGTGGATGCATTTTCCACGGAATCAGGCTACATGGGAAGAAGCAGATAATATTCCCCTTGCAATGTGGCAAAAGTACCATGATAAATAGAATCTGATATAAAAGTTGATTACAATAAGCAATGTTAGACCCAAATTTCTTGGAATATAGGAAATATTACACCTGGGGAAACTAGCGGAATGGTAATAAATTGTGCACAAATAAAGATAAGATCTATTGAAATATGCCATGGCTCTGCTGTTTTCCTAGGGTAATATCTCTAAATTATTAAATGATATACAATATCGGATAAGTAGATAAATTAAGTTATCTTGTCACATATTTTTGTATGGTAATACCAGTTTTGGCAGTTCCTATGTTTTCAAGGTTTATTCTTTTCCAGGTATTCTACGTCTTGGTATCTCTATGCGGCATTGCAAATGGGATGAGGCCGGCGGAGCCTATCGTTAAATCCTCAATTGGAGCTATACTGCATCCAGTGGGGCAGGCAATGTTAGAAAATGACCCCTATATTTTCACATTTGTATTGAGGTGGCCAAAACCTGTGCCAATTTTTAGCAACTATTCAGACTTACCATGCCACCAATTGCCAGACAGTACACTGACTGGAGAGGACATAACCAACATGCAGCAATATTGTTCAATCCTAAGAACTACATTGGATCAAGTGGCACAGGACATAGATGATATGAATAACCGAATTAACACTTTTGTAAACAATGCTAAACCTTTACTTTCAAAATATGAAAGTCGTGTGCCCAGGAAATTTGACTTTCTGAGTGGTCCTGTGGTTGCTACAATTTTGGACTTTGCTGATGAAAGACATTTAAGCACTCTTGACAAACATATGCTTTTCTTATTGAAGAATGAAAAATTCATTCAGAAAGAAATCCACCATTTTACAAATGATTTTTCATCCATTGCAACATTATCAGACATGAGATTTCAAAATCTTACATCTGCAATTACTGACAATACTATAGATTTGGAACATCACTTAAATGGAATCATCCAACAATTAAATAATAATACTCGTAAACATTTGGCAACATCACGGAGGAGGGAACAATTTGAAAATGCCATGGTAACATCCTTGCATCAGGCTACAATGTCTCTTGTGACAAACCTGAGACATATTGCTCTAGTAAACCCTATTATGTCACAATGGGAGGCAGCAATGGATAGATTTCTATCCTCCAAGCTTCCCTTTTCAAATATAAGCCCAGTAGTGCTTGGAAATGCCATTGCTCGGGTTTCAGACTACTTACTGGGATTTGGTTTAAAACTGTCATTTACTGACCCAAGTTACTATTATGCATTTGGGAATATTAAGATGGCAAGAACTGATGCCTTTTTGGCCATATAAGTAGCCATGCCGATTACAAGACAGGATATACGGCAAGAGTATATAGTATATCAAGTGGTTTCCCATGCTGTGGCCAACCCTGATAATTACTCTATGACGGTATTGACTGACCTTCCAGACTTATTTGCTGTATCTCTTGACTACCGATTTAGTATCCAAATGGATACTCTAACCTGGCTTTCTTGTAAAGGACAAACATTAAAGACCTGTTCATCCCCATTATCAATTCGTTGGTTGCTCCCAGATAATTGCATCAATGCAATATATCTTGATAACACTACAGCCATTATGTCCTTTTGCTCTTTCAAGGTTAAAGTTTTACCTTGG
The DNA here is from genome assembly GCA_949316495.1 of Amphiduros pacificus. Taxonomy (NCBI): domain Eukaryota; kingdom Metazoa; phylum Annelida; class Polychaeta; order Phyllodocida; family Hesionidae; genus Amphiduros; species Amphiduros pacificus. The sequence continues at coordinate 14,036,016 of OX439003.1, read as the reverse complement.
GAACCTGTTTTCATAAAGTATGGAGGTAAGGCTCTTGTTTCAGCCCTTACTGCAACTTCATATATGTTTTGCCCTGGAATAAATAACACTGACTTGGGTAAATGCCCTGCCCATGTCTGTATGGTTCAAATACCATGTTCCTGTAGTTATGCATCTGGTGGCAATGTGGTACCACCCCATAGCTATTTATGCCCTACAAACTTGTCATCATCTGAGTTAGTCTACGCCGAAAACCTTGCCTATCTGTATTATTTTCTTCAGCCTGATCCGATACCTGAGGACTGGCATACACATACTATGTTCACAAGTGATTTATTACAAGACTTACCTAAGATTCCGGAATCCTTTATTACAAAGTTCAAATCACACCTTTCTCAGTTGGATTTAGCATTTCATAACAACCTTTCTAAACTTATTGCACATGTAAAGCATTATGCGAATACATCCTTACCCTATGACTTTGATAAAGCTATCATATCTACCCCTGGTTTAAGGGATATAGTGTTGATTCTTTGTCTCACTATGTCTTTTATTGCCCTGATTATCTCTTTGTATGTGGCATGCAAAGGAAAAATTGGAACAGCCCTGTGCCTCCCAGCTTTTCTGAGATCAGCTGAGGGAGCTCCTCTTCAAATACTTACACACTTGCCCTGGCACACAAACGTCACTGTTACACCTAATTCACATTCTGGTTCATTCTCCATACATGACAAAGAATTATAAGCTCCACATAATGATCCTAAAGTCTATCTTCTTGGCATCTTAACTGGACTGTGTGTCATGTTATCGGTCATACTGTATCTTCATTATAGAACTCAAACCAGAAGAAATATGTCCTTTTCCCTTTTCATATGACTATATCTGTAATTGGAACAAATGTTGCACGTCACTTAAATATTTCACCCTTTTCTGTATTGGTGGAATGGGAAGATGTAAATGTAAGCCTTGGTTCCATGTCTGTGGTATTGCCCCATAAATTTTCGATTTCTCCAATCAAGGCTGCAAGACTACATCAAATAACGAAGCAGAAATATGCTTGCTTTTTGCTCGTGAGATATGGGGTCGTGTTGCTGAGCTATACTGGGACTACCTCCTTGCAACCCCCTACTTTTCCCACTGGCTTAGGCATATACTACCAAGGTGAAATATTGAATTCAGTAGCCACAGGAGAAGTTATTCAGAGACAGTCCCATACCAGATCATCCCGACGTTCTATTAGGTCCTTGCCACCATAGTCTTTACTACAATTTGATTGACTGCCACTTAATGATTTACCTATGGTGACTGATTATGACTTGGACTTCAATTTGATTGACTGCCACTTAATAATTCAACTATGTGTGTGACTTACTATGACTTTGTAATTATATAATGGGATTGTTTTATTATACTTAAATTCTTGTTGACATAATATATAGGATGTAAACTAATTTCACATGTGTGCCTTCATATGTGGTGTACTGTTGCCTGCTGTGGTTGGGAGATGGCAAAGCTGTATTATTATCGGATAATGCTGGGCTTACAATATGAGATTAAACCTACCCAGAAAGTTAAACTGAGTACCTTGCCTACCTGTGATACTAAACATTTTTTCAAAGGTTGCAGGAAGAGATACTTTTTGGAAGGCAGCAAGATACAGTGCAGTGGTAAAGCCGCAAGATATAGAGGAGACTAACTCTGGTGGAATGTTGGGAGTGATAAATATTCTATATAGGATATAAACTAAGCAATGTTGAAGGTACTATAAAGTAGATGTTCAAATGGGCAGCTGTTGTTCCTGTGGGCCTAGGACAGAAACATTATATTGTGTCAAACTTTCCGAACATGCTATACTCCCAACAAGGGCCACAAATTTGTCTGCAGGATTGGATTTATATTCTGCCACAAATGAGATAATTCCTCCTTACAGTAGGACCTTGATTTCAACTGGCTTGGAAATAAAAATTCCCCATAATTATTATGCTAGGATAGCCCCACGGAGTGGGTTATCACTACGCTGTATTGATGTTGCAGCAGGCGTTGTGGACCCTGACTACAGAGGAAATGTTTGTATCCTACTCTGTAATAATAGTGCAGAACATTTTAAAGTACAACAAGGCAACAGAGTAGCTCAACTTATTTGTGAAAATATCGTCCCGTGGTGAGGGAATGTGGTGACCTTGTGGCAACGCAAAGAGCTGGTGGATTTGGTTCAACTGGTATATAAATATGCCAAGTATGTATGTGAGCTGTGATGGTGAAACGATGTAAAGGGAAGCAGCCAAAACTGCTGTTGGGTTGATGATACATAAGAGACCTTGTTGCTGTACAGATATCATGTATTTTGTGGCTATATGCATATGGATCATATAAACTATATATACAAACCGACATATTATTTGCTATTATATTGATGTGGATTGTGTGAACTATAGCAATCAAAATGGAATGGTCCTCAGAGTTATATTATACCTGACCTTGCTGTTGAACCTTGTGACATAACAATTATATAAATGAGAGTTGTATGAACTCTAGTCGAAATGAAGCAAATACTGTCACAGAAACTTTATGCTAGACACAATCCCCCCTGTAGAGTTGTTTTATAGGTTATCATCTGCTCATGCCCACTTTTGCAGTCTGTCTTAAATGCTCCTACCCACTGTGTAATCAATGCTATATAAAGCACAAGGATATATTAACACATCATACCTCCTATTATACTACTGAACAGTTCCCTGACATTACCTGTTTCCGTCATCCAAGAGAATTTCTATCAAAATATTGTGTGACCTGTGACCTTCCCATATGTGTGGTATGCTCCACACTCACATGTAATAATCATACACGTCGTTCCTTGTGAACTAGATGTTATTCCTCTTATGACAGAACATGGGAGATACTTAGAAGACTTAAAGGAACAAAGTGACAAAGTAACAATCCTTCAGCTTTGATTACATCAATGCCATGAACAGTCATAGGATTGAGTAAAGTTGATATTACCTTCTGTTTGGATGTGAAAATGTGATTATGATTAGTGATGGGGCAGCCACCATCGCTAATTGCCTCCTTGGCTGGTTCGCTTCGCTCCCCTGAGCCACAGAGAGGGGTGGATTCACGTTTGTCTATATTATGATAAGACTGCTTATTATCTAACGTGTATTATGAATGAATGAATGAATGGTTGCTTAGAGGCACATCAACCACTAAGGTTATTTAGTGCCTAAAAATGGTAAAAATGAATGAATGAATGGTTTCATATTGACACAATAAAGTGCCAAAACAGTAAAAATAGAAACGTAATATTGACTAGAAACAAAATGTAAATGTTAATACAATATGTAGATAACACAAGAATTTATCAACAGCATTTATATAATATCAATCAAATATAATAAATATGTATAATTTGTTTAAAAGACTTTACCAGTATGATGTTTTGCAGTTCTTGATAAATAAGTCGATGACATAAATAAACAAAAGCTCTGCCCTTAAAACTGATTATAAAGTCCTATGTGAGTTAAAAACGATACTATCACAGAAGTATCTACAGTATCAAATAACGTATGTAAATCTTGTACATTAAAATATTGAGTTCTTATAATATCAAAATCGATACACTCAATTAAAATATGTTTAATAGTCAAAGCCCTTTGACAACCAATACATTCCGGTTGATCTTCACCTTTAAGCAGATAACAGTGCGTCAAATGACTATGACCTATTCTTATACGGGTTAAAACTGACTCTTCTCTACTGTTAATTCTAGTAGCACCTTTAGTTTTGCCTAGAACGGGCTTAATTTCATGTAGTTTATTAAAAATAGTTTTGTTCCAGCGTGATTGCCACTTAGAACGTAAAAAAACAGTAATATATTTCTTAAATTCTGTATAAGGTATAAACATATTTATTGGCCGCTTATCCAATGCTGCCTTGGCAGCTTGGTCCGCAGCCTCATTTCCAAGGATTCCAATATGACTGGGAATCCAGTAAAAACGAATCTCTTTATTTTCCTCAGTACAGAGTTTATGATACCGTTCAAGGATATTTAAAATAAACGGATTTTTCCAATCCTTGGCTTTTAATGCTTGTAAACAAGACAAAGAATCAGAAAATATTAAAAATTTCCGATGTGGAGAAGTCTCCACATGATCTAAAGCTAGGTATAAAGCATGAAGTTCTGCTGAATAAATAGATGATTTATTTGGCAGACGGTCTGAATAAATATGATTGCCCTTAACAGGCGCTGCAGCAGCCTTGTCATCATCAAACGATCCATCAGTGTATATACACTGATATCCAGTGAAGATAGATTTTATTTCATTATATCTATTTATATACAGGGATGGATCGGTTGAGTATTTCTTTAATTCCATCATGGCTAAATTAATATTTAAAGTTTCATAGGTCCATGGAGGTGTTTCTGGATATTGAAATTTAGCTATTTGATTCGGATTTAAATTTAAGGATTGTAAAGATTCCTTGATGCGAATGCCAAAAGTTGGTATTGTATTTGGTTTATTTTCAAAAAGATCAACATAATTTGGATTGAATATAAATAATATCATGTGCAGGATTGTCTGGACAAGCTGCAATTTTTGCAGCATACTGAAGGGCAAGCTTTTCTCTTCTTAAATCAAGAGGCAGTTCATCTGCCTCAATTGCCAAGCTATCTGCAGGTGAGGTACGAAATGCACCAAGGCATAATCTTAAACCTTGATTTTGTATAGGATCAAGCATTTTAATATAAGATGGGCGTGCTGATCCATATATCATATACCCATAATCAAGCTTAGAACGTACCAGCGCTCTGTATAATTGCAATAAAATATTGCAGTCCCCTCCCCAATCGGTATGGGCAAGAACCCGTAATAAATCCAATGCCTTCTGGCATTTCTTTTTAACGTATTTAATGTGAGGAATAAAAGATAATCTACTGTCAAAAATAAGTCCAAGAAACTTGGTTTCTTCGACAACAGGTATCCGAGTTTGGCCTAAATAAAGATCAGGATCTGGGTGAACCTTCCGTTTTTTACAAAAGTGCATACACACAGTTTTCTTTAAAGAAAACTTAAATCCTTTATGATCAGCCCATTCTTGTAATCTATTTAAGTGTTGTTGGAGCTGTCGTTCTATTGTATGCATGCTTGTGGACCTGTAGCTTAAGTTGAAATCATCATCAAAAAGTGAGCAATCTGCTCCAGGCCTCATACAATCAACAATGCTGTTAATTTTAATAATAAAAAGGGTGACTGATAATATACTTCCCTGTGGAACACCCATTTCCTGATCAAAAGCATCAGAAAGTGATGAACCAACTCGGACCCTGAAATGTCTATTTGATAAAAAAATTTGAATAAAAAGGGGTAAACGACCCCTTAATCCCATATCATATAAATCGCTCATTATTCCAAATTTCCATGTAGTATCGTACGCTTTCTCTAAATCAAAGAAAATGCTAACCACATGCTCACCTTTTAAAAAACCCTCTCTTATAAATGTCTCTAAACGTACCAGGTGGTCAATGGTACTTCGAGTTTTTCTAAAGCCACTCTGTGCAACAGAAATATAAGCTGCAGTTTCTAAAAACCAAACTAAACGCTCATTAATCATTCGCTCCATTGTTTTACAGATACAACTGGTTAAAGCAATGGGGCGATAATTATTTGAATCTGAGGAGTCTTTGCCAGGCTTAGGAATGGGAATAATAGTGGCTTCACTCCATGAAGGAGGAAAATCACTGATTTCCCAAATGTTATTAAAAATATTTAAAAGATGCCCAAGTGATTGATCAGGGAGGTGTTTAAGGATTTGGTAGTGAATTTGATCAGGTCCAGGAGCGGTATCATGAGATTTATCCAAAGCAAGTTTCAAATCTTCTATTGTAAATGATTTATTATATTGTTCCGAGTTATGAGATATAAAATTTAGTTGGTTTCTTTCTTTTCTATTTTTTATTTGTTGAAATTTTGCAGAATAATTATTGGATGAGGAATTCTTGGAAATTGTTTGACCTATTGTGTTACCTATTTCAGTGGGATTTGTAATTAATTGGCCATTATGAGTTAGATGTTTGATCCTTGCTCCACCTCCCTTCCCCGAAATTTTACGCACCATATCCCAGCATTTTTTAATCGGTGTACGCGTATTTAATTTGGAAACATAATCCTTCCAACTTTTTCTTTTGCTTATTTTAATAATATAACGGGCTTTAGCTCTTTTTACTCGAAATTGGTGCAAATTATATTGAGTTGGCTGTCGATTAAATTTTTTCAGAGCTTTTTTGCACTCCTTGACAGCTTTTTTACACTCATCATTAAACCAGGGTTTTTCTTTAATTTTAGAATTTGGCTTTGATTTGGGAATACACCCATCAGCAATATCATACAATGTATCTGTAAAAACTTGAAGAGGATCATCTACATTGTTAAAAAGTTCTGGAGTTATTCTATTGAAACAGGATGTTTGAAATTTTGCCCAATCGGCTTTATGAAATTTCCACTTGGGGATTCTTTCATCTGGTGGAGGAAAATGGTTATTTAAAATAATGGGGTAGTGATCACTACCCCATTGATCTTCCTCTACTTCCCAGGAATAGTCTAAAAATAAATTTGGAGTGCACATGGAGAGATCTATTGATGTTAAAGAGCCTGTAGCTGGATGTAAATAGGTTGGAGAATCGTCATTCCAAAGGCACAAACTATTGTTATTTAAGAAATCTTCTATTATACGTCCTTTGGCATCAGTATTGTTTCTGCCACCCCAAAGATAGTTGTGAGCATTAAAGTCACCAACTAGCATATACGGTTGTGGCAGCTGAGTTATTAAGTTATTTAAATCTGTAATATTTATTGGTTCACTTGGTGGCAAATATACTGAACATATTGTTAATGTATTGTGCAGGGTAATCCTGACTGCAGAAGCTTGTAAATTAGTATTTAATGTCACTTTACTTTGGGGTATACAGGATTTAACAAAAACAGAAACTCCGCCATGTGCTCGGTCCATTGCATCTATTGAACCAACTTTATTATAAGGTACATATCCCTTAAATGTTGTTGAGTTATCTTTAAAATTAGTTTCCTGTAAACAAATAACAGATGCATTATATTTTTGGGCTAATAACTCCAGTTCTGGTCTGTTTGCCTCAAATCCTCTCCAATTCCATTGTATGATATTGCCGATAGCCATATTAAGAATAATGAGAAAAAATATATGATTCAGCATAATCACTTATTAAGTTTACGATTATGCTTTGAGTGCACAGGAGTAAAATTCATATCCGGAGGATCACCTGTGTCCATCCTTTCTAAGGATTTAGTTCTATTAATTTTACTTTTAACTTGATCTTTGATTTCTTTTTTGTCTGATTTGTGTCTATTGCTATTGATATTTGTATTACTGGATGATGTGGAGGGAGTTTGTGAAGAGGGTTTAGTGGATGTTGCTGTTGGTGGAGTTATAACTGGGATAGTGGATGTTGTAGTCTGAGTTGACGTTGCTGAAGATTTAGAGGTTTTTGTAAAAAAGGAATAATTTTTGTCATTGATTGGCCATGTTATTTCGGTTTGAATCGCTATTGATTTGGTTTCTTTCGTTTTTACAGTGCTAGCATAGGATGTCTTTGTTGTGTTCAAACTTTCTACTCGCTTCCGTGCCTCTGGAAAAGGTATATTTTCAGTGTGTCGTATTCGCTGAATTTCCTTCTCTTTTAAAAAGGAAGGACAATTCCGCGAATACGATGGATGATTTCCTTGGCAATTGACACATTTAATCATATTTGAAGAACAGTCGTCTCCACTGTGCTGAGCGGTACATTTTGGACATGTTACATCACCTTTACATCGATCAGATCCATGTCCATACCTCTGACACTTGAAGCAGCGCAGAGGGTTTGGAATAAATACATCAACTCTAACGTTCAAATATCCAACCTTAATAGATGTTGGGAGCTGCGCTGCTTCAAATGTAAGAATAAACGTATTGATAGGAATTTTGACACCATCCTTTTTTATAAATATCCGCTTACATTGCACAACATCCTGGTCTTTGAGCTCATCCACTATCTCCTCCTCAGAAACTCCCGCTAAATCTGGGCATCTGATTACTCCTTTTTTATTGTTGAGAGTTTTGTGAGCTGTTATAATAACAGGAACTGTGGCCAACATTCGGCATCGTAGTAGATTGTCCGCATGGCTATTATGATAAGACTACTTATTATCTAACTTGTATTATGATAAGACTACTTATTATTTAACGTGTATTATGATAAGACTATTTATTATTTATCATTGTAAAATTCCTTTGTGAAATAAAGTAATCACCAGCATTATTCAGTCTTGGCGGGGGGAAAACTGTTGCAGTCAGAATAGTACCAAGGCTGGATAATTATAGCTCAGGTGGCTGCTTGCCCCGATAGTGGGGGCTAGAGAGGCAAGTCTTCACTCTGCAGTTGGGTGTCTTAAGAATAACATATAGACATACTGGTCATCTACATCTATATACACAAAGACATAGTTTGGTGGTCTCATCGGACCCTAACAAAAGCCCTTTGACAACCAATACATTCAGGTTGATCTTCACCTTTAAGCAGATAACAGTGTGTCAAATGACTATGTCCTATTCTTATACGGGTTAAAACTGACTCTTCCCTACGGTTAATTCTAATAGCACCTTTAGTTTTGCCTAGAACGGGCTTAATTTCATGTAATTTATTAAAAATAGCTTCGTTCCAGCGCAGCTGCCATTTAGAACGTAAAAAAACAGTAATATATTTCTTAAACTCTGTATATGGAATAAGTAAATCAGGCTGACGGATACCTACATGCAAAACTGGTTCAACGAAATTAATGAATCCAGTCACTGTATAAATTATAAAATATTTAAAACATACTTTACAGCAGAGAAATACCTCACCATATTAGAACCAAAGTTAGCTATACCCCTATGTAAATTTAGATGTGGAAATCACAGACTTCCCATAGTAGATGGCAGATATAAAGGAATAGAACGCCAGGAAAGAAAATGTAAACTATGTAACAGTGGAGACATTGGGGACGAGTATCACTACATTTTTATATGCAATCATTTCAAAAAGGAAAGAGACCGCTATATCAACAAATTGTACACAGACAGGCCTAACACAAACAAATTAAGAGCACTTTTCTCCAGCACAGATTTACAAACCCTTTCAAACCTTGCCAAGTTCACTAAACTAATCATGAAGCATTTTTCCTACAGCCAAGAAAAAGACACCAAGATTAAGAAACCAGCAGCCAAGAAAAAAATCAAACACAAAACAGACAAAAGTAATCAAACCAAAACAAAAATGCAGTGATGCCCGTCCCCTACTCAATCCATCCAGAACCCAACTCGTCAAAAGCTAGATTTTAATTTAAATACATATAGGTAGAAAATGTCTACTGTGCATATCTTTTTTCATATTTCTATACTGCAGCACCACTTACTGTAATACATGTCATTTAATTTTAACATATGTAATATAGCATGTTTTATTTATCCTCAACATATTATGTGAAAAGTGCATAAAAAGACACCATCTTTGCATATGTTAACTCCTTTATTTTCATCTTTTCCCTAGATATGTCATTTAATTCTAACATATGTAATATATGATAGACAACACGTTTTATTTATCTTCAACATATTATGTGAAAGGTGCATAAAAAGACACCAGCTTTGCATATGTTAACTCTTTTATTTTTATCTTTTTTTCGCTGCCAAAGTAATGATAATTGTAATGTTTTTGTAATTGTAGTTGTATGTGTATCCTGTATACACAGGGGGGAGCCACTGTAACTCTCGGCTACCCACCCTCCTTTCATTCTCCCATACCTCTTTGGTGGCTATATAAGCCACCAATAGAGGTCTCTCTGAGAATAAATAATTTGAATTTGAATTTGAAATAAATTGATGCAGCTGATTCAGTGGAAAGAAAGGTCAATATAATATTTGTATCATTTCAAATTAGTTTTAAAGTTCACCTCTCGGCTACCCACCCTCCTTTCATTCTCCCATACCTCTTTGGTGGCTATATAAGCCACCAATAGAGGTCTCTCTGAGAATAAATAATTTGAATTTGAATTTGAAATAAATTGATGCAGCTGATTCAGTGGAAAGAAAGGTCAATATAATATTTGTATCATTTCAAATTAGTTTTAAAGTTCACCTCAGTTTCTGCAGGTACTGCATGGGATCTTTCACATGTGTTGGCATATTCAGATGCTTCATATCCAGCAATAAGCTGATGAATCATGTCTCGAGGGAATCTATAGTCCTCCATGAGTTCATGGTCTGATAAATCCCTCAGTAATTTGCGTTTTTTAAACACTCTTGGTGCCCTTGCATTATTTTGTCTATGGTGAAAAACGCCATGATGTCTTCTTTATTTGAAAACAGAAGGTATTTTTTTGTGATCAAAAACAGTTTGGGAGCAAGGTGGGATTGCTCGCAACTTTGTGATCAAAATTTGTGATCACAAAAGTTGTGATATCTTAGTAAAACACTTTTGAGACTTTGATCACAACTTTGGGATCAATCACTATTGAAGAAGGTGAGACCAATGCTATTGGTAATGCTATTGAAGATGGTGAGACCAATGCTATTGTAATGCTATTGAAGATGGTGAGACCAATGCTATTGGCAAAGACGGTGATGATATTGGCAAAGATGATGCTGCATTCAGAACCAGTTCTTGGGTGTTGGTTAGATTTGCTGCCAAGAAGAAAGATGTATATTTCTAACAGGTTGTAGCAGATATTCTTCAGACACAAGTACTTGTGATTGATGAAATCTCCATGATCAGTGAGAGAATCCTTAAAAGTCACATGACAAGAAAATTGTGAAAATGCTTAAATTGAGCAGGTTCATAGAACAATGCACAGACATTAAATAAGTACTGGTTTTACACATTTTTATACATGGAAAACAGAGTTATGGGGGATCAAAGTGGCTGGCAAGCCAAGCCCCTTTTTATATGGGTCAAATCTGGGCTGCTGAGAATTTGCCGGAAGTGACGCACCATCGCCCCCACTTGTTCACAACATAACATCATGGAATGAATGAATGAATGAATGGTTGCTTAGAGGCACATCAACCACTAAGGTTATTCAGTGCCTAAAAGTGGTAAAAACATAAACATTTATAAAATCAATATATGTAAATAATCTTAACAACACAAAATCACAAAATCCTTTCAATATATCAGTTATAAACATAACAAATTTGTATAAATAAATTCAATTTAAAAGACTTTAAATACCATCTGATGTTTCGCGGTTCTTGATAAATAGGCCAATGACCTAAGTAAACAAGAGCTCCACACTTAAAATTGGTTATAAAGTCCTATTTGGTTTAAAAACGATACTATCACAGAAGTATCTACAGTATCAAATAACGACGAAGTCAGTGAGAGTCTTGAGGGATTGCAACTTACAAATAATAACAGTGGAAAGTATATGTTTGAACCATTGGTGGTGCAATTAGCACATGTCAATAGTGGGTTAGATAATGATTCTGATCACAGCAGTCATTTGGATTCTGCGTGTAGTGAGGGTGAAGATGGGGATACAGCCGGCCACCCATTTGAACTCCACACACTCGCCTCTGACCATGGGGGTTATCCAGATCCTACAACAGACAGAGCTGTCCCAGACTGGTAAGAACTTTACATTCTGCTTCATCTTTACCATATAATTCACTTTAAACAGCAGATGTATCTCACCATTAATGTATACACAAATAGTTATGTATGTGTGCAGAAAAGGGCTGAGGGTCTTTGTTTACAATTTGTAAGTGGGTCAGTGATGTGATTGTTCATAAAAATTAGTTTACACATGGTTTTCCTTTGTAGGTGTTCTTGCAAAAACTGTCACTTGATGCCAACTGCTCTCGAGAACAGGTGTTGTCACATGGGAGACTGTTCTAAAGAGGACAACAAAAGACTTTGGCAAAAGGTAGAAGAAACTATCACCCAGCCCAAGTGCATCACAAATCATGAGGGATTTAGCCACTGTTGTCTCAGCATCCATGTTTTGGCCATGACATTGTATACTTATATTCGTGATGATGGACCCCTGGGAGATGATGAGCTAATTCATGTGTAAGTACAGTAACAATTAACAAGTCTTATCATTTAAGACATTTTCCACCATTCTCTTAAGATAATCTTTGTTTATCAGATAAACAGTCCTCAAGCATTGATGCATCATGTTATGTATAATATTAAACTAGAAGTACTTATTTTCACAATTTCAGTAAAAACAATTATGATGTAATAAAAAGGTACAAATATTATTAAAATGAAAACAAATTACAAAAATGTACATGTATGTGACAAACTTGTCTTTTTTTATTTACAGTGTGTACAGATACCTGGCATATCGAAATTTTGTACGTTTCATATGGAGAATATTAGGATTCAAGAATCGTAAAGTAATTCCATCATGTGCAGTGCTACGTATAAGACATCATATTGTGGTTTTAAGTATCCACAATAGATATAGTTTAGCTGTCATATCTTTTGCAAAACCGTGAGACATGATCAGCAATTAGCTTCTCTTTCCCTGTCTTCTCCAAGCCAGAAGTAAGAGTGTCCGGCATATTATACTCATATCGTGTCACAAGTGTCTCTGCCTGCTTGTAGGTTGGGAACTTCACTCTTAGCTGATACACCACTGCCATCAACTTTTTAACATAATCTAAAATCAAAGAGAAATATATGACTTTCATTTGTAAGAAAAAAAAAACAGTGAACATCTATATTATAAATATGTCATGACAATCTTACCATATGTACACGGCACTTTAACCTCCTTCACCACACCTCTATTTGAATCAAATTTTTGATATGAGACAACAAATTGTGGCTTTCCCCCATCAGTGACTTTCTGCTGCCTTTGGGTATTTTCATTGAAGTGAAGGGCAGCTAACAAAACTCTGTAATAAAATGAATGTGAATGTATACAGCTTATGATTTAATAAATATAAACATTGCAAATTAAGATGGCCCAGTTTTATATACTTATATGTGAAGGTGATATTAATTTTACCTGGCTTTCATAGCTGAATGGAAGAAATGGAGTGTCTTGGGGGCAAAAAAGCATACAATTTTGTGGTAGCTCTCTATTGACGCAGTCTGATCATAGGGAGATAAATGTCCAACATCTTTGACAAGGCGGGCATTTGTTACTACAAGCTCCAACTCTTTGTATGCCTTTGAACCTGCATTAAAAAATTGAAAGTTAATTGTAATAATTGCATAGTTACAAAGATTAAATGCACACATTTCACATTTAAAATGGCAGACAATAAAGAACTTACCAGGTTTTATCCATTCTCTTGGTTCCTCTGACAAGTCTTCATGTGCACACACTGGATACAGATCACCATGTCCATTGTGTTTATCAATGATGTGGTTCATAATGGAAAGCCACTTGGCTTTCGCTAGTTCTCCATCACCATCACTACTAGTAGCTGACCAGAAAAGATGGTTGGTGATGCTTCTTGCCCATTTCTGTAGATCCTGAGAAGCTCTCCTTGTTGCTGCTTTCAGAATCTTCTTGTACACACCTAAGCATGAAAAGGAATAATTAAATAATAATTGAAGTGATAATTCACTTTTTATTTGAGTAACTAAGTATAGTGTCAAATCTGCCTAAATCAGTAGAGTAGTGACAAGACAGTTAGATTTACCAAGAAAAAGATACTTACTTTTTGCAACATGCCAAATATCAAACCAATGTTTGATATTTGGTTTTTCTGTCCTGAGGTATTTTCTCACACCTACATGCCTGTCAGTGACTATAGACTCAATGGGTACTCTCCTTCGCTGAAGTTCCCCAATAGACCTCTTAAATCCTTCAAGTTCCATTGCATTGGAGCTAGAACACTCATTTCTCTGGAAAAAGTGAGATGTGAGATTATTCAGTGATCTTTTTATTTCACTTGTCTCGAAACAAATTACAGGATTGTGTAACAACAAGAATGCTATATAATACTGACCTGCACTAAATGAATCATGACAATTAGACCTGTAGCCATATCAAGCATGCAGTAGCTCATATATTTGGCCAAGTGTCCCGTTGAGTCAAACCTGCCATCTGACCCAAGTCTGGCTTTAGGACTTCTTCGCATGAGTCTCAACATATCATCCTGCTCCTCTTTCCAATGCTGTTAAGATAAAGTAAAGTGAAACATCTGAATAACTGTCAAAGCTTATTTAATAATCTTATAATTTTTATTAAGTCTGATTGAAAATTTTGCCTGTTAGATTATCTACCTTGAAGACAGCTGGAATGAGGTAAAACTTCTGTATACGAATGAATGTCCGAGTTGTGATGGTGAATAAATTCAGATGCTTCATCATATTGACAGCTTTGGCTGCAGTGGAACTAGAGAATAATATGGCTGCAGAGATGTCAACATTCCCTCTTGGCATAGAACCCATCATTGGCTGACTTGTCCAAGTCTTTTGATGCCCATTGCTGCAAACAGCTAGCAATGTCACCATACTTCCCTTGCACCTCTGGAGGATAACTTGGCAGGGAAGCATGCACACTGTGCAAACAGCTAGCAATGCATGAAGGCAGCTTTCATAAACAAGAAACTTTCTTTCTTCCAATTCAGGAGGATTTCCATGTAAGGTGTCATCACTGAAAATGAAACAATAACAAAAGCATCAATAATTGGGAGTCAAATATGCATAAATTCACATTTATTTTTAAAAATCAACATGCCTGAATTTTATTTTATTTACATGTAACTACTTACATGTCCTGTTCATCATCATTTTCATCTAGATCATCTGCACTTCCCACTTCTTCACCTGGGAGCCAATTTGGATCATTTCTGTCATCTGTCTCCATGGGCTCATCTTCAACAGATGATTCTATAGGGGGTAGTAAAAGGTCACATTGGATGCCTGCATCTTTCAACTGTATATATGTCTGGGTGTCATTGTCCCGAGATTTCAACTCATACTGACTGCCTTTTTGCTTGGTAGATGGTTTCATATTTGCAAGAACAGACTTATGAAACATCTGAAATTAGAATAAATTTTATTTGAATAAATATCAACATCAACATAATTATTACAACATAATTATTGTTTGATTTATTTAACTATGTTCACATCAGTATTTACAAAACAAGTTCTTATGGAAACACACAGATTAATGATATAATAATACCTCAGGGGGTAGCTCTGTTTGGATTGCAATACCAGGCGTCTCAGTCTCTGTTGGATCTTCACAGGGGATATCAGGATCATCTGACTCCTCCATGAGTGACTCCTCCAGTATCTAACAATGTAATATGATGAAGCTATTAATGACTCAGTTTAATAAATATATTAAATATCCTAATTTGTTGGTATATAGATCAAGAGTTTAAAAAACAGTAAAATATATTGTGCAATATTTAAGAAATGGATAAGTATATCAAGATATCAAAATTATAAATACCTTCAATTTCCTCCGTTTCTCAATTGCTTGAGATTGCCTCTCTTTCAATGGGCGATGTGCAAAAACAGATGGGAGGTGCAAAAGGTTCACATAGAAGGTAAATCTCATCTCATGGCATGAAGTAACCCTGGAAACGTCCTACATCTGCATGCCTGAAAATAACAGACAACAAGGTCAGGTAAAAATAACTTCCAGAACCTAGATCTTGGTAACATATAAATTAAAGTCTTGAATTCCCCAAAACAATTTGAATATATAGTTATACTGCTTATAAGAACTGATCTGAAATATTAATTTTAAAACAGCTTTTTGTACTGTAATTATATTAAGTGTTCATAATTTTTGGGTCATCAAGTTATCTATAATATGTTTTAGTTTTTAAACAGATATGAAGAATTCATTGACTGAGTTACAGCCACCTTGCCTTAAAGTATGGACCCCCGTAGAATAGAAAAGGTTCATAAAGGAAGGTTACAATCAAAAGAAATCTATGATTCCTTAAATCTAGATATGATCAATGCTCAACTGGTCCAGTTTTTTTATTTAGCCCATAGCCCAGTTCAGGAGAATGGCTTTCAAATTCCAGTGGCAAAGACTTGAATATTTCTTGTGTTGGCATTGTTTTTATTTTATGGGCCAATTGTTTGATCTACAAAAATCTTTGAAATTTCTGGTCAGCTATCAAACTCCTAAATGTCAAGGCCTGAATAATTGTCATTAAGTCGGATATTAAGTTCAAGGTGTTTTTTAATTAGGAAGCCCCTCACCATTGTTCATTCGGCACTGTCTGATGGCCTCATTAAATCCTGAAGAACTGTTTTATTTCAAAGGAGCTGCTGTTGCTGTTGATATGGTTGTTGGTATGCGCCTGGCTGCATTTGCTGTTGTTCTTGCTGGACATGGCCACTGCCACCACCCCCGGTCATTGCAGCACCTATTGTGTGTCCCTTCAAGTTCAAGATTTGTCTCGTGAAATATTTTATGATTGATTAATTTACTTCTATCATTTGCAGCTAGTTTTTATTTAAGCTTAGACAGAAAGGGGGGGGGGGGATTCTGAGTCATTTTAATAATTTGTTACTTTGTAGCACTATTATACAAATAAGTTTCATTCTTAGCATGGATAAATAAATACTTTGTGAGCTGTTTCATTAAATTCTCCAAGAGAGAATGCATAGAGCAGTAGGGAGATGGAGGCAAAGATTCTTTTTGATTTGCACAAGTGGACAAGCATGAGTTGTAAATTGTATACATACAACAGCAGATCCGACAGCTACTCCTGCAGCTGTGGACGCCATGTTGGCAAACAGTCCAGGCTGCCTGGGCTGAGCGGCAGGAGCCTGCATCGGGGCAGCTGCTGGAGCTCGCATTGGCACCGATGGGGCTGGCCTACAAACGCAATCAACACCACTATTTAATTAGTTTGTAAAGGAAAGATAAAACATTTATTTCTTGCCATTGCTAGAAAATATTTTATAAAGATTGCTGCAAAGTTATTTCTAAATTCAGAAAATAGAACACCAATTATTTTTCAATCCTGACATCTTGCTTCTTACTTAGCCTCTAAAAGTTGAACCAACATCAAGTGAGCTGATTGGCAGGACTAACCTATGTTTCTACTGGACAAGTTGCATCCTAACTGAATCCTAATTACCATATTTACTCGAATATAAGACAACTTGAATATAAGACAACCCCCCCAAATTGATGTGATTTTGCTTGAAAAGGCCAATTTTCGATTATAAGACGAGTTTTGTGGCCATTTTAAAAGTAAAAGGTAAATACAATGTCCGTGAAATGATAACGGATAATATAGTACTATAATTTATAATTACTGCTTATATCCCAGATAACAGATTTAGGCCTGTGGTTCAAGGCTGACAGAAGGTATAGGCAACTTTTTATGGTGGAAATATTTATTTAGTCGTTTCAAAGTTTGACAGTAACTGCATTACACAGGTAGTATTCAATTACTACCTCTGCAGTCGTTGCCCTGTTTTTTTTTATCTCATTCAAAGTTTGGAAATCCCTGTTATAAATACTTGCCTTGCTCACTAAAATATCAAATCTGAATTGACCAACATTAGGTCATAAATTGTAACCAGGTGTCTGGCACATATACTGACCAATCAGTACAACTGCCAGTACAAAATAAATCTATTTATATTCTTCCACCAATGAGTTGACAGCCAGATTTGTCTGAATACTAATGACTTGTGCTGGATTCTGTGCACTCATTTATAGCTTTGGTGACAGGGACTGATATAGAGAAGTTCTGTTATGGAGGGTAGTAACTATTATTCATAAGCATATCTGTGTCATAGGCCGATTGCTGATCTCCATGTTGTTTTTTTTCGCTTGCGTTTGTTTTGCCTTTAGGGCTAGATGTTCGAGGTAACAAGATGATTAAGCCGTAAGTCTATGGAGCTTACTCGTATTATCGGTCCATGGCAGCCATGTTTTGACCCTGTTTTTCCTGTTTACACCATCAGATGGCGCTTGAGCATTGAAAACATGATTGATTGAAAAGTGATTTGGATTTGCTAGAAGAGCTGAAATCTCGTTTAGTTCACGTTTGCTTCGAGATTTTGTTGAGAATGGTTGTTTTCTGGTAATATGAACTTTGACCCTGAATATTTCTTGACCTACAGCCAACGACAACTGAACTGCGGACAACATCAGAGCTGCGTTTCAGTTTATCAAATGATTATCGATGTTTATCACACCATTTGACCTTGGCACATGCAGGTGTCACCTGATGTGAAAATTTTCAGGAGTACAGGTGTACTTTATAGGCTTTGAAAATGGAACTGCAGGTCAGTTGTCGCCTGCAGGTCAGTTGTCGTCGGTTGCAATTGGATATTTGCTATGACACCTTTGGGACCAGTGGTGATGGCAATTGGCCAAAACAGTTCTTACTGGATTTGTCAAAATCCAGTCTAGACATTATTTTCTCTTATTGCAATTGTCAAAAAATCAACACTTGTTTCCCCATTGAAAAGTACACACCGGAACTGTACAACTGTACAACTCCTCTCTATTTAATCTTTGCCATTGGTCGGAGAGATTGGCAGTAGTTTAAGAGAAACGGCATTTGGTCCTCCTTGATTCTTTTTGGCTGGGCTGGTCGGAGCAATATGACCGTTTCAGTGTCATCCCATTCACGCATGAAGAGATTCCAAACCACCCATCTGGTGTGGTATTCTCCCTGGGACAAATATGACCTCACAAATAAAAAAATTGATTTTCTGCTACTTAAAACTAATCACCTGGTGTATTTGTAACTTTGTTTAAGATTATGGGAGCTCGATACAACTAAACTTCTTACAGAGTACTGTTTCATGTGTGCAACCAAATTGGGGCCTTTCCTTGACCTACTTACGATACAGCCAATCGGTAGGTGTTAGGACGCACACTCCAAACACCTACGATGGCTCATCAGTGGGAGGTATTCACTGCCTCTGAAGTGTAATCCCTCATAACTTCTTCAAATGATTTTATTCAGACATGAAACTCGCCAGAAAGCAAGATTAGATGTGGAAGACATTTGAGATATCTTAATAATATCTTAATGATAAGTATACAGCGTGTCTGCTTTCCACACTGAGGTCGCCACACTGTGTCGCGACCTGTCTCTTCAGGAGGGATAGGACACACCACACAACCCGACGTCGCCTCCAGAGCTCTGCTCGCGCAAGTCGGGGTTCCACAACTAGATTGGCAGGGGGCCTATATTATACAAATTTACATGATTGATGATCACTGCAAAAAATACAAAACTATGGAAATGTTTGTGATTGACTCTGATATGAATGAATGACTTGATGCATCATAAATGTCACAAGTCAGAATTCTCGGTTTCTTCTCATATATAATCAGAGATATTTATGTATTAAATGTCACTGATATAATAGCCACGGCACGAGTCTGGAGGCAGGTGAATTTCAGTTCAATCTGAATAACTTATAATTAATCTATTTTCGCTCGCGTTTGTTTTGCCTTTAGGGCTAGATGTTCGAGGTTTCAAGGTGATTAAGCCGTAAGTCAATGGAGCCTACCCCGATTATCGGTCCATGGCGGCCATGTTTTGGCTCAATAATTCTGATTACACCGTCAGATGTCGCTTTTGTTTGAGAAGTGATTTGTGCATATAAAAAGAGACCCTATTTTAAAGCGTACAGCGACTATGCAGCGCCCCTGCCACTAAGAGTCAGGCTCAGTGTGATAATTGAGTGCCCATGCTATTTATTTAAGTCACAATAATATTCGAATGATCGGAAGTTTAACCTGTGACAGCCAGAAGATGTTTAGCAGTATTAGATATTTGTGGTGTCTGAATTTGTTGTTGTGATGCTGCATCGCTGTATCGTTATGCTGTGGCCACTGAGAATGACATCAAGTGTTAATTTTAAGATCTTTCAGATTCAAATCATAATAAGACAATTTTGCAGGCAGTGTAGTTTGGTGACTTTATCCTCAGGTATGTAGACAAAAGAAAATAATAACAGTTTCAGCTATGTTTTATCAAAATCTTAAAAATATTCCATTGTATCAAAGCATAAAATGGTGTGTGACTACTGAAAATGACATCTATGAGCTCTATCATATACCTCATAATGTGTCATATAATGCTGATATTTCAGTCTGATTGTGTGACCAGGCATCAATATCAGATTCATATCGTGATAAAATGTTTTACAGAAATGTATAAAGTGATTTCACAATCAAACATGAAGACGTAATGAAATGTTAACTGTTTCAGACATTTTTAGCAAAATCGGTAGAAAATTTAATGCTGAAATTAGATTTATTAAATTGTAAGAATCTGCAAAAAGACCTTAAAATGGTGTATGATGAGTGAAATATGTGCTGCCTGGCAATTCCACTCGGAAAATGGGTCAGGTTCACAACTTTCACTCTGTGGGTTTACTCCCCTGCCACCTGTGATAAATTTACCAGCAGCCTGCCTGAATGCCACTCCTGCCCCCTCTCAATATCCTCTTTGACCACCCATCGGTGGTCAGTGTACTATATCCACAACCTGCAACCTAACACCACATCAAAATGTGACTAAATTGTTTCCACAGTGCACCATAGCCATAATTACTTGATACAAAGATTTATCCTGTGGGACAATTTTACATACTTTCTTCATTAATATAACATATTCTCTGCAAAGTCACATCCTTAGTGTACTGTCAAAGTCTTAGCAGTGTGACCCTCTCCTTCACTACTGGCCTGTTTATCCCTCACCACTATATGATCCACTCCCTCAGCACAGCAACTAAAATAGCCAACCCCAAGGATTCCAATAGTCTTCCCTTGCTAAACTCCCTCTGCAGGACACCTGATAAGCAATTAATCAACAGGCATCACCCATCAACCAGCCCCATGACAGTACACGGCACACGAAGCACACCTTACCAGCAGTCTCCCCCCTCATTGACCTATCACCCTGCAAAATCACTGAGGATGAAAAACAACAATTATGTAACCTCATAGATGAATTCAGAGAAGTTTTCTCAACAGATGACAACCCCCCTACAGGATGCACAGCATATCGACACAAACTACTCCTCAAACCTGACTCTATTCCTGTACAAGGCAAATATTTCAAAACGCCCCCTCAATTAAGATATGTTATGGACATTCTCCTACAAGATTACATAAGATTAGGATACATTGAAGAAAGCACCAGCCCAAATGCTTCTTGCTGAGGTAATAGTGGTCCGAGGCCTTCCCACCTGTTGCACCACCAGGGCCTCGGACCACTATTACAATGTCCCATTGAAAACCATAGTAAATGTCTCACCTTCAAAAATTCATAAAAAATATATGTATCGACCTTGTAGTTTGACTTTGAGTAGCTCAAATGCTTCTTGCTGAGGTTGTCCCCACTTGAATTTGTTTTTCTTGCTAGTGAGTGGAAACAATGGAGCACATATTGTATTGTACTTGTAGATGAATCTTTTGAAAAACTGAGCCATGCCCAGTAGTCTTCTGAGCTGTCTCTTTGTCTGTGGACAGGGGAAATGTTGTATGGCTTCAGTTCTAACTTTGGCTGGCCTAAAGCCATTTCCATCTACATCATGACCTAAAACTTGAAGATTAGGTCTGCAGACTTGGAATTTGCTGGGTTTGAGTTTGAGGTTGAATTTTCTGAGTCTGGTGAAAAATGTTCTGATACGGGGCAGGTGTGAAGCAAATGAATTGTCACCAAAATTGACATCATCCAAATATGTGGATAAATTTGTGCCATCAAATACCTTCTGCATGGCTTTGGTGAAAGCAAAACTGGAATCATTCAAGCCTTGAGGTAAAACTTTGTAATGATATGATCTGCCATTTGCTCTAAATGCAGTGTATGGTCTGGAATCAGGGTGAAGACTAATTTGCATATAGCCATCTGTCAAATCGCCAGATGTCCAGATATTGTTTCCATCTTTTGTCAGTTCTTGAAGGATGTCAATGATACGTGGCATTGGGTAGAATGTTGTGATGATTTGTTTGTTGATCTCACGAAGATCTGAGATCAGTCTCCAATGTAGGGGATTGGTTTTGTCTTTCACTTCTTTAAATTTTGGTTTCTTAACAAGCATGGCTGAAGCAGAATATGGGCTGGTGCTTTCTTCAATGTATCCTAATCTTATGTAATCTTGTAGGAGAATGTCCATAACATATCTTAATTGAGGGGGCGTTTTGAAATATTTGCCTTGTACAGGAATAGAGTCAGGTTTGAGGAGTAGTTTGTGTCGATATGCTGTGCATCCTGTAGGGGGGTTGTCATCTGTTGAGAAAACATCTCTGAATTCATCTATGAGGTTACATAATTGTTGTTTTTCAGCCTCAGTGATTTTGCAGGGTGACAGGTCAATGAGGGGGGAGACTGCTGGTAAGGTGTGCTTCGTGTGCCGTGTACTGTCATGGGGCTGGTTGATGGGGTGATGCCTGTTGATTAATTGCTTATCAGGTGTCCTGCAGAGGGAGTTTAGCAAGGGAAGACTATTGGAATCCTTGGGGTTGGCTATTTTAGTTGCTGTGTCCAAACCTTGAAATGATCCAACGTGAGTGTTTTTGTGTAGGAAGAGGGGAGAATGGGAAAAGTTGATAATTCTCAGTGGTATACAATGTGAATCAATTGTTGATAAGTTGGGAGGTATATCAAGGGCATGATCTGAAATGAATGTTGATTTTGGCTCAAATTGTCCTACAAAACCCATTGGCAATGTTTCTTTGACTCTGCCCAAAGTGTAGAGAGAAGACTTGGGGGGAACAGTGATGGTCATTTTGTCTAAAAACACTTTGCATTCTGGATTGATAGAGAAAACTCTATCTTTGAAGGATATTGCTCCACCTAATTGTTTCATGCATGGATAGCCCATTAGAAATGAGTATTTGAATGAGTCAATGATGAAAAATGTGATGTGTGTTGTGACTTTTCCAAATGTAACTCATTACTGGCACTGTTAATGTTCCTTTCAAATGCAAGGTTTGCCCATTTGGCAAATGTACATGATCAGGGTGATGACTAGGTAATTTGTATTTCACAGTACCAACAGATCCAATTTCAGGATAATCAGTTATGACTCTGGACGAACAAAGATTAATAGATGCACCTGTGTCAAGCATACATGGTGCTCGGGTGTGACCAATAACTAAATTCACAAAGTTGTCACTCAGGGGTAGTTCATAGTTGTGGGAAACGCTATTGACACACTCTTGATTACCCCTACGGTTCAAGAGCGTGCGTGTCCGTTTCCCTGATAACGGGATTGATTTGGATATGCATTCCTATGTGTTGCAGGCATTGGGGGATATTGTTGCAATCTTTGCCTTCTAAAACATTGGGATTGTGTGTGCCCCTTTTTAGAGCAAAACCAGCAGACAATGTCTGTATTGGTTTGCTGTCTTGTACCCCTGTTTGGCCTGTTGTGCAGGTTACTTGCTTGTGACTGAGGGCGATTTGTGTTATTTATATGATGACCACAAACACTGGCTGAGTGTGCACCACCACAAAGTTGGCATATGGTTCTACTTTGATCTGAAAAAGGCCTTGGAGCCTCCCTATTATAATTTGGGGCAGAGATATTATTGAGAGATACCTGTTCTACCTTTTCTGTCAATCTAGCCACCTGTGTGGTGAGGGTTGCAAGGTCACTGTTAGTACTCTGTTGGGGGACCACTGACTGGGTGAATGAGGTAGGGAGAAGTCCCTGTAAGTTGCATAAAGCTGAGTATGCCGCTGGGAATGTAGTTGGGTTGTGTGAAGCTATCAGGCCTTTAATTTGGTCAGGCAGGCCCATGATAAAGGACTGTATCGTCTCTTGTTCATTATACTCCAATTTCTGGCAGATTTTCTGAATATCATCAGAGTATACTGCAGGAGTATCAGTGGGTAGGTATTTCCTGGCCTGCAGCTCTGTTCAAGGTTTTGCGAAGAATTTCACCAAAATTCACACTTTAAGTTATAAGCCCTTTGTGAGGGGAAGAATGCTAAGAAATTTGCATATGTTGTACTAAATACACCCTCTGTAGCCTTTTCTGTAGGGATACCAAATTTTATGAGTGGGGGATTGAAAAACAAGACGTCCATTAAAATGGAATGGTCGGCACTTTTTATCCCGCTTTTAAAACTGCTGTACGCAGATGACATATCATGGATTAACACAGATAAAACAGAAAAGGACAGAATCAAGAAAAGTGCACCATCTAAACTAAGTAAGAGAAACCTATCAGTTAATGAAACAAAAACTGAGGATTATGAAGTATCAAGAAATGGAAATGAAGAATGGAAGAAAGGAAAATATCTGGGAAGCCACATAGATACTGAGATAGATATCACAAGAAGAAAAGCTCTAGCATTAACAGCTTACAATCAATTCAAGAAAATCTTAGAGAACAAAAGCACCAGCACCAACTTGAAAGTGAAAATCGTGAACACTTACATAACATCAATATTTCTGTACAATAGTGAGCTATGGACAATTACAAAGAAGAGAGAGAATGAAATTGACACATTCCAAAGAAGAATTTTGAGAAAAGTCATGCATATTCACTGGCCAAAAAAGATCAAAAACAAGAAAATGTACAAAATTACAAAACAAGAGCCATGGAGCAGAACAATACTGAGAAGGAGGCTAAACTGGACAGGGCACCTCATGAGATTACATGATAGCACACCAGCCAAGCAAGCCCTGTATGAAGCTGTAAAACCAGCAAAAAGGCCAAGGGGACGCCCCAAATACACTTGGCTTGAACAAATGAAAAATGACATGAAATTGATGAAAGTAAATTGCACAAAAGGTGGTGGAAAAAGTAGTAATAGAAAAAGTGGTGGTGGACTAGATATTCAAGTAATAAAGAATCAAGCAGAAGATAGAGAAAGGTGGCGGGCTCTGATTAAGCGCGCTATGTCGCAGGCACCTGAGCATGCGCAGTGCTTGGAGTGCGACGTCGACGGAATGCGGAACTGTAATGATGATGTACAAGTGTAAGAAAACAGTGTTGAATTATTAATTAAGTCAGTACAAGCCACCGCCCGCCACCGCATCCGCCGCCCGTCGCCGCATCCACCGCTGCATCCGCCACCCGCTGTAGTGTCCGCCTCCGCGACTTGACTCCAACATTATATTTGGAAACCAAACATGCAGTTTTTGATAGTGAATTGGTATATTCAAACCAGGAATATATCATTCAATATAGTTTTCTGAAGTATTTGCAAATCACTGGATTATAGTCAATTAAGAAGGTTTTTTCAAACAATAATTGCACATTTTTGATGATAAGTGTTGGGTTATTGAAAATATAACCACTCACTAACAACCCACATTCCCCCTTTTCCACAATGAGAAACTAAATAAAATGAAAATAAAAAATACCAAATATTGAGACACTTTACATAAACTGTTGGATATGCATTCCTATGTGTTGCAGGCATTGGGGGATATTGTTGCAATCTTTGCCTTCTAAAACATTGGGATTGTGTGTGCCCCTTTTTAGAGCAAATTACAAATTACAAATTGACTAGACTGAATCCCCTGGTTAGATTGTTATTTGAAAACAGTGTGAAAAACTGTGAATACAAGTGCTGTGAAAAACTAGATCACCAAGGTTGAATCACCCTGGTTGTTACTACACAGAAAAAGCACATAGAAAGAATAGTGTAAAAAGTGTGGATAGAATTGTTGAAACTAAAATTATTAGAAGATTCTGAACAAACTGTGACAAAGCTGAACTACCTGAACATTCTGTACAGATTGTTCGAAAATGGAATTGCAAGTGTACAAGGTGAAATCAATAATTAATGATTTCTACGACAGGACTTCCAAAACCAGATTCTATAAGATATGGTGGGATGGGTACACAAAGAAGGAATGTACATATGAGCCAGAAGAAAATATTGGAAAAGAATTGATTAAAAACTACATAGCATTGAAAAATAATTCAAAAGACACAAAAAATGTGAAAAAATCCACAAAATCAGAAAATAAAGGTAAAAAATATGATATGAAAGTAGGAAAAAAGAAAACTACTTATGAGAACCTGAGTATTAATGATATGAACATGTCCTTACAGATGGCTTCCAAGGCAAGTGCCAAGACAAGTGGCAAGACACGTGCGGGTAGCAAGAAGAGGGAGTCGAGGTCTAGATCCTCCTCAAGATCCTCCCACGTGGACTGGTCTGATTGGGTAAACCTGGAAGAAGAGAATGATGGACCGGTGGAGATACCTGCAATGCCCCGAGAGGTCTCAGACAAGGTGGCACCACCGGTATGGATAACAGGGGTGGAGGCCCCAGATGAGGTGGCGCCACCTGACGAAACAAGCAAGGAGGAGGCAACTGGTGGTGCTGTTAACAGGCCACTATTACAATGTCCCATTGAAAACCATAGTAAATGTCTCACCTTCAAAAATTCATAAAAAATATATGTATCGACCTAGGGTATTTTGAACAATATTTATCAGATGGCAAAAATATTCATCTTTCTAAAAGCAGAGTATGAAGTGAGGTTGACCATTGAAATTTTTTGCTATGATCTGTTAAAGCGCCACCTATCTTGAAAACAAAGAACAGAACATGGAAATATAGGAATGAGCCCCTGACAGCAAAGATCAATATATAGTCCCTTGAATTATTCTCATTATTTTTCTAATAACTTCGAAAAAACAAGCCATTATTGTACTATTAAATAACACTATTCATTTTATGTCTAATGTGATCTGCATGAGACTGCATCTCGTTATTATCATGTATAATAAGGGGGAGTAGGAAATTATCAAGCACTACTTTCGTATGCCCGCTAAAATCCAAATCACCCATTGGACACTTTGCCAACAAACTTTGTTTAGCTGACCAGTGATTTTGTACAAACACCTGCTTAGTAAAGTCTTTTAACAGTGGGGCACCCTAAATTGGGACAATGGAGTGATTTGGCTTGCAGAGCCCTGTTTGTCCATTAATGTTTGTCCAATGGTACAAGCCTAACACCCTGACAGATCACAATAGAGGTCACATAATTGTATACATGTAGCCACCTGGTGGTCAAAGGAGTACTGGCAGTACTTGGCATTTTTAGCAAAACACAATAACCATGGTCAGTGTATTTTGGTTGATTTTAGTGAGATAGCTTAATTGTATCACAGTTTCATGGCCACATTTCATTTAAGCATACCACAGACCTCTGTAAAATTGCCTGTGACCTCTGGTTTTATGAATGCTTTTAGAAATAAAATCCCTTTACACTGCCTTAAGCAGGATATGCTTCCATTCATATTTAACCATCTTTTGAACTCTTACAAATAGCAGTTTTGTAAAACTACTTGCGATAAAGGTCCATCAGAATGATTATTAAAGAATTACTTGTCAGAATATACCACAACATCAAGTAACCAGAACGATTGTGTGAAATCAGTCAATATTCAACTTTCTTTTATCAGACACTTTACTTTTGATAGTATGTTATTCACACCTGATACTATGTTATTCATACCTGATATGTTATTCATACCTGATATTGTTATTTATACTTGATATGTTATAAACACTTGATGTTATTCACACCTGAGTCTTATTCATACCTACTGATAAAATTAACTCCCTTTATTTAATTTATATTCACAATAATAGGTTATTCATACCTGTGTTAATTTGGTTTTAGCACCTGGCTTATCGTCTTTATTTCTGAGCACTTTTTCTTTTATAACTTTCTCTGGTCGTGGGCCTCTATCAAATGAGCCAAACCTGTGGATAAAACAAAACTAAACTTACAGCCATTTGGCTTGATGTGTTAAATTGTAAATGAAAATTAATGACAATATAAACAAAACAACACTGTCTGACATCCATCTTGTCAGCCATAGATAGATTAAATACTTTGACTGCAACAAATGACCATAAAATTTAACCCTTTAACATTGGATCCATTTAATTGGTTGTGGTTGATATTTGCAGGCTAATTTCTGTAAATTATGATCTTATAAAATAAGGCAAGGAATAAAATACAGACAAGGAACGGTTCAAAAATATCAATGAGAAACTTCCAGAAGGATGTTGGTTGTTTTGTATCAGAACTTTTCTCAATTTTCATATATTTTGACAAATTTCTTATATAAATTGCTCCTTTTGGAGATTTTCATAACCATTTCAGATTTGAGAGTGGTGTTAAAGGAAATAAATGGATGAAACATCAGCTCAGATATTAATAAAGCCCAAAAAAGGAAATTTCCCTTTGTTTTTATATGTTTTATCATGCTTCTCCACAGTGGTCACCTGGTGAACCCATTAACTACATAAAACCACTCTTTACTCATTTCTCAAAGAAGAAGTGCATACTGACTTACATAAAATGCAATGCAGGTGATCGGTTGAAGAATGGCTGGACAGCTTCACCCAATCTTTCCCAGGCTTCTGATGATAACCCGGTCTCTCCCTCCTCAGTCAATCTCTCTCCACTGATGTATGTTGTCTATAATTCAAAGTAATTTTCCTTTTGAAAACTATCAGCCAGTTTCCATAACATGCTGTACAACATTAAACAATATATATTCTAATGTAAAATAGAAAATGAAAAGAAAAAAAAAAAAAAAAAAAGGCTAAACACACAAAAAAAATAAAACATAGGCATCAGAGATGCATCAACCCTCAGCCCTGGTAACTCATTGCACAACATTCGCTCCACACAATATTTGTGAACAAAACGTCACTGCACCAAGGCAAATTAATGCAGGGGTTAAAAAATGGTTGTACATATAGCAGTTCTAAATGACAATCACTTCAAAAAAATTAATTATACTCACCAACTTTTTTGCAAACTCTACAGGTTGAAAGACATAAAAATCTGTATCCAAGGCATTTGCTCTTTGTTTAGCCAGCTCTGACACAACAGCCATCAACTGACTGTCCAGCACTGCCTCTCGGGGATTTTTGACTGAAAATGAAAAATTTCCAATACTCGGTAAGACTTGAACCTGGTCATGCTGTGCTTTATTATCCTATATCTTTTTTCAGAAATTGACTTTCAGGCTAGTTAATGTCTGGCAAATGGTTGTTAAATTAGTCTCTGGGCTCAGCCAAGGGGCAGTGAACATTAACATGAAAAAGTGAAACTCAAAATATGTGCTTCTTTTAAATTGTACCTTATAAACTAAAAACTGTAGTTTCTGGAACTGTTTGATTTTTTACTCTACCCTTATTGGTTGCGAAATTATCACAATTGGTTTAAAACCCTATTTTGTTGGTTCATTATGCTGTCTCGTTTTTTCTAACAATTTAGAAAATATAGTGTATTTGATTAGAAATTACATGCACAGTAGTGGAAATGGGACTTTGATAAAGTTGAGAAACTATGTTATCATGATTTAAAGTCAAATTCTTGGCACACAAGTCTAAAGATAATTTTGGGGAAAAACTTTAAAATATGAATTTGTTACAAAAATTATTGATATTTTTACCTCATGCTATAATGCATATCACAAGTAATGTGAAACTCTCTAGAAGTAAGGTGTTTATAGTGAAGTATCATAACCTTCAGTTTCCTTTATGAAACTCATTTAATTTTTGGTTGATTTTATATGTTTTATATTTTATTTGTCCCTCCATTACGAGTAACGGAGGAACAAATGTTCAGGTTCATGCAAGTTGTTATTATTTCAGTTATTTGCCAGAAATTTTTATTTCTTAAAGTGGTTTATGTCAAGTGGAAATGGACACAAACAATTTATATGGTTAAACATGTATTGGTTGGCTAATATATGGTCTGTCACATGAGAGACAATAGACACCTCATGTTTATACTCATGCATCAATCAACATGGTCAGTGATACATAATTCTATTTCTCTGTCTACATACTCATGTATTATAAACACTGGTTTTCAATACTGTCTGAGTTTATGGCAAAAAATGCATATTTGTTTGCATTGGTACTTTGGTCAGAGGAATTAAGCCATCAGCTGACCTGCACTGGGTACACAAGCCGTCCCATCAGAGTCAACACAATTGCTGTTTGATAGGTGTGATTCCTTGTGACACTATGTAGCCTTTTGATCTTGTCAA
Source organism: Amphiduros pacificus (assembly GCA_949316495.1). Lineage (NCBI taxonomy): Eukaryota > Metazoa > Annelida > Polychaeta > Phyllodocida > Hesionidae > Amphiduros > Amphiduros pacificus. The sequence continues at coordinate 14,006,005 of OX439003.1, read as the reverse complement.
AGTGTCTAATTTACCTGACAAATCCATTCTTAGGGATGATGCAGTGTTCCTGGCTTACAGTTAGGATAACACAAGGCTAAGAACATGATGATGTAATGGAATGAGTTGTGTGTGTCATCCTTATGGTACCTGGTCAAAATAACCATGATGTGAAGTGGACCGCTGGACCAAGTGCATGTGCATTTCATATGATAGCTATATATTCCCTCCTCTTATCTAAACCCTGAACATAGCTGCCAATCTTAATCTTATTCAGCTAATTTCTGCTGTAATTATGTCTTGCACCCAGTAGGAATCGTGGCCCAGTAGGAATTCCTACATTGTGCAACTGCCCAAAGTAGGAATTCCTACTTTGTGCAAATAAGTAGGAATTTTAAGATATATCAATAACTGAGATCACTGGATGCGGCCAACATAATTACAATGTTTATCAGTTTTCTATTAAATTTTGTATTTAAAAAAATAATAGACACTTCCTGCTTAATTGGACGTTATTGGCATTGGAGAATGTGGTTACACATTTGGATTGACTCGTACATTATAATGGAAATATGACATATTTGGAAATAGAAATGTTGATTGTCACTTTAATTTTACAAAAAATGTACAAACATTTTTTTTAATATTTGAGTCTTAATAATACGTTTACAGGCTCACATCCAGATATCTGCTTTTTTGCCAATCAGAAATGTACTGATAAAATCATATTTTATTATGCACACAACTCATATCAGTGCATGCTCATATCATTACAATTATTTTTATAACAGTCCTACGTTCATAAAGTCCAACATTTGTATAGCCTATACCTCCTCAATGACCTCATTCAGCTTCCTGACATTTGGATTCTTGACTCTGATATTCCTACTTATTTGCGCAATGTAGGAATTCCTACTTTGTCCTGCACAATGTAGGAATTATTCCTACATTGTGCAAGATTCCTACTTTGCGCATGACAATTATACCTCATGTCCGTCATATCTTTCTGTTAATATTTTCACTTTTCACTCAGGCCTCAACTTTAGCATAAACTTTAAAGTTAGGTGTCAGTATTAAGTCTTCAAAAATGTAAATAGTATGCATTTCTAAGCATTGTTAAACTCATATTTTCTCCAACTTGTGGATAATTTACATTTGTGGATAATTTACATTTATAAAATGTCCAAATTCAGCAATTTGACTGTGGTCTGTCTAATGTGGCAGTTCAGTAGCGCGGCCACCTTTTTCACATGGTTATTTTGACCATAATCTATCCTTAGTACCCAGTTGTCATTTGTGGTGTGTATTTGGTTTTTGTTACTTATGTTATTTCATTCAATTTATTCTGTTAATTCATTCTGTCAAGTTCATAATGATTTAGCACCTAAATCGTACATGTACAGTTTGCTACAGAAGTTACTTGTTGACAAGATTACAACTGAACATTTGTGTCCCTCCGTTACTATTTTCTGTTGTCCCTCCGTTATGACAATATTTCTTTTATAAATAAAACAGTGTTAAAATTGTAAACTTGATATTTTGGTATTTGCTACTTAGGTATGTTTAGATGATAAATGATATAGTGAGTTTTAAGAATATTCATAAGAACTTTATGTTCAGCCCATTTTGCTACATGACTCCAAAGCTGCTGTTCAAAAGTGTCCCTCCGTTACAGAACACATATTTTGATACTATACATAAAATATTACAGTATGATCCTCAATACATTGGCATATTGTAATGCTCAGTGGAATTTGTCCAAAACAATAATTAAGTATTTCCAATAATTTTGTATTTCTGGAATAAATGCATTTATGTTATGCTGTTTAGTGATGCTGTCCCTCCATTACCACTTGGCCGAGCCCCTCTACATTTGCTATTTGTGGGACCATTTAATGATGTGTTGGAGATGTATTTTGCCAAACAATGCATTTTTAAACAACATGACCTTTCCTACATCCTTCAGATTATTACTGAATATTGTTGCAAATAACCTTGTATTCAAAACAAATGTACCAGTGTCCTTGGTGAAAATTAACAATTATGAAGAATTAACTGTACGTGGTTTAAGAAGTGTGACCAAGTTGTGTGGATTTAGCTTATTGAGCTGATTTAGATAAAGCACGGTCAGCAAGAAACTGCCCAAAATGTGTTTTTACCAGGTCCAGAACCTGGTGGATTTGTTTAAGTTGAGCATAGATTTTAAACTTGTGGACATGTTGTTTGGCCTTCTCTGTTGACCGGCCATAGAAAGTAGGGGGATGTTTGGTGTCCAGGATTTGGAGGTGGGCCTGTGCGGCCATTAATGGTGCAGGGTCAACATGATGGGCTTGGGGTTGGGGTGGTTGTGGAATGGGGGGGTCTTGGGGAGGGTTGTTATCTGCATTCATCGTGAGTCGCCCTGGTAAATGTCTTAGAAAATATCTGCCGGTAGGCATGTAAAGTTATACATTCATCAAACAATTATTCAAAATGACCCAAGCTCCGGATTCTGCCACCAAAGTATTTCGAGCTGTTTTCCCTCAATAAAGAGTTCATGACTGCGATGATCATAACAGCTCTCAATACGTGTCTAATATCGGGGAATGTCAATCAGGTACGGGGAAAGGCTAATGGTCATTTTGTAAGGGGAATATACCCATCCTAATTACTGGATGGGTGGTAAGTGGTGTGACCTATACTGGTCTACCAGACAGATATCCTAAGTGAAATTCAAGCAACATGTCAAAGAGGCGAAGAGGTGTGGTGTAAAAAATTTTAATCGTTTGTGTCTATTTGTTCATATACATGTCAATCAATAAATATTTGTGGAGTTCAAGATAAAATGCAAGCTCACCTGAAATTTGTTGAAAGATGGTATCTGCTGCTTCAGTCTGGTCAGTTCTGGCCTCAACGCCTGCTTCACCCCAACTCACTGACTTCCCAGACTGAGAGCAACCAAACTCATCCTTCACCAAACATATAAGGAAAGCATGCATTTTGTCCAATGAGACTTGGCCAGGTAGCATGCAGTGGTGGACTGCAGTCACTGCATGATCCAAGGTCAAGGCTCATGCATATTGATGAAGCCAGAGTCAGAGATATCTTAGCGTCTACAAGAGTGAGGGCTGCTAATGAAGCTAAATTTAGCTATTTGTAACTGATACACAATTTGGATCACAATGTCAGAGTTAGTGAATATGAAAGAAAATTGTAAAGTTGATGATTAACTGATACACAATTTGGATCACAATGTCAGAGTTAGTGAATATGAAAGAAAATTGTAAAGTTGATGATTAAAGTTATATATATATACTTAAGAAATTGCTGCATGATGTAAGAAAATATTGATATCTCTGATATTTTATCGTGAGATATTTTATATCCCTGGGGATCAAATAGCTCAGGATAAATATTGAGCCCCATTATGCCAGCTACAGGTCCATCATGAAAAGGCCCTTGCCAGGGTTGACCAGAACATGTTTCTACTTTGTCTATTTTGTCTATTTTGTATATTGAGCCCCATTAATAGAATGTCCTCCCAAGACTTGTGCTCCACACTGCCTCCACGAGGGCCTGCTTCAAAAAGTCCTTGCCACAGTTGAGTAGAAGATGTTTCTATTTTGTCTATTTTGTATACTTTGTATATTGAGCCCTATTATGCCAGCTACAGGTCCAACATGAAAGTCTTTCCAAGACTTTACCAGGACATGTTTCTACTTTATCTATTTTGTATACTTTGTATATTGAGCCCCCCATTAAAGAAAGATCCTTCCCTGACTTGTGCTCCACAGTACCACTGAGAGGGCCTGCTTCAAAAGGTCCTTACCAGGGTTGACTAGAAGATGTTTCTACTTTGTCTATTTTGTATACTTTGTATATTCAGCCCTATAAAGGAAAGGTCCTCCCAAGACTTGTGCTCCACAGTACCACCGATTTTGTATATTGAGCCCCATTATGCCAGCTACAGGTCCATCATGAAAAGGTCCTTCCCAGACTTGACTTGAACATGTTTCTACTTTGTCTATTTTGTATATTTTGTATATTGAGCCCATTTCGGAAAGGTCCATCCAAGACTGCCTCCAAAAGGTCCTGCTTCAAAAGGTCCTTGCCACAGTTGACTAGAAGATGTTTCTACTTTGTCTATTTTGTATATTTTGTATATTGAGCCCCATTAAGGAAAGGTATTCCTAAGACATGTGCTCCACACTGCCCCCAAGAGGTCCTGCTTCAAAAGGCCCTGGGCACAGTTGACCAGAACTTGTATTTTTATGTGGTATATTGCAACCAGCCATATCCCACATCAAAGACATATATTTTAGGTTTTCCAAATTATCATATTCAAAATTGGATTATTATCTCATATTGATTTTATTAGATTTCATACATTTTGATTATAGATCCCAGGGTCAATTAGTGCTTTCCCCAAGCATCTTGCAGGAGAGACTTGATCTCCCAATATGCAAATCCCAGGTTGCAGCTGACATATATTTACAAGCCTACCTGTTTCTCGCTCCCCTGCAGGGTTCCCAGACAGACTGGTCAAGCTCACCTGATATCAGGTAGCATTCATGGCCCTCTCTGATTGGACACCCTGAGAGGATCAGGAAGCCAGGTCCTTATTAGTGATCAAACCCAGAGCCACAAAACTGTTTGCACTTAGCATCCAAGCTTAGCTTGGAAGCAGCCTTGGAATGATGAGCATGGTTCTGGTTCTGGTCACTGAATAAGAGGTGAGTTTGTATAGTTTGGCATTGTATATCAGCATCATTACATGAACATATGTATTATGTCTCAACAAAACACAATAAAAGTTTCAACTTCAAGTACATAGAATTTTTGCCTCTTTCAGTTAGGCAGGTCAGGCAGTATCATACATATACATATATATAGATATACATTTATACATATTTGTGAGGGACAGTAAGCAGTCCCTCATGTTTCACTTCTGTCCCTGCTCTTAGTCATGGTAGGATCCCCGGTACCTATTAGCCAAGCTCCACAGGGAGCAAAGTTTACATCACATTAGCAAGTTATTCCCCACATATATTCTCCTTTCACTTAGCGGTCAAATAGACCACAAAAGAAATGGTGCAGAATCCGTCGTGCTGTTTCCACAGCCGGGCATGCCATGCAAATTGAGCAACAGGGCAGATACAATTTGAGACACCTACCAGGCAGATTAGTACCCAACAATATGGCACACATCGAAGCTAAACACCCTCCCAATTTTGCCGGGAAATCCTCTGATGATGTTAAGGATTTTGTCGCTAAATTCAAGATATATTCTAACATCAAAGGCATTCACGAGAATCTAGCTACAGTTCAGCAACATTTTGGACAATTTCTCACTGCAGGGTCTGCCACCCGATGGTGGCGTGAACATTTAGATGATGAATATGCTGATTCAGATGCCTATCTTGAGGCGTTCATTGCTCATTTTGACCGGCCCACTCCCACCTTCAATGTTCTGGAAGAGTTACGGGACCGCCGATTCCAAGCTCACGACACCATTGAGACATATGCTGATAGCATTCAAAAGTTATGCCAAAAAATAGAGATGTCAGAACCAGAAATCATAAACGCTTTCATTCTGGGCCTTCCGAGCTCAGTCAGGGGTACAGTGGCTGCACTGAACCCCCTGACTTTCTCTCAAGCCTACACAGCTGCCTGCAATCTCAAGTCGAATCTGCCGACCAGACAACCTGCTCCTGTCGCTGCCATCAGTAACCAAGACACCCAACATGCTATCGCGGACCTCAGGATGGACAACCTTGCTGCCAGAGTGAATAAATTGGGAGGTCGAGTCCACTCCCCTCCTATCAGGTGGGTCACGTTTTGCTTCACCCTGTCAGCTATGCGGTAAGAATGGTCATCAAGCCACTACTTGTTACACTTTTCTAAATGCACAAAGGGCTGCACAGAACGGGCCCCGTACCCGGCAGGGCTCTTCACGAAATAGTGGACGTGCATATAATGTCGAATAGTCGCCAGTCAGCCAACACACGGAATGTCGTTTGTTGGAGATGCAATAAAAAGGGACATGTTCAATCACAGTGCAGGGTTAGGGTTGCCCAACCCAGTTATACCCCCCATTACCAGTCGACAAACCCCTTTATGCAACCTGGCCAATATTATGACTACCCTCCTTACCCCAGCAGGGAAACTAAGGACCCCATCCTTGAGTAAGGGAGGACAAGGGTGGTCAAGTAAAAGCAACAAGAGTCTCAAAAGCAAACGGTACACCAAAATCGAACACCTCCCCCTATACAACAACTTTGTCAAAATGCGTTTGGGTAATCAAATATACCCAGTCCTGCTTGATTCAGGTGCATCAATTAATTTGTGCAATTTTAGTGTGCTGGAGCGTGAACCTGAACTCATCAAGCTCAGCCATGTTGATGTTGACCCAGCAAGCTTTGGGCAACAACAGGTAATATTACCGAACAACAAGAGACTGTCATTAGCAGGAAAAATCACATGTCCAGCTACCATAGGTTCCAAGAAGGTAGATATTTCCTTCCATCTCATCAGAGATTTCAATTATCAATTCCTGATAGGATACCCTACAATGCAGAGATTGGGGGGGCACACTCTGTTTCAAGAGAGTATTTCAAATCAACCCTGATCCCGACATTGTGTTACACTCAGAAATCACCGTCCCTCCCAAATCAGCGTTGTGTGCAATGGGCAAGATCAAACATTCTCCCCTACCAAATGGTTTCACAGGCCTCTTCAGCCCGAAGACCAGATATATCAATAATACCCTGTTAGCCATCCCTGCATGCTTGTCCACAGTCACAGACAACACCATCCCACTGCAGGTGGTAAACTACAGTCACACCCCATTAACATTACACAGACATACTAGACTTGGTCAGTTCTGTGGTCTTGACTCCAATATCACAGTGATTGACCCCAGTAACTCCCAACACAAACGATTCCTCAATTCTATCCTGCATACTACGAATCTCCCTTCTTCAGGTAAGAAAACACCTGACTTAAACGCCCATTCCACTCTCCCAAAGGTTTCCCATAAAATCGATCTGGACCCATGTGACCTCACAGACTCACAGAAAAGCCAACTCAGGGCCCTTTTTGACCAATATTCGGATACATTTATAACTGACCAGAATCCCCCCACTGCAAACACTGCATATGTACACCGACTGAGGGTGAAACCCGACACACAGCCATGTGTAGGCCAGTACATCAGGACCCCCCCAAAGCTTCTCCCAATCATGCACTCGTTCATCAATGATTATCTTCGACTGGGCATTCTAGAGCCATCTGACAGCCCATTTTCTGCATCAGCAATGATCCTCAGGAAACCCAAATATCAAAACTCCACCAATTACAATGACCCTGATGAATTCCGACTAGTTTGTGATATGAGACAGATCAACAAACAAATCATTAGCACCTTTCATCCAACAGAGAGAATCCCTGACATTTTAAATGATCTGGCCCGAAACAATCCCAAATTCAAAACAATATGTGACCTATCCATGGCCTATTTTCAATGTGGCCTCACACCTGACAGCAGACAGTACACAGCATTTAGGCTAGGCAACCAAAGTTTTCAATTTACACGACTTGTACAGGGCATGAAGGACTCTGCATACATACTCAGCAGAATATTGTCCAGAGTATTTGATGGCTGTGATTTCAATACCTATTTGGATGACATATCTTTTAGTGACGACAGCTTTCAGGAACATTTCACCAAAACAAAATTGCTATTCCAGAGGTTGAGACAGTATTCCCTCAAATTGAAACCTGAGAAATTTGAGCCATTTAGACACACAGTCAATGTTTTAGGTCATGTGATCACACCTGAAGGCATAATTCCCTCCCATAAACGCACAGCTGCCATACAGCAATTTACAATCCCAAACACCAGGAGGAAACTCCGAAGATTTTTGGGTATGTGTAATTGGTTCAGGAGATTCATCCCAAACTTTGCCTCCCTAGCTGCCTGTTTGTACAAATTGACATCCAAAGACGTTAGGTTCACATGGAAAGACATTCATACAGAGTCGTTTCACAAAATCAAAGCTGCAATGTGTGAAGCACCATTATTGTTAGCCCCTGATCACTCAAAGCCATTTGAGATATGGGCCGATGCAAATCTTTACGGTCTTGGTGCATGTTTAGGTCAATATCAAAATGGTCAATTGTGTCCCATAGCATTTGCCTCAAGACGTATGACACAGGGAGAACAAAGACTGAATTGTACACATAAAGAACTTCTTGCCCTTGTATTTGCTACTCGCAGTTTCAGTGACATCATCAAACATTGTTTTGTACACATGTACACTGACCACCGCCCTCTGCTGGGCCTGTGCAACAAATTAGATCACCCCAACCCCATGGTAACCAGATACCTCTACACCCTCACCCTGCAACCTCACGACTTACATTATGTGCCGGGCAAATCTAACGAAGTATCGGACTGCCTTTCAAGGGCGTCACAAATGGCAAAACAGTATGACCCGCACTGCCCCTCAGACATGGTACCCCCCCCTAGAAGATCAATTAACACATGATGAAGCCACCACTGACCTCGTGTAACGTGATCAACACATCAGCTAAACAAAGTATTCAGATAGGAGGTAGATCACTGAGGGCACTTCCCTCTCGTCTACACCCGGACATACCTGACGTCCACCCTCAACCTATACACAGGCCTATAAAACATGCCTCATCACAGCAGTCCAAACACATAATCACACCTCCACATGCTAATAACCCCATCACAACCCCTAATGTGCCAATTAGCCCTCCACAATTAGCCACCAACGCCACCCCAGCAGCTGAAAACATACCTGTTGTCCCACCACCTGGACCTTCAGGCACTCTACAAGAGGCATCCACACTCAAATGACCTCCTGGGCGCTTCTAATCCTGGACCTACCCCCCCCCCCCCCCCCCCCGACAAATCACTACAGCTTGACCTTGAGGTGCTCAAAGAAGAGCAACACAAAGACCCCTACCTGGAACATCTCATTGATTACATAACCACACAGCGAGAACCACTTGACAGGAACCTTTATGCAAAACTACTCAGAGACCATGCAGACTTCGTCATTGATGAGAACATATTGAAATATATATACAAACCAAAACGACACAAGACATTTTCCAAAGAATGGGAACTTCATGTAGTTGTCCCAGACCAAATGACGCAATTAGCCCTCCATACTTGCCACACCAACCGCTGCATTAACCTTCACAATGGTATTGCAGCAACGTTGTCAGCCCTACATAGCTCTAAGCTATACTGGAAATACATGAATCGGGACACGGTAAACTATGTCCGATCATGCCCCAGATGTAGGACTGATAAAGACCCCAGGGGTGTCACACAAGCCCCCTTGCAAAAATCCCGCCCACCCCCTGCTATGCCTTTTCGTTCCCTGCAGATTGATTCATATGGCCCTCTGATAGCAGGCAAGAACGGTGAAAAGTTCATAATTGGCATAGTGGACAAGTTCAGTCATTATCTCATACTCGCCCCTGCCCAACACAACACATCACAGGAAGTAGCAAATATCTTGCTGGAAAAATTTGTTAGCATCTATGGCACCCCACAAGTTGTAAACTCGGACCATGGATCCAACTATACTTCCAAATTGATGGAAGCGTTGTACAAACTGCTTGGAATTGTCCATACCACATCATCCCCATATCACCCCAGCAGTCAAAGTTCAATTGAAAGGAGATGGCCATATGTCAGAGCAGCATCTGCCAAAATGTTAGAAGAACATGAAAATTGGCCAGAGCTATTACCTTTCATTACTATGACCTACAATAACACCCCATCAGCATCACTTGGCAATCTCAGTCCGTCTGAAATAGTCTTTGGCCACAAAATTGCAACCCCTCTTGATAATCAGCTGTTCATACCAGACAATCTGAATGCTACTGTGAATGACTATGTCACAAAATTGAAGTCTCAAATGACTTCTATGTATCAGTTTGTCTTAGAGGTCATCCTAGAAAACCGTGACAAATCAGTTGAATATCAGAATCGCAAGAGGTCACTAGTCAAATATGAGCTAGGTGACACAGTGGCACTTCGTAACCACGTCATCCCCTCCAAAGCTGGTGTATCCGCCAAATTCAGACAGAAGTGGAGACCAAATTTCATGATCACAGAAATCTGCTCACCAGTCAATGTCAGACTGCTAGATATGAATACAAACAAACCTGTCAAGTTCAAAGTGCACATTGATAGAATTCAACACTGCGATGTTAGGCCATCCTCCACAGGTGATATGTTCAATACAGAGCCCATCACAGATGATTCAGATAGCACCCCTCTGCAGACACACAGGCCTGATAGTGATCCACACCCTGCTGCTTCATGCTCAGCACTTGAAACAGATGACAGTACCGGAACACACAACAAGCAAACTTTGTTGCCCCCGTCATTTCAAAAATTCAGAGCAAGAAGCACTCAGATGTAAAATTTGCTTCTTCACATTAAGACTACAAGGTACTTTTCTAATTAAAAATGCACACAAAATACTTTAATTTTGTGTATTATGAATTGTACATTTAGTTGTGATTGTAAAGAACTTGACATATTGTGGTTTACTTAAGTAGTATTTTCTTGAGTGAAGTTTCTGTGAGAGCAGGTTTTGAACAAAAGTGGTGTCCCTCTGAGGTGGGTGAGGCCAGGGTCCAGATAAGCCTGTGTAATAGAATATAGAGGAGCAGGGAATGAATGGGCAGCTGATGCTATAATTGGAACATGACGTATTCCGGGTTGTATGCCCAACTGCATGGCTGGAAGAATAGAATCACATACCTCAATCTACCCACTTCGCATAATGTATGGGTGAAGTATGAGGACCTCCCAGTCAAATTGCAGAAGTTAGTCAAATTGACACATACTTCCTTGCCACATAAATGTAAAGGTCAGAAATTGACCCAAGGAAAGGCACAGGTCACTATTGATCCCAGTGACCAACATAGTCAGGTCATACCTGATGAAGCAAGTCAGGATGACACAACAACATGTGACATCCGTCAGATGACGGGTGATGTCCCTATGAACACATGTGATGTCAAACAAGATGAAGTAGATATTGATATGCTTGATTTTAAAAACAGGGTCGCAAGTGCAACAAACATGTTACTGATCCCCAGATCCAAAATAAGCAGAAGGCTTTTCTCACCACATTTAAAGGCTAGATCTCTCATACACCATCTAGCCAATGTTCTGCAGGAAAACCAACCTTGATATTTTAATGTAACAAATTCACCAACATAATTGTTACTGGTAGCTACCACGAACTGTCCTTTCACTCAAGACATTGCTGTTTATTTCCTGATTCAGTTTTTATCAAATTCTCACTACATATTGAATCTGCAGGTTCAACTTTAGATTGTACACATATTTTTTTTTTTTTTTTTTCACATAGCAAGAGTCTTCAGTGAATGGGTAGTTTTATTTTTCTAAAACTGCAGAATCAAATACTTTATTGCTTTGAATATAAGTTCAGTAACCTCTCTGTGACGAGAAGCCACACATCTTGAATAACATATCTTGATTATTAATTGGCATTTGCCCCACACTGATATGCGTGGGATACCTCAGATCCCAGAATGAAGCAGGGTACGTTTCTCTTGGGGCACCCGAAAATACTTGCCCTGTACCTTATAAGGATGATCTGTATCACACCTCATACACCCAGGCTGAAGGTCAAGCACTCGTTTCTAAGTGATCATAAGAGGATCACTCCACACACAACGCATGTGCTTGCCTGGTACATTAGCCAATTACACACCTCTGGTGACCTCCCATGCTCCAATATTGAGTTTTGGATCACCCATTACGCAGGGATCACACATGCCCTCACCCCACCCGCCAATGACTACACAGCTCCTGCACATCCTAGGGGACGCGATTCCTAATTAGGGTGGCTGAGGAATCTGTGATGCTCGCTGGTAGGTATATCCAGGTGAACATGTTCCCTCTCAGCGTGAGCTACTCCTGTGAGCTACTCCAGAAAGCACCTTTGCAACTTGGTCACCTGATCATCCTTGCTTCATCATAGTCAGTTACTTTATCACAATTTATTCAGGATTACTTGAAGTTCACTCAGATATGTATACAAGGACTATTTGACGTGCCTATTTTGTAAGTATCAAAATGTTTCTCATCATTTATTCATTTGTACTTTCCCTCTTGCTCCCCCCCCCCTCCATGCATCCCTCGCCGCTACCCCACAAAGTATCGTTGTAAGACAGAACTGGGGAGTCATTTTTCACCACAAAGGCATTATTGATGACAGCCACTCCCATTTCAGACAGCAATTCATTATTCCCCAAGTCAAACTCCCAAAACACTTTGCAAAACCAATGGACTGTCCCTTGGCCGCAGACATAGACCCCACCAAACTTGACCTAACATATATTTTAACATATATTTTAACATCCTCAGGAGCTCGTTTCAATTAATATGAACCTCACCATTCATGAGCACAAGGATAGAGAGAGATTATGCAATATTTTCAGGGCCACATTCAGAAACAATTATGAGGGCACCGAAGCACTGATTTCAAAGATTAAAAGGCACTAACAAGCTCGACGTCCAGTTTTTGAATCGTTCACATACTGTCAGCATCAGAGCAATTGACTTTCTCGGAAACATATTATCTGAGATCACTGGTGTCCCGTCCCACAGCCAATTTGACAACTTAGTCTCTACAGTGGAAAGCATGGAATTATATAACAACTTGTCCACCTCACAAATGAACAAATTCATTGACCAACTTACTAGCTTCACCATCACCACTAATGGCAGGATAGATAATATCATAACCGCCATCCAATCTAATCACAATATTGCCTCAAACATAATGTCATATATACAAACAATTAATCTTTCTATCCAAAATTTAAACCTAGCCACTCACCGCCTCAAACTCCTGTCCAACAGGTATCTCATATTATCTGCAGCCCTGTCCGAAGCCCTTACCACACAAACACGTAACCTTATCATGCTGGAAAACCAATTGTATAGACGTGTGCTCGCCATAGAGGACCTCATGGATGGCAAAATGCCTAGCACCCTGGTTTCACCCCAAGACCTGACTACCGTCTTGCAGAGAGTTCAAAAATATCTTAATAAAAAGTTCTATGGCTACAAAATCAGCCACACAAAATTATCACATTATTATACTCAGGATTGCACCACATTTGTCCAGACCGATGACTATCTTTATATTCAATTATCCATCCCCGTAACAACACACCAGACATTGTTTTCAGTTTATGAATTGTCCACTTTCCCACTCCCTGTCACAGCTAGCCCCGATGTCAATTCCAACCATTCTACTATTCTTGTTGAACCTAACTCTTTTTTCGGCATTAGTGAAGATGGCCAATACTATATCATTGCCACCCAAAATACCTTATCACACTGCAAGGCCGCCAGTTTTATCACGTGCAATGAAATCTTGACCATCCATGAGATTTCCTCAAAGTCCTGCATAAAAGCCCTTTTCTTTAATGATGCAGAAGCTGTAAAAGAGCTCTGCAGATTTGAACTACATCTCCACACCCCCCCACCACCTTTTGTAGCAACAGTGGACCAGCAAAAATTACTAATCGTCTCACAAACCACGAATTGGATTTTAATGTGTCAAGGTTCACCCCCGAGACAGGTTCCCTCCGCCCATTTTGCAATTGTGCATTTACCCTGCTCTTGTCATTTAAAAGGTTTCAATAATATAGCTGAAAAAGGTGCTGACAGAACTCACTCAGATTTATACATTCCTGGTTCCTTGTCTCTGTGCCAACATTTTCTTAATGATATCATCATTAAGCATGGAATCAATTTGGCAATCACATGGTCGCTGTTTAACAACACCCTGTATCAGGACATTTCAGGCTCACATCTCTTACCGGCCCTACCCATCACCAAACTCCCTGACCTCAATATGACATTCAATAACAAACAATGGCAAGTGCTCATGGATACAGATCACAAATTCAAAATCAATTTAAACAAAGTGGCATCTACCTATATATTAATTTATGCTTTCTAGCAGCATGTATATTGGCTGTATTCATCTTATGGGGCAGATATAGGCGCCTACAATATGGGATAGCCCTGCTCACAGCAGCCCCTTCAAAGACACTGGCCCTGCCCGTCACCCCTCCTCCTCTCATGTTACCCTCCCCTGCTGACCAATCCACAGATGTAACCCAGAACAATTTTATTCATATAATGTTGTTCATCTTCTTGGTCTATATGGCATACAAAGTTGTACGAATGCTCCTGAAACATTGCTGTCTGTCAAAGTATCTTAAGCGGCATTCAATACTCAAGTCTTATGAGTTTTCCCAAGTCACACAATCCAATTTGGTCCTAGAATTAAGTAATCCCTCTTTTGTGTTTCATATACCGGTTAAGAGTTTCAATTTTGCTACCCCAGATTTTATTGGGGTCACTCATGGCACCCCAGACAGTCTGGTAGTTAAAAGGGGCCTTCTCAGGCCAAAACTGCACATCAATTGGGGACATTTCAAAGTTATCGTCCTCAACAAAACATATGACAATGTCACCCTCCCACAGTCTCTCCCTATATCGCTGTTTTATCAACAAAGGTTATACAATCTCCGCTTACTTTTAGGTGCCGGACACATACTAAAGCAAGCACCGGTAAGTCATTCAGAAACACAACCACCTGTCAGCCCCTAAACCATGTCTCTCATTACAATTCAGCCGGCCAATTACAATCAACTTCTTTGGCGGTCAGGGTTTTCCGATCAGCCATGGCTTTCTCTGCTGAGAAGGAGCCTCTTCTCGACATCACATACCCCACCAACCCTCTTATCTCTCAGTCTCACATGGCCCTAGCGATCGCCGCCCTATCATCACCAGTGAAATTCCCCATAGCTATCCCTCCCCTCTCACTAATTCATGTAGGTGCGTATCTTCAGGCGCCCCACATTCTCTTATTGCTTCCCCAACTCACCTTCCACAACACACCAAAAATTTTGCATGAAGTTCTGATTTCCCTCACACAAATCCATATGTGCAATGACTTTTACGGGACATTGAAATTCACACACGCCTCTCCCCACAGGCTGTTCTCTCCCTGTATCACACCCTCCCATATGAGACAGCCATCACGAAATTGATTTCCCTATTTAGGAAAACACTTAAGCAAGCATCTTGGAGTGGCCCGGTCACCACTCATCGTCTTTGCGCCAGTTCTTGTGACCTGACCTACCCCAACTTCCTCATCCTTCCCCATACCCCCATCAACCATTTCATTGTAACCCCCTGTTGTGGTCAGCTGAACCACTCAACATGCTGGTCGGAACGCTCTTTAAATCCGTCTCGGTCGATTTACATGGCCGGTTGAATTCCCACTCAGACAATGCCGAGTTAGCCAAAACGAGGCAACTGATGCGGCATAGACTATGGAAGTATGCTCCCTAACCCAAAATTATTCCATTATAGCACAATCATTATATTAAATTGTATGGACACATTCAATTTGTTAATTGGGGAAAATCTTTTATAATATGTATACAGTCTTAGGTGTTTCATTACGTGACTCACAAAAAATGGTATATTTAGATGCATGATAGCATATTGCTTATTAAATAGTATGTTGACATTATCTTCATTTTCCAGATATACAATGGATAGCCCACAAATCATAAGTTTTGACCTCTTGCGTAGTAGGGTCCCCATCATCAAGGCATATCTTACTCTAGCCATCTTTCAAGCTAATTTTGCTAATATATGCAAGATGCATGCCACAGATTTTTCACAGACCTCTCTCAAAATCGCCCTGGAATTTCTTTCCAAACCCTTGCCAACCTTCACTTTATCTCATGTTAATGTCCGCCATCTCACGAATATAGCAATACATCTCGATAGTGAATTTCTGTTGACATATCTGTACAGAAATGCTAACGCCCATCACTGCCCCCCATGTGTTATTGATTCTTTGGAACACAAAACCCCCAACTGATCCCCATTTGGCTTTAGTTTTCACCTTTCTAAACACCACTCTTGGGATTGACAAAAATACCGCCATTTCAAAATTATACACTCCTACAGGTCAACTGTCATCACAACATTGAGTTAAATTGTACAAACGAAGGAACGCCGGCATTGAATATTTCTGGTCCCATTATAATGATGGAAAAAATTGCTGCATTTGTAAACAATTTATTCCAAGATTGTCACAATATCAAGGCCCAAATGCAACATGTGGTTTTCTCCCATGTTGCTATTCTTTAGTCCATACTGATTGTTGTACATCGTTCCTGGGAAACGATCCATGTCCCATGTGCAATATGAATTATCATCTCACCTCGGTGCTGTCTTGCAGATGCACAAAATACGCGATGACAAAGACATCGCGTATGATAGTGACTTCCCCAAAGTCCAGCATGTAATTCTCACACAGAAGGTTAAAGCATAACCCTACTACACAATGTCAGTTACATTATTTGAATTAACCCTTTATATTTGCATGCTTTGCAGATGAGGATGCTGCCCAGACATTGACCTTTCAGTTTAAAAGGCTATGTCGGGCATAATTTTAAGTCCCGATTTATAATTTTAAGTCCCGGTTTATTCCTGAGATCACCAGTCATTTAACTCGGTTTGATCCTCCAGTATGATGGGCTCACCCAAATGACAGCAAATTGCTCAGGGATATGACAGAATATATTGTCCCCCCATTTTCCCTGTATCACCTTCAGCAGCGGCAGTGGCATTTCCAAAATGAATTATATTTTAATTTCTTAGTCACAGCACGATACACAATGGTGCATATATATACACTTGATCCACCAGTATGTGGACTTGTTAACTATATATAGGCAATGTTTGTTTAAAACATGCCTTTTCAAATATTTTCACTATTTCAAAAACTTGATCCACCAGTATGTGGGCTTGTTAACTATATATAGGCAATGTTTGTTTGAAATACTAAACAAATTTTTATAAAATGCATGTTTTAAAGACTTGATCCACCAGTATGTGGGCTGGTTAACTATAAGTAACACTTGTTGCATTTTCATTTATTTATTCTTTTCTCACCATTTCAAAAACTTGATCCACCAGTATGTGGGCTTGTAACTTTGCTGGGATTGACAATGTTCCTACACTGTCAACTCTTGGCCCATCACCCTACATAATAACTTCTGTGTTTCCCTCTACATGTGTGCATTTGTGATACAAGGTGACTTTCTTTAATTTCCTTTCACTCGACTCCACAGTTTATGGAGCTAGTTACATAAGTCATACCTTGTATTACTTTAATGCCCGACACATTTAAGAGTGCAGTGTTTTGATTTGAGTTGTTACTTTGCCGACATGGACTGTCCACAATGAATCTTGTCAATACAGTGTACACCCACATCAAGGTGTCCTGACAATGTGCATGTTTGCTGTGTTTTTCATGACAAGTCCATGTCTGCTATTCAGCGATACATTACAATTTGAGTTCCGCTATAGTCATTCTCATATTGTAACAATGCTATTGTATGCCTTCCCTACTATGCTGCACAGCACCCTAAATATACCCTCCATATATAATGCATATGAATAAAGGTCTCTGGACCCTTCCTCTGCAACCTTCAAACCATCAAGACGTGTTGTGTTGTACCTGCAGCTTACCTAGAATGTAGGGTCCCAGCACTGCTGACCACTGCCTGACCCACAAGGACCAAATAGATATGGAACCCTTTTCTTCTGCTTATTATAATATCAGGAAAGTCACAGGGCGAACTTTATTACTTTATGCAATGAACTGCTGAACCATCCCTTCAGCATGGTTCAGAATGTTTGATTATTTCACGTATATATCTTACCTGCATGTCTCTTTACAGAACATTGTTCAGTGCCCTTCAAGCCCTCCACATTGACATAAGCATGATAGCATGATATTAAACATATATTCCCATTTGTTTCTATAATTCATGTCTAGTCACTATGACTGCCCTACATTGAGTGGCGGGGTTACAAGACACCCTTGTGGTCACACCGGCGAGGCCTGCAGTGTTTATTTTTACTCCCTTACAGGCTGGCGGGACATATGTGACCCAATTTTGAACATTAATCTCCCATCACTAATTACACTGAATTCTTTCTAAACAACTTGCATGTGTGTGATTTTGCCGTGTTATCATATTAGTCACTTGGCTGCCACGGCCAAGAAATAGTGTGTTTTCATAACACACATTATTGTTAAAGTAAAGTAATTTCATATATATCCTATTTTCAAAGTTAATTTATAAAAGCATCAGTTATTCAGTCCTATCAGTATTGAGACATTTAATTTAATATTGAGACAATGAATTACTCAATCAAATATACTTACTTTATATCTTTTACATAACTGCAGCAATCCACTTCAATTGATTTATTTAGTACTTCTATAATAATAATATGTCTATTGTGGCAAAATCACATATTCCTTGCACAGTTATGTTTTAATTTCTCTGTCTTTTTAGGCACATACAGACGTCAACAAACCACATAATTTGAATATCAGTTCCTCACTTAGTTACTTAGTTAGGTGTGTGTCCGATTTAGGGACCTACAGTGTTGGACTATACCGACACTCCTGATTGCAAATGGACTTCAATGTATCCACTACGCTTCGCTTCATCAGCTTTACCTCGCTACATCGCTGTGCTGTGCTGCCGCTTACTTGATGACAATGAGCTCTGCTCGAACAATTATTTGTTGTCTACAATTAAAAATGACTTTACCTGCATATCAGTACGTAGCAGCACATGATCCCAACATCATCACCAAGCCTGGCTGGACTCCTATGGACCTAGCAGGCCCTTTCAGTGAACAATTTTATGGAGTACCGCAGCCAAGTTCACTTGATTCACACTATCAACAATGACAATGCTCTGGATGGTAAGGGAACACAAGAACATTACATGTCAAGTTCCCACATCATAACATTCTTCGCCATTTTCCAGCTATGCTGACGAACCGATAATGACAATGCTCTGGATGGTAAGGGAACACAAGAACATTACATATCAAGTTCCCACATCATAACATTCTTCGCCATTTTCCCAGCTATGCTGATAGACCAATAATGACAATCCTCTGGATGGTAAGGGAACACAAGAACATTACATGTCAAGTTTCCACATCATAACGTTCTTCGCCATTTTCCCAGCTATGCTGATGGACCGATAATGACAATGCTCTGGATGGTAAGGGAACACAAGAACATTACATTACATATCGAGTTCCCACGTTATGACATTCTCTGCTGTGTCCCATTTGTGTTGGCAGATCGATACTGACGATGCTCCAGATGGTACAGGAATACATGAACATTACATGTCACGGTTCCTACTACCTGACATCGGGTTGTGCTATAATAAATGACGTAACAATCCACCGTTCAACCGATTCCCCCTGATGAGTAGAAGTTTGGAAATGAATGAATGAATGAATGAATGGTTGCTTAGAGGCACATCAACCACTAAGGTTATTTAGTGCCTAAAAATGGTAAAAATGAATGAATGAATGGTTTCACATTGACACAATAAAGTGCCAAAACAGTAAAAATAGAAACGTAATATTGACTAGAAACAAAATGTAAATGTTAATACAATATGTAGATAACACAAGAATTTATCAACTGTGAACAGCATTTATATAATATCAATCAAATATAATAAATATGTATAATTTGTTTAAAAGACTTTATCAGTATGATGTTTTGCAGTTCTTGATACATAAGTCAATGACATAAATAAACAAAAGCTCTGCCCTTAAAACTGATTATAAAGTCCTATGTGAGTTAAAAACGATACTATTACAGAAGTATCTACAGTATCAAATAACGTATGTAAATCTTGTACATTAAAATATTGAGTTCGTATAATGTCAAAATCGATACACTCAATTAAAATATGTTTAATAGTCAAAGCCCTTTGACAACCAATACATTCCGGTTGATCTTCACCTTTAAGCAGATAACAGTGTGTCAAATGACTATGTCCTATTCTTATACAGTTTGGAAATGACCTCACCAGCTACACATGTGATATGTCGATCTCCAAAGGGCTACCCAACACATGAGGACCTTATTGCTGACACACACATAGTTTAGGCAGTTAGTTTTATTACCAGTGTTGTTATCTTGTATGTTATACTATGCTATGTATATGTCTATTTAATCTAATGTTTTCAGTACCCAGTAATAATTATGTAATTTTATTTTCTTGACCAGATTTCAATGTTCATGACTTATTTGGTACAATGTACTTTGTACCCTACCTCATATTTTGTAATCAGGACAAGTAATTTCTGCCAGGTGGCAATTCAGGATTTTAAGTAATTCATAAGCTTTAACTGGCTTTTACCCAGCATTATTCATTCCCACACTTCACATGTAAATACACAGAATACACATGCTATTTAATACACATAGATTTATCTTTACCTTGATGCTTGTTATCAGTAATTTTATGTTATTTTAATGGTGTACATTCTGCAAAAATATCTCGCAGATATTTTTCCAGCTGTAGCTTGGGAGGAATCTTTCATGTGGTATATTGAAACTAGCCATATCCCACATGAAAGACATATATTTTAGGTTTTCCAAATTATCATATTCAAAATTGGTTTATTATGCCATATTGATTTTATTAGATTTTATACATTTTGGTTATAGATCTCAGGGTCAATTAGTGTTATTCTCCCAACATCTTGCAGGAGTGATTTGATCTCCAAATACGCAAATCCCAGGTTGCAGTTGACATATATTTATGAGCATACCTGTTTCTCGCTCACCCTACAGGGTTCCCAGACAGACTGGTCAAGCTCACCTGATATCAGGTAGCATTCGTGGCCCTGTCTGATTGACACCCTGAGAGGATCGGGAAGCCAGGTCCTTATTACCAGAGCCACAACTGTTTTGACTTAGCATCCAAGGTTAGCTTGGGAGCAGCCTTGGAATGATGAGCATGGTTCTGGTTCTGGTCACTGAATAAGAGGTGAGTTTGTATAGTTTGGCATTGTATATTAGCATCATTACATGAACATATGTATTATGTCTCAACAAAACACAATAAAGGTTTCAACTTCAAGTGCATAGAATTTTTGCCTCTTTCAGTTAGGCAGGTCAGGCAGTATTATACATGCAGGTCAGGCAGTATTATACATACATATATATATATATATAGATATACAGTAAGCAGTCCCTCATGTTTCACTTCTGTCCCTGACATAAGTCATGGTAGGATCCCCGGTACCTATTAGCCAAGCTCCGCAGGAAGCAAAGTTGACCACACATTAGCGAGTTATTCCCCACTAATATTCCCCTTTCACTTAGGGGTCATATAGACCACAAAAGCACCATCTTTCAACAAATTTCAGGTGAGCTTACATTTTATCTCGAACCCCACAAATATTCATTAATTGATATGTATATGAACAAATAGATACAAAACGATTAAAAATGTTTACACTACAACTCTTGGTCTCTTTGACATGTTGCTTGAATTTTACTTAGAATATCAGTCTGGTAGACCAGTATAGATCACACCATGTACCACCCATCCAGTAATTAGGATGGGTATGTTACCCTTTCAAAGTGACCACTAGCCTTTCCAGGTACCTGTTTGACATTCCCCGGTATTAGACACGTATTAAGAGCTGTTTTTGATTATCACAGTCAAGAACTCTTTATGGAGGGAAAACAGCTCGAAATACTTTGGTGGTAGAATCCTCAGCTTGGGTCATTTTGAATGATTGTTTGATGATTGTATAACTAAACATGCCTACCCAGAGATATTTTTCCAGGGCAACTCATGATGAATGCAGATAACAACCCTCCCTAAGACCCCCCCATTCCACAACCACCCCAACCTCAAGCCCATCATGACCCTGCACCATTAATGGCCGAACAGGCCCACCTCCAAATCCTTGACATCAAACATCCCCCTACTTTCTATGGCCGGTCAATAGAGAAGGCCAAACAGCATGTCCACAAATTTAAAATTTATGCTCAACTAAAAACAAAAAACACATTTTGGGCAATTTCTTGCTGACCGTGCTTTCACATGGTGGTCTCAGCAGGAAGATGTTGAGTTCACCACCGTATCCAAGTATACAATTCTGACAGAGCTGCAGGCCAGGAAATACCTACCCACTGATACTCCTGCAGTATACTCTGATGATATTCAAAAATCTGTCAGAAATTGGAGTAAAATGAACAAGAGATGATACAGTCCTTTATCATGGGCCTGCCTGACCAAATTAAAGTTTTGATAACTTCACACAACCCTAGTACATTCACAGCAGCATACTCAGCTTTATGCAACTTACAGGGACTTCTCCCTACCTAATTCTTCCAGCACCACACCTTCTGATATAATTAGAGCACACCCCTAACTCCCATACCTGAAACATATTACCTCAACTTGGCTTTCCAATTGCGATACAACTATTACAAAGACAAGATCCATATTACTGTCACTTGCTCTCTTGCCTTGAAACTGGCCAGGAATCATCTGACAAAAATATAGCCCCCCTGCTGTCAATGTCATTCATTCACCCTCCTCATCATCTTGCCTCTCATCTTCCCAGCAAGAAATTTTGAATGCCTGCATGAGTATGATGCAAGTCCATATAGAATTAGCAAGGTTGTCTCCAAAAGACAAGATGAGGATGGAAACCAGCAATACAAGTGCAAATTTTATTCCTTTCCTCCAGATTATGCAAGGTGGATTAATTATGTCCAGTTGCCAAATGCGTTACAACAAATGATCAAAACTACCCACTTTAAAGTGAGAACCACACAGAAACGACCAATTCTAAAAACTGATAGTCAAAAGAAAACGCCAGAAAATTGTGTCATAGACGATCATGTTAAGGATGTTGAGATTGAAACTTTTAAGCTTAGGGTTTTAAATGCAACAAATGTGTTAAAAGACCCCAGAAGCAAATTAGCAACAAGACTGTTCACCCTACAATTCTTAAAAAACAAAGCTGCACAGCTTGAGAAGTGTTGGTAGGCAGTCAGTTCCACCTGAACCTGTATAGTTTTGTGACATAATACTGTCATGTCAGTTTAAATGGCTGTTCATGTTTTCAAATATAATAAGTTAAAGTATTGAGAAAAAGTATCGAGATTAAGTATATGAGATATTGGGCCCCGAGTAATGTGTGATGTGTGTGCAGTAGTTATGTTTAACACTGAGGTGTGATGAGATAGCATTTTTATCACGAGATAATGTTCTTTCCAACAAAATTTCCAATCTGTCGACAACTTTGGATTTTTATATAATTATATAATTATCTCTGATTATCTCTGCCCTTCTCTCAAACTCAGTGATATGAACACAGGATCCTGGAAAACCAATTAACATTTGAAGCAAGTTGGTCGTGTTCACTGACCGGTCCACATAATTTATGATGGAATAGTATTTCATTTTAGCATTTTCTATAAGCTCCTATATTTGTTCATATAGGTCACAAGGAAGCCAATAATCTTAGGCTCCAATCTGACCACTCACTGGGATCATTTGCATAGAGATCCAAAACTTGTATAAGCAGACCCTGTTAAATTATGGGTCATCTGATCCCTATGATGCCCCACCTCCACACACAATTTTCAAAAAGATCACAAAGCCGAGTGACAATCATAATCCTTATTGAGCGTATTGAGAAGTACTTTACCAGACACCTGAGGTCATTGAAATATGCCCATCTCTCATCTCATTAACATATTTAGGACCAGAAACATAGGAAGTGCGATTGGTTTGAAAATGCTTTGGATGTACAAAATGGTGGCCAAGAACTTTTTTCCTTTTTTGCAATCAGATTTTCTCAAATAAAAGAAATGGTCATTTCTAGTTGAAAGTATTCCATGATCATGACATTTACCCTTCTTTTCTATATTATTACCATAATTTAAATTGTCAAGGCTTTTATCAGGTTCAAAATTACAAATTTCACAATTCTCCGCGGTATCGTATGGATTTAGTAGCTTGGGCAAATTCAAGACAGGAGGCATATAAGAGCCGGGGTTATCTTTCTTAAGCCATACTTTAAAGTCAATATTTTTATCAGGATCTATAATAAACTCATTTGAGAGATGTTCAATATAATAATTCCTTTTGTATTTACTCCTGTATTTTTTTGGACCAAAACTACTGTTTAAAATTATTTTCTCCAATTTGCAGGGGTCAATACCTAGATTAATACACAATTTATTAATCAATGAAGAGTTTGGGTTCATTTTAACAGCTAGCTGGCATGATCGGTTTTGTCCTGATAATTCTCAGCATGTGCAAACACAACAACAGGTTTGCAGCCACGATTGGGACACTGCAGGCTGCTATGGTACAACAGACCAATGCAAAGACACTGGACTCTGACCAGTGTGTGTACCAAATGAATCCACGTGTCACAGCCGAACACTACATGGTTCACTTGACATTGACTGTAACTACATTTTTGTTAGTATTCCTAGGAAATGTCTCCGTTCCATTAAATGGACAAGACTTTTTGTATTGGATAATGCGATCCCTGATGGGAAATCCTGATGGGAAATTCTGATGGTAAAGACCAAATTTTGATCTATTTGTCAATAATCAAATGTCACCTCCATGAATTCAAAATGGAAGGTCATTTTAAGGACACGAGTATCACTGTAAAGCGTTCAGGGTGCTATGCCATGATTCACTTTATCTGGAACCGAGCAAAGTTGACAGTCAAAAACAAAGGTACACAACTAAAGCTACAAGGACAATGGGTTAACCCTTCGCGCACAGGCCTCAGCTCATGTGTGAAATTGTATCATGAATTCAACCTCGCCACAGCCGGGGATCGAACCCACGACCTTTGGATCACCACAGAGGAACTGGTGCTAATAAGCTGGCACTCTAACCAACTGCACCACGGCCCGTGGCTCAGATGCCTGTCTCTGTGAATGGTTAAGGACTTGATAAATGATAAATCCTTCCTAAATTAACTTCATAGTCACCGGTAAGGTGACTCTGTTGGATCATCTCTATGATGGGAGATCTACAATTGTCCATGACTGTAGACTGTTACTGCCTACACAAACTTTGACTCACGTTCAATATTATGTGAGTCTATGGATTCTGTCATTCTGGGAGTCTTGGTAAAAACATTAACTTTTTTTTCAGTATAAGGCTCCTTATATTTGGTATCATGATTTGTTCTAACGCTGCCAATCAGCAATGACATGCTTGAGTGAACACATCGCACATTAATGAGCACTCAAGAAAACTTACACTTCATCACTTAATATAAAGGCTCTTCATAAGTCTCAATTAATAGATGGGTGATAAATAGAGGACACCTCAGTTACCGAAAATCCTTGGATTATTACACATGGATACACAGCATGTGAAATTGAATGTATAAACAAATGGATTAAACTATAAGATGTCTATAAACTAAGTAACCAAAATGTTTTTAGCATGATATAAGAAGTGCAATATACAAGACACTTTCCCTTTCTATTGTGTACATGTTGATACATATAGCAAGCTACCAAAAAGTATTGAAGGATGCCAGTCCTTGATAGGATTTTGCCATAGATTTAGCAGGTAAATTCATTCAGACCAGGGACAAAATTATGTCTCACACCTTCGAGCTTTGTACAAAATGTTAGGCATCAAAGCTAAACATTCTAGTTGCTTGCACCCACAATCAAATAGTGTCATTGGAACTAAATGGAACCATGTGGGCCCCGCCTGTGCCAAGTACTTGTCTTCTCATTCAAACATTTAATACCATATTTATCTCATCACCGAGTGAAGCCCTTAGTGGCGAGTGAAGCCCTTAGTGGACTTGGGCCAGCTGACATCGTCTTTGGTCACCCTCTAATGACCCCACTGCAAAATCAACTCTATGTTTCAGAAAATGTCAATGTTGATGTCCAACTTTATGTCAAAGAAATCAAGTCAAGGATAGAAATGAGAGACAAATTTGTCACAGAGACATTGAAAGAGAACCATTTTAGGTCAGTATCTCAGAAAAACAAAGAACACTGCTTAATGATGTATGATGTTGGTACACCTGTTGCTCTCTTCTGTCCAACTCTCATAAACAGCTTTGGTACCACAAGGTATTAAGGACTTCAAGACAGTCAATTGCATCAAGACAGTCAATTGCATCAAATGGTAAGTAGAAGCATGGATATTCTCAAAATGTTATTGTTTGGTGTAATGTTCATGTTTAATTGCTCAGAAAACTGCACTCCATGCTTCATAATCAAACATTGTAATTGTCACGGTAATTGTCACTGTAATACTTCAGGGGAACATAGAGCAGAGTAAGCTGGTCTGATACATTTATTTTCCATTTCAGCTTATATCTTATTTCTATTTATAGAATCAATAAACCAGTAATTGGTTGACATATTGTAAGTATCATCACTAAATCAATGCATATCATCTATCGCCACAACTTGATCCATGTGCAAATGCTAATCTTGTAACACAAAATTTCCATTATCTCTTACACATGTTTACCTTTATCAGAGCAACAGCAACATGCAGGAAAATTACCAAATCTAAATTGCCATCTCTCTTACCCCAGTTACCAGGGCAGATTAAAATTTAAATAGCTCAAATGAATACAATTATATTCTTATTTGTAATTTATTTATGTGGGATGTGCATAATCCTGTATTAAATGCTTTATGTAACATTAATAATCCTGTATTTTATGGATTATACAATTATTTCTGTCTAATAAGTATTCTCTTCAATGTGTTGCTCACTACTATTCACTAATCCATTGTGTAAGGGCAATTTAATTATCCACAGCGCATCACACAACTAGTAATGTATGTTTTATTTTATTTTATTTTATCACAAATGATATGCACTGAGTTATTCAATTTATCCACCTGACCTATGTGACTGGGATGGTATAAATAACCTGACATATCTCTTCAAAAGACAAGCTCCCCAAAAAAGAATGAATGGTGTTTTTGGTTTAAGTGTGCTGTTTTGCAGATCTAAGATCCCAACAATCGTCAGATCTGATGTGCAGTTTTTGATGAGCATGATATCAGAATATTGTATAGAAATTTATAAATTAAATGTTTTAGATTTTGTTTTAGTCCATTTGTGCTGAACTAGAGGTAGACAATCTTGTATAACCTATGCAGTCCCAACACTCACCCCTACATTTTATCCCTTCCTGATAATATCCCATCCTGCAGGTATAATAATCCTTGCAGCTCTATATTAAATTCCTGAAATAATTAATTCAAAAATAGGTTGCATCCATGACCCTAGAATACATATGGATATCCAAACACTTAACAATGATTAATATAAATTGTTGAACTCCTTGTTTAATATATCAAAATTTAATTGTTTCAGACAAAAGACAACGTATACGTTTTTTGGGACAGAAGGAGCTGATTGAAATTTTAGTGAGATATATGAACTACATGGAGTCAAAGGTAAGAGCTGAATGTAAACTGTCAATCCCAGTCTGTTTTAGTTGCACATTGAATGAACTTTCAAGGCAAGAAAGAGACACTACTATCACCACTATGAAAACTGTTGCTATGGTTCCAGTAAATTTAGGCTTCATAATTCAAAGGCCCAGCATAAAAAACATAAGGAATGCTGCCCAGTGAATACAATAATTACTTTATTTGTGCAGGCAGTTTTAAAAACAGTGATTTTTTGTTAGGAATTCAATTTGATGCTCTCAGAATTCAATGTTTGTATAATGTGATGATTTTTTCCCTGAAGAAAAGATAAATCCATCCCTGCATCCCACACAATGGGGGAATTATCAATTTTGCAGAGATGTCTGAGCCAGGAGCCAGAGAGGCTGGTGGCTGAAGACTTCCTGTATGGTGTGGCCCATATGTGGCACATCGAAAATGATGTAAATATTATATTTATCTTCCCTTTCATTTTGGCTATGATGACTATGTCAGCATAGCTTCTACAGTGAGGGGGGGGAAATTGCAAGCCATTCTGTCTGCATTTTGAATGGCCGAATTATTGTATACTTAAAGAGATTTTTATTATTCAATCCCTAGCACATTCAATATTGAAATTGCTTGCAGTAACAAATTCCCCAACATAATTGTTACTGGGTGCATCCATGACCCTAGAATACATATTGATATCCAAACACTTAACAATGATTAATATAAATTGTTGATCTCCTTGTATGAATGAATGAATGAATGGTTTCTTTACGGCACATCGACAGAATGAGGTCTCCTTGTTTAATATATCAAAATTTAATTGTTTCAGACAAAGGACAACGTAAACGTTTTTTGGGACAGAAGGAGCTAATTGAAATATTATTGAAATATATTAACTACATGGATTCAAAGGTAATAGCTTAATGTAAGCTGTCAATCCCAGTCTGTTTTAGTTGCACATTGAATGAACTTTGAAAGTAACAAAGGGACACCACTATCCAGTTAATCTGTTTATATAATTAAACATCAAATATTAGTGAATCCTAAAATATCAGTGATCATTGTCATATTTATTGAATCCTAAAATATCAGTGATCATTGTCATATTTATTGAGTGATACTCATTATGCAGAGGATGGAAAATGTTCATCAGAAATGGTTACTATTTAATAATATAGAAAAATCTTGGCCAGTTTGAAAAAAAATGTTGACATACATCATGCCAAATGCAACACCAGTGACTTGCTTATCTCACGCCAATTGCCAAACCCAGTTTATTTGTGCAGGCAGTTTTAATAAGTGATTTTTTGTTAGAAATTCAATTTGATGCTCTCAGAATTCAATGTTTGTATAATGTGATATTTTTTTCCCTGAAGGAAAGATTGATCCATCCCTACATCTGACACAATGGGAGAATTATCAACTCTGCAGAGATGTCTCAGCCAAGAGTCAGAGAGGCTGGTGGTTGAAGCCTTTCTGTATGGTGTGGCCCGTATGTGTCACATAGAAAATGATGTAAATATTATATTTATTTTCCCTTTCATTTTGGATATGATGACTATGTCAGCATAGCTTCTACAGTGAAGGGGAATATCAAGCCATTCTGTCTGTGCATTTTGAATGGCGGAATTATTGTATACTTAAAGATTTTTATTATTCAATCCCTAGCACATTTAATATTGAAATTTCTTGCAGTAACAAATTCTCCAACATAATTGTTACGGGTAGCTACCACAAACTGTCCTTTCACTTGAGACACTTGTTTATTTCCAAATTCATTTCTTAACAAATTCTCACCACATATTGAATCTGCAGGTTCAACTTTAGATTGTACACATTTTTTTTGTTTTGACATGGCAATGTGTCATTCAGTGAATGGGTAGTTTATATTGAATATTATTGAACTGCAGAATCACATACTATATTGCTTTGAGACAAATTCATTAACATCTGTAATGAGAACGCACAGTTAGCATATCTTGAATATTAATCAGCATTTGCTCCTCACTGACATGACTGGGATAATTTAGATCCAAGAACGAAGCAGGGTATATTTCCCTTGGGGCACCCAAAATATAGGACGTCGTTGTCGAAGAGAGTGCATAATTTCCCGGGGTTGTTCAGTAATTATCACAGTGTATATCATGATTTACTATTACATTTTTGGGTAAATCCAAAGTGGAGGAATATACGAATGACAGGAACTGCTATACTACTAACAGAGTTCAGAAATACCTAAATAAAAGGTTCTTCATATACAAAGTCAGTTACACAAAATTATCCCATTATTACGCTTAAAATTGCACCACATTTGTGCAGAATGATGACTTTTACATTCAATTATCTATCCCCATCACAACACATCAGACATTATTTTCAGTTTATGAACTGTCCAGTTTTCAAATCCCTGTCACAGCTAGCCACAATGTCAATTCTAATCATCCTACAATTCTAGTTGAACCAAACTCCTTTTTCGGCATTAGCGAAGATGCCCAATATTATATTATTGCCACTAGAGACACACTGCAAGGCTGCTAGATTGATCACATGTAATGAAATATTGACCATCCATGAAATTTCCTCAAAGTCCTGTATTAAAGCCCTAATTTTTAATGATACAGTAGCAGTAAAAGAGCTCTGCAGATTTGAATTGCATCTCCCCCACAACCCCACCACCTTTGGTTGCAACAGTAGACCAGCAAAAATTGCTAAATGTCTCACATACTACAAATTGGATATTAATGTGTCAAGGTACATCCCCAAAACAAGTTCCATCTGCTCATTATGTAATTGTGCATTTGCTCCCAGACCTCAATGTGACATTTAACAATAAAAAATGGCAAAAACTCATGGATACTAGTACCAGTTTAGAGTTTCAATTTTGCTCCCGCAGATATCATTGGGTTCATTCATGGCACCCCAGAGAGTCTGGTAGTTAAAAGGGGCCTTCTCAGGCCAAAATTGCACATAAACTGGGGACATTTCAAAGTTATCTTTCTCAACAAAACATGACAATGTCACCTTCCCACAGTCTATCCCTATATCGCTGTTTTATCAACAAAGGTTTTACAAATTTGTCAAAACCCAACATTACAACCTCCGAACACATGCTAGCCTAAGTACCGGTAAATAATTCAGAAATGCAACCACCTGTCTGCCCCTAAATCATGTCTATCATTACAATTCAGCCGGCCAATTATAATTTATTTATTTGGCAGTCAGGATTTTTCTGTTCAGCCATGGCTTTCTGTGCCGTGAAAGAGCCTCTACTTGACCTAACATACCACACCAACCATCTTTACAGTCAATCCCACATGGCCCTCATAATTGAGTAGTACTAGATTTGAAGTTACTAGATTTTAAAAAATGATAGATAAAGACCATAAGGATTCATAAAAAAAAATGTGATAAACGGCAAAAAGATGTGTGTGATAAAGTGGCTTTAGGTTGTGAGATATTAACTAATGAGCTTAGCCATATTTTAAAAATAAAAATTTGTATTTTAGATTATGTAGATAAATGTGAAGATGGATGCCCAAGGCATTGTCTTGTTCCCTGGAAGCAATCTATTAAATCTTCCAGAGGACCACAACCACACACAAGTAACAAGAGAAGTAGTAATGTCGTTAATATGCTGCCTAGCAAGAAAAAAATATAGGTTTGCATGTTTTTTGTGCAGTGTGTTCCTTTCATCTTAGAATTGCATTGACAAATATAATTTATTTTTTTTTAACAGTGAGTGACTCAACTTGAAGATATATCATCAGTTTCTAGTAATAATACAATATATTCTGATAAAAGTGTATATATAGTTTTTTTTTTAAAGCGCATATTATTATTTGAAAAGATTTCATTATCAACTGATAATTGTGTTGGATGGAAAGAACCAATATTTTTTATTGGGGATAAACAATCTATCTTTCTCACAATGTTGTGGTGGGATTGTTTAATCATTCAGCATTTGTAAGAAGAAGAGTCCATTCGGCACATTTGCTTATGCAGAAAACTCTTGATATTAAATTTCCATCACATATAACATCAGGAATTGACATTATTTTAGCTATAGCTGGAAAAGCAAGAGTTACATTTAATACATCAAAAATCAATATTCTCCATTTCATCATGTTATGTGAATATCTCATTGTCAAAAGAAATTATATTTGTTGTCTTTTAAAAGATCTGAAAATAGGATTTTTTTGAAAATAAAACATTACTATCTGCCATTTACTATTCTAAAATAAAGACGACACATTATTTGATACTTTGAGAGGCAAGTTGTTGGCGTATCCAAATGAACAATTATCTCTTCAAGGTTTATCTTATAGTTAATGGTATAGAAAAACATGAGATATTGAAAGATTAATATATAGATATTGGAAAAGTAATAATTTTTCTTCTTGTGAAAAATCTAGATACAAATATCAAGAAAGTAATGATTCTTTTTCGTTTGAACAAATAATATTGAAATATTGCAAATGGTGTAATATGGATTGATGTCATAAAAACAAAAGATTTTGATATATTAAATCAGATATGTGGAAATTCCGTTCCACAACACAATATGTGCATTGAAGGTATGGCTTGCTGTTTCAGTTGTTGCATTTCTTGTGCCAAAATTGTATCTATATTGGCCAGATAAACATACTTGCCAATCCAATCATTATTATCATGGTAGATGGGACACTTGTCCCCAGGTCTTTCAAAACCCAATTCTAATTCCTGAACATAGAAGAAAAAATCAAATAGTTGAACTTGTTCCATCATATCAATACATGAATTCTAAAGAAGCAGATGATAGTTGCCCAAAAAACATTGAAAGTATACTTTCTTATCAATACAGCCATTTAGAATCAGCAGATATCATTGGGTTCATTCATGGCACCCCAGAGAGTCTGGTAGTTTAAAGGGGCCTTCTCAGGCCAAAATTGCACATAAACTGGGGACATTTCAAAGTTATCTTTCTCAACAAAACATGACAATGTCACCCTCCCACAGTCTATCCCTATATCGCTGTTTTATCAACAAAGGTTTTACAAATTTGTCAAAACCCAACATTACAACCTCCGGACACATGCTAGCCTAAGTACCGGTAAATAATTCAGAAATGCAACCACCTGTCTGCCCCTAAATCATGTCTATCATTACAATTCAGCCGGCCAATTATAATTTATTTATTTGGCAGTCAGGATTTTTCTGTTCAGCCATGGCTTTCTGTGCCGTGAAAGAGCCTCTACTTGACCTAACATACCACACCAACCATCTTTACAGTCAATCCCACATGGCCCTCATAATTGAGTAGTACTAGATTTGAAGTTACTAGATTTAAAAAAATGATAGATAAAGACCATAAGGATTCATAAAAAAAAATGTGATAAACGGCAAAAAGATGTGTGTGATAAAGTGGCTTTAGGTTGTGAGATATTAACTAATGAGCTTAGCCATATTTTAAAATTAAAAAGTTATATTTTAGATTATGTAGATAAATGTGAAGATGGATGCCCAAGGCATTGTCTTGTTCCCTGGAAGCAATCTATTAAATCTTCCAGAGGACCACAACCACACACAAGTAACAAGAGAAGTAGTAATGTCGTTAATATGCTGCCTAGCAAGAAAAAAATATAGGTTTGCATGTTTTTTGTGCAGTGTGTTCCTTTCATCTTAGAATTGCATTGACAAATATAATTTATTTTTTTTTAACAGTGAGTGACTCAACTTGAAGATATATCATCAGTTTCTAGTAATAATACAATATATTCTGATAAAAGTGTATATATAGTTTTTTTTTAAAAGCGCATATTATTATTTGAAAAGATTTCATTATCAACTGATAATTGTGTTGGATGGAAAGAACCAATATTTTTTATTGGGGAGAAACAATCTATCTTTCTCACAATGTTGTGGTGGGATTGTTTAATCATTCAGCATTTGTAAGAAGAAGAGTCCATTCGGCACATTTGCTTATGCAGAAAACTCTTGATATTAAATTTCCATCACATATAACATCAGGAATTGACATTATTTTAGCTATAGCTGGAAAAGCAAGAGTTACATTTAATGCATCAAAAATCAATATTCTCCATTTCATCATGTTATGTGAATATCTCATTGTCAAAAGAAATTATATTTGATGTCTTTTAAAAGATCTGAAAATAGGATTTTTTTGAAAATAAAACATTACTATCTGCCATTTACTATTCTAAAATAAAGACGACACATTATTTGATACTTTGAGAGGCAAGTTGTTGGCGTATCCAAATGAACAATTATCTCCTCAAGGTTTATCTTATAGTAAATGGTATAGAAAAACATGAGATATTGAAAGATTAATATATAGATATCGGAAAAGTAATAATTTTTCTTCTTGTGAAATATCTAGATACAAATATCAAGAAAGTAATGATTCTTTTTCGTTTGAACAAATAATATTGAAATATTGCAAATGGTGTTATATGGATTGATGTCATAAAAACAAAAGATTTTGATATATTAAATCAGATATGTGGAAATTCCGTTCCACAACACAATATGTGCATTGAAGGTATGGCTTGCTGTTTCAGTTGTTGCATTTCTTGTGCCAAAATTGTATCTATATTGGCCAGATAAACATACTTGCCAATCCAATCATTATTATCATGGTAGATGGGACACTTGTCCCCAGGTCTTTCAAAACCCAATTCTAATTCCTGAACATAGAAGAAAAAATCAAATAGGTGAACTTGTTCCATCATATCAATACATGAATTCTAAAGAAGCAGATGATAGTTGCCAAAAAAACATTGAAAGTATACTTTCTTATCAATACAGCCATTTAGAATCAGTAGATTAAATTTAAATCCAGAAATGATACAACACCAAAACAGAGTTATTTATTTACAGGGGGTATCTTACACATCAAGCTTCTGTTCATACTCTTGAACTGTTCTCCTTCTCCAAAATATACAGCAGCAACAACATTTGTCCCTAAAGAAGTAAGAACATAACTTCAAGGTATACTTCAATTTCTACAAGTAAACATGGCATTTGCTAAACCAAGTTTTGATGAGTGTTCCATTCCTATTTTCTTAAATGATAGTGAAATATTAGATTTTCCTTTTATTCTAAATATATGTGTTAATGGAAAGGTGGCATCATTTGAAAATGATATGATAATATCATTATATAATCATTGTGGAATGATTCAAATGAGATGTTGTGCTGGAGCAAGACAAGAATTGGAAGAAGTAAAAATTGATCTTCCTGATTATTTATTTCCAGATATAATTTTTTGTATCTAATTGCTGCCAAATCTCCTCCTTCCTTTGATATTACTAAATTTAATGTCGATTAATTTATTGAGGCTATGGAATATTTGAGGTGTTCAAAGACATATATAAATCTTTTGTTTACAAATGTTTATTTACCCTCAAAACTGCATTCATTGAATTTATGGAAAACAGCATATAATGCTCTTGCTTTATTTGATAATAGACCTCCTCTCTATTCTACTATTCTAGGAATTATTAAAGTTGTAGATTCTATATTGCCTGATCCTAGAATAGTTTCATACATAAAATCTAAGTATGTTATCAGGAATTACGTAGTACTACGCTTTAGTGATAAATATTATAAAAAAGCTCCTAGTCTTGATCATTGCTTAACCAATGAAGTAATATATCAGGGAAGATTTTTTTAAATGCGTGCAGGAAAAATAATAGAAACACATGACAAAATAATCATCAATCATGAGATATTTCTAGCAAATCCTTTCAAGACGCACACAGAGTGTATTACTTCACAATGTTGTGCTATTATTTCTAAACAAAATGGTCACAATCCTTTTATTAAGTCTAACAAAAAAAGAAAGAATGATAAGAAAGTTTATTTGTAAGGAGAGAAAAGGGTGTTTAATGTTTTAAACTTAAAAAGATATTTGCCTTGTGGTATTCTCTCCCCAGCAGCTCTTCTGACATCTGCCAATAATAGCATTTTAGTTGGTATAAATTATATATAAAGTATTATTATTATGACAGACATTTTCACCCATAATAATATCAATAATAATGAAAGTAAAAAAAAAGAAATTATTACACTCCATTGCATCTCATAAGGCAGTATGCAAATCATGAAGTATTTAAATATATTTATTAGGACAAAAAGACAGACGGTTTTTAGACTCAGAAATTGGACTTTCTGCAAAGGTCTGTGTCAATCCAGTGCTGGATCCAAGAAGAGGCTACCTCTGTTTGACATTGTTCAAATACCCTATTAAACTAAACTCACAAGATTCTTCATGGAGTCTTGTTAACTTAAACTTATGAGGATTCTCTCAGTCTGGTGCAGTCAAAAGGCTCATCCTGGTACTCTTTGTATCCACTGTAATGAACTGCAATAATTTTCTCTTCTGAAAACTTTAGGGGCAAGTAATTTAATCATCTTAGTTTGGCCGAGGTGCTTGTCACATATATGACGGGTTTTGTGACACCAATCTAATTGTTCCTCAGGGTCTAGAATGAGTTTGGGATAAGCTTTGCCTTTCACGATGCCATGTTCCCTTATGTCCACTATTGCTCTGAAAACACCTGTTTCATCTGCAAGCAAACCAAATACAAATGGCTATTTGATTGATGCTGTGAAAAGATACTTGTTTAAAGACATATGTGATCAGCTTGATCAGCTGCAGATATTATTTCAGGGTACAGAAGTTATAATAAGCATCATCAGGTTACCATAAATCAGTTAGAATTACTTCTCCCAGTCCTCCACTCAGAAGATCAACTAGTAAAAATAGAGGCAAAAAGTGTAGAGAGCAATTAGGTTCTGGTTGGATTATTTGGTAAAAGGAATATGGCACACCGTGATGATTTTTATGTTGTACTACCATCTAATATTATATGTGAGGAATATCCTGATTATAAAACCTCACATTAAATTACTCCACTTCAAGGCGGATTAAATCTTGATAGAAGGTACAGTGTAGCACTTGTAGAAATAACATATCCAATCAGTTGGAACAATCTACAATGGCCCTACAATTTAATTCATTATAGCAATACTGTTACCTATATCCTACAATACAACAGTACTGGGAACTGGTCTTGTACCAGTATTCATAACAGAAGGGTATTATGCAGATGGTAAAGCTTTATGTAGACAGATTAATGAGACGAGACCAGATGTTGGCAAGTTACTTTTAAATACAGCAGCTTCTTAACCAGATCTTGAGAGTGGCAATATTTAATTATCACAATACACTGAAGACCGTGTCAAGAGCGACGAGGACACGCGCACGTGCGAAATCAGTCATGGACAATCAAGCACAAAGAGAAGACGTATTTGACAGAGCCCGCAGCCTCTTCCGTCTATTTATGGACGGAAGATGGTCGTTCTCCTTCTCCAAAATATACAGCAGCAACAACATTTGTCCCTAAAGAAGTAAGAACATAACTTCAAGGTATACTTCAATTTCTACAAGTAAACATGGCATTTGCTAAACCAAGTTTTGATGAGTGTTCCATTCCTATTTTCTTAAATGATAGTGAAATATTAGATTTTCCTTTTATTCTAAATATATGTGTTAATGGAAAGGTGGCATCATTTGAAAATGATATGATAATATCATTATATAATCATTGTGGAATGATTCAAATGAGATGTTGTGCTGGAGCAAGACAAGAATTGGAAGAAGTAAAAATTGATCTTCCTGATTATTTATTTCCAGATAATTTTTTTGTATCTAATTGCTGCCAAATCTCCTCCTTCCTTTGATATTACTAAATTTAATGTCGATTAATTTATTGAGGCTATGGAATATTTGAGGTGTTCAAAGACATATATAAATCTTTTGTTTACAAATGTTTATTTACCCTCAAAACTGCATTCATTGAATTTATGGAAAACAGCATATAATGCTCTTGCTTTATTTGATAATAGACCTCCTCTCTATTCTACTATTCTAGGAATTATTAAAGTTGTAGATTCTATATTGCCTGATCCTAGAATAGTTTCATACATAAAATCTAAATATGTTATCAGGAATTACGTAGTACTACGCTTTAGTGATAAATATTATAAAAAAGCTCCAAGTCTTGATCATTGCTTAACCAATGAAGTAATATATCAGGGAAGATTTTTTTAAATGCGTGCAGGAAAAATAATAGAAACACATGACAAAATAATCATCAATCATGAGATATTTCTAGCAAATCCTTTCAAGACGCACACAGAGTGTATTACTTCACAATGTTGTGCTATTATTTCTAAACAAAATGGTCACAATCCTTTTATTAAGTCTAACAAAAAAAGAAAGAATGATAAGAAAGTTTATTTGTAAGGAGAGAAAAGGGTGTTTAATGTTTTAAACTTAAAAAGATATTTGCCTTGTGGTATTCTCTCCCCAGCAGCTCTTCTGACATCTGCCAATAATAGCATTTTAGTTGGTATAAATTATATATAAAGTATTATTATTATGACAGACATTTTCACCCATAATAATATCAATAATAATGAAAGTAAAAAAAAAGAAATTATTACACTCCATTGCATCTCATAAGGCAGTATGCAAATCATGAAGTATTTAAATATATTTATTAGGACAAAAAGACAGACGTTTTTTTGACTCAGAAATTGGACTTTCTGCAAAGGTCTGTGTCAATCCAGTGCTGGATCCAAGAAGAGGCTAGCTCTGTTTGACATTGTTCAAATACCCTATTAAACTAAACTCACAAGATTCTTCATGGAGTCTTGTTAACTTAAACTTATGAGGATTCTCTCAGTCTGGTGCAGTCAAAAGGCTCATCCTGGTACTCTTTGTATCCACTGTAATGAACTGCAATAATTTTCTCTTCTGAAAACTTTAGGGGCAAGTAATTTAATCATCTTAGTTTGGCCGAGGTGCTTGTCACATATATGACGGGTTTTGTGACACCAATCTAATTGTTCCTCAGGGTCTAGAATGAGTTTGGGATAAGCTTTGCCTTTCACGATGCCATGTTCCCTTATGTCCACTATTGCTCTGAAAACACCTGTTTCATCTGCAAGCAAACCAAATACAAATGGCTATTTGATTGATGCTGTGAAAAGATACTTGTTTAAAGACATATGTGATCAGCTTGATCAGCTGCAGATATTATTTCAGGGTACAGAAGTTATAATAAGCATCATCAGGTTACCATAAATCAGTTAGAATTACT
This sequence comes from Amphiduros pacificus, assembly GCA_949316495.1. Classification (NCBI taxonomy): domain Eukaryota; kingdom Metazoa; phylum Annelida; class Polychaeta; order Phyllodocida; family Hesionidae; genus Amphiduros; species Amphiduros pacificus. The sequence continues at coordinate 13,967,415 of OX439003.1, read as the reverse complement.
TCTCCCAGTCCTCCACTCAGAAGATCAACTAGTAAAAATAGAGGCAAAAAGTGTAGAGAGCAATTAGGTTCTGGTTGGATTATTTGGTAAAAGGAATATGGCACACCGTGATGATTTTTATGTTGTACTACCATCTAATATTATATGTGAGGAATATCCTGATTATAAAACCTCACATTAAATTACTCCACTTCAAGGCGGATTAAATCTTGATAGAAGGTACAGTGTAGCACTTGTAGAAATAACATATCCAATCAGTTGGAACAATCTACAATGGCCCTACTCCTTGGAGTATTACAAATGGATACAGAGCATGTGAAATTGAATGTATAGACAAATAGATTAAACTATAAGATGTCTATAAACTAAGTAACCAAAAGGTTTTTAGCATGATATAAGACAAGTGCAAAATGACATGACCCTTTCCCTTTCTATGGTGTAAATGTTGATATATATAGCAAACTACCAAAAAGTATTGTAGGATGCCAGTACTTGATAGGATTTTGTGATAGATTTAGCACGTATCTCATACTTGAACCATCAAAAACCAACACAGCCAAACAAGTACCCCAGACTTTAATTGATTGACTGATTCTTATCTATGGTTGCCGGACGAAAATTTACTCAGACCAGGGACAAAATTATGTCTCACACCTTCGAGCTTCGTACAAAATGTTAGGCATACAAGCTACAAATTCTAGTTGCTTGCAATCAAATAGTGTCATTGAAACTAAATGGAAACATGTTGGCCTCGCCTGTGCCAAGTACTTGTCTTCTCGTTCAAACTGGCCACGTTTAATACCATACATTTCGTTTGCCTAAACTCATCACCAAGTGAAGCCCTTGGTTGCCTCGGCCCAGCTGACATTGTCTTTGGTCACCCTCTAAACCCCACTGGAAAATCAACTCCGTGTTCCAGAAAATGTCAATGTAGATGTCCAACTTTATGTCAAAGAAATCAAGTCTAGGATAGAAATGAGAGACAAATGTGTCACAGAGACATTGAAAGAGAACCATTTTAGGTCAGTATCTCAGAAAAACAAAGAACACTGCTTAATGATGTATGATGTTGGTACACCTGTTGCTCTCCTCTGTACAACTCATATACAGCAGGGACCACACACCAAAATTCCATTTGAAATGGAAATTAGGCTATAGGGTGTGGAAGGTCAAATCAAACATGTCATTCTTTATGATGAAACCGAAACCTGTGTTATGAGAAAACCTGTTCACATTGACCGTATCAAGCATGTCCCAGTCAGAGTACCGCCTATCACTGCAGATCAGCCAAGGCTGGCTGACAGTGTGAGCGCCACACCCAAATTACTACTTTCAATGTCATTCATCCTCATCATCATCTCCCCTCTCATCATCCCAGCAAGAAATTGTGAATACCCTACATGAGAATGATGCAAGTCCATATAGAATTAGGTTTTAAATGCAACCAATATCTTAGTCCCCAGGAGCAAATTAGCGACTGTTCACCACACAATTCTTGAGAAACAAAGCTGCACAAAGCTTGAGATGTATTGGTGGACAGTCAGTGCCACCTGTACCTGTATAGTTGTGTGACATAATACTGGTTGATATGTTTAAATGACTGGTCATGTTTTGAGATATAACAAGCTGAGGTATTATGATGAAGTATTGAGATAAAGTATATGAGATATTGGGACCCGACTAATGTGTGATGTGTGAATTACAACTGGCCGTGCTGCAGCTATTTATGTTTTGTCAAGTCTACCCCAAATGAAGGCCGCAATTCTGCTTGGACGACTGGCCTGATCTACCTAAGCCTAGTGGTGATGCCAGACCCTCTGGATACCATTATGGCAATCAAGCCACACAGGACCTCACCTGCCTTGCTCAAAACAGATCCCCTATCCCCCAACCCTCACAGTTTAAATTTGATCACCAAACACCACAAATCTTTGGTACCACAAGGTAGTAACAAGGACTTAAAGACAGTCAATTGCATTAAATGGTAAGTAGAAGCATGTATTCTCAAAATGTTATTGTTTAATGTAATGGTCATGTTTAATTGCTTCTTAATCAAACATTGTAATTTTCACTGTAATACTTCAGGGGAACATGGAACAGAGTGAGCTGGTCTTGTACATTTATTTCCATTTCAGCTTTTATCTTATTTCTATTATTAGAATCAGTTAACTGGTAATTGGTTGACATATTGTAAGTATCATCTCACTGAATCAATGCATATCATCAATCATCACAACTTGACCCATGTGCAAGGGCTAGTCTTGTGATGCAAAATTTCCATTATCTCATTATTTCTCACACGTTCCCCGTTTACCTTTATCAGAGTAACAGCGACAGCATGCAGGAAAATTACCAAATCTAAATTGCCATCTCTCTTACCCCAGTTACCAGGGCAGATTAAAATTTAAATAGCTCAAATGAAAACATTTATATTCTTATTTGTAACTTATTCATGTGGGATGAGCATAATCCTGTATTTAATGCTTTATGTAACATTTATAATCCTGTATTTAATGGATTATACAATTATTTCTATCTAATAAGTATTCTTTTCAATGTGTTGCCCACCACTATTCACTAATCCATTGTGTAAGGACAATGAAATTACCCACAGTGCAGCACACAACTAGTAATGTATGTTTTATTTTATTTTATCACAAATGATATGCAATGAGAAACTACACCTATTGTAGTCATTTTCATCTGTTAATTACATCTATTCATTATCGTTTATGAAAAGTTAATCACAGGCTTTCTGACCTGAATAGGTCTAAGCCATTACAGGATCCGAGCTATTAATGAACACATTTATGACAATAACTAATATCTAAGCACTGTGGAATATTTTGATGTGAACAATATTTTATAAACAGCCCTTGTATAACCAGCAAATCACAACTTTTTCAAAACATCAATAAGAATCTGAGGCATGACTGTTTTAATATTACTTGATAAGAAAATAGTCTTTCTATCAAGTTAAATCACAGGCTTCCTGACCTAAATTAGTCTAAGCCATTACTGAGTCCAAATACAGTCATCACTTTGTTATGCACAATATTCAAGTGCCCCCTGTCTATTGATATGCACAATATTTAATAAATACCTCTTGTACACAATTAATACTGTCAGAAACGCATTTATATGTTTGATACATACTGTCATAATGCAGACAAATAAAACACAGAGCTCAGTAAGCCAGCCAGGGATTGGATAAATATAGTACTGGCTCTTAAAAGTTATGTCCAGAGATTTGTGAAATTGTCCTAAGACAATACTACAGAAGCGTTCGTGCTGAGCTTGGCACTAGGATGTGCCGATATGAAACTCAAACGTGAAGAGAAAGACTTGGAAGAAAAAAAAACAGCGAATTCCTGCTGTCAGAACAATGACTGTTTCATATTGATATTGTTATAGATGTTCTAGATGAAAATATGCATAAATTTTTAGCGACCTCTGGTAGGTTTGAGGAATTTGAGTCTCGTCTGTCAGTGTCTCATAATCAAGCAACTATATCATCTAATTTGCCACTTTTATCTTATATTGAATCTACACTTTCTAAATGGCTAGGGAGGAAAACATAATTAAAGATTTGGTCCAAAGAAACGCGAATCATAATAAATACGGACCAAATAACCTTTGTAACCTTGAATAGTAAGCCCGGGGTGGGAAGCCTCCTGAACCCAGAAAACTGCCGGCCACAAACTAAGCGCTACTCAAGCCAACTCGTCCTGACCTAATAAAGATGGTGAAAAGTGAGCAGTTACCCTTCCTCTGTAATATCCGCTGTTGATCAGACAGAGGAGTTCTCCATGATACCTGGACCGTTATATGAAGCATAGCATCGCCTATATGTAAAGTTTCCTGCCATAGACTCGTGCGGTGTTGGGTACTTTCCATTCTCTCCTATCGCGATCGCCCTCTTCCTCCTTCTTCCTCGAAGATGCTAGTCACGTGGTACCAGCGTCCTATTTTGCACACGCGCACTTCAGACTGGCGTCTGGTTTTGGGTTCCCCATCAAGGTGTTGTCATATCTTACCCCAAGATATTTTTAGACTCACCATCTCTTCACGAGGAAATTCAGCTCAAAATAAGGTGATGAAGAAAGGGTAGAGCAGGGTCGCGGTCACGTGACGCACTGGCCAACTGATACAAAATTTGGATCACAAAGTCAGAGTTGGCAAGATCTTGGAGTAAATATCATGACGTGAATGTAAAAGAAAATTGATGATTAAAGAGTTATATATTTTGAACAAATTGTAACATGATGTTATATGATAATACTGATATCTCTGATATTTTAACGTGAGATATTTGATATCCTTTGGGATCAAATAGCTCAGGATAATCTCATCACAGAAGTTGTACAATAATATTTGATTATTTATTTAATCTATGCATATTGCATAGAAATAGTTAAAGCCTTGAATATGAGTGAGATACCCTGATAGCCCAGCTTCAGGCAGACATTATCCGGTCGGTCCTCGTTTCTCTTTTGGGGTATGCTATTTTGGGGTTTACTGGAATGTTCAAAATTGTCTCATACTTTCACTAATGAAATAATCCTTAATTTGGGGTTGGCTATATCAAATTATCAATATCCCCTTCAGCTTCAGGGCACATTTAGTCATTTTAAATGATATACTCCAGCAAGCTAATTTGTTAACAGTCAAGTATGAATATCATTTGTTGTCAAAATACATGATGTATATATTGGAACTAGGATTACATGCCGTTTAACTGCATACTTAGTAAATATTTAGGGTATGTTACCCAAAGGCCAAAGTTATCAAATAATCTCTTGCCTTTCTGCCAAACATGACATGTCAGATAACTTTTCCTGATGGTTTGGCATCAAGGCTAATTTGTGGTTATGACATCCTTATCCTTGCCAGTGTTAAGTAGTCGTATGAATAGGTTTTGAATCCTCTCTGGAAAACATCTATGATGTGAATGTGTATTATTTGTAATGTTCTCCAATCACCAATCGGCAAAGCCCAGATATCTGGGCTTTGCCGATGGGTGATTGGAGAACACTATATTATTTGAGGTATGGTATAAGATGGCCGCGCTCATGTTTACCAAGACTCTTTCATCCACGGGGAGGGGATTGGGAGCCCTTGGCCTTCAAATGGACGGATATGATAGAACGGCCATCTCATTTTAGACCCATATCAATACCATTCACAACTCTTTGAACAGCATGGCATTTAAACAACATCATATTGAACTACCATATGTAAAATATCATGAAATCAATATGCAATAATACTATATTATATATGATATATATTCTTACAACAATACAATTTACTTGAATATCTAGTATCCTCCTGTCACTTAAATTATAAAAAAACCTCGCTGTTATCTGCACAGGATTTGTGTTATTGGAGCAATCATGACAACTGCTTTTACCATCTTTGTGATGTAAATTGCAATTTCAAATTTGGTTGTAACTGGTTGTCACTGATCGTGTTTGCAGTGGCATACCTCTCTAGTGACGAACACTGGACTACACGTGCATGGATGGAGAGGCTGGATTGTTGGTGGAGCGATGATTAGGTACCACCAGGTGTACATCTGGTACCACATGTTGATGAGGGATTCTCCTCCAAACATATGTGGCCATTTATCATTTATCACCTTCAGAGAAGGGCAGGGTATTTCAATTATCTCATCCTTGAGGTCCAATCACATATTTCAGCCTCACCACTCTCTGGGTACATTTAGGGGTTTTCTGTTGCCTGGAAAATGTTATTGAGCTGTCTTATCAATCTACAAACATAATGAGCATTGGTTATAAAACATTTGATTATGCTTGTATTTGTTTTTTATCAATCAGGGTATTAATTACCCTGAGGTCTGATATACTTCCATGTGTTTAATCAGTGATGAAAGTCAGCATTCAGGAAAAAAACATGAAACCCTTAAAAATTAACCTGAAGATACCCCTACCCCCTTTCAGAAATGTCATTTTTGGATGTTTCAGACTGAGTTCACGAATTTCACATTTGAAGAAAAAAACCTGAATTCAGGTTATTTCCTGAAGACTTTCATCACTGTTAATTTAACAAGATCAATGAAACCAGGATAAAGTCTAGTGTTGTTTTCCACATCGTTACCACCTCATACCACAGAGAAGGAATATTTACTTATATATGTTATATGCTCTCATCAGAAGACCGTTCATCTGTTCTGAGGAGAACGCACTTGCCAACAATTTTATAACTGGGATATGTGATTTTTTTTTTTTTTTGTAATCCAATATTATATGAGTAAGAATTCAAACACATTGCAGGTCAATATATAATTTATGATTAGAAATGACATTATACAGTGATGGGGTGTCCATTCAAAAGTGCAAAATCTATCCTCTTGTAAAGAAAGTTTATGGTATTCGAAGGGAGTGTATTTTCTAATAGATCTGTCAGTTTATCATTCATCACTTTCAGTTGGGGAAATCTACAAAATATGGACTAATTAATCCATTCTGTGAATCCATGCTGGATGGGTAAAGATTATGATATGATAATCACCGACGCTTCGGCCTCATCGTATGCTATGGGGGTTTAACGACCTCGCCTGAGGTCATTTGGGACTGAGGGGATTTTCCTGGAATGCACCTGTAAAGTTTTTACTTTACCGGGGATTTTGATTGTTTTTAATATTCAACTGATATTGATTTGACAATGGTTCAATATTAGTTATTTGTAACTGATTTGTATATAAAGTCAAACATTAATAAATACCATGAGGGGCTGGGGACTTTCACTCTCTGGCAACCTGTGGTATGATACAGTCTTTAAAAATCTTGATACAATAGTCAAACGATAATCAAAGGTTCAGTTTTATGTGAGTAATTTACTTCCAACAGACACATTGTCAGGATTGACATGGTAGTTTAAATGTGGCAATATCTATATCAATATCGTCATGATTCAAGCAATACAATATTTAATTGATATTACTTGTGGGAATTTTAATATCATGTCCGCATATTTGATCTTTATATAATTTTTAACACTATTATTTTTTCTTTGTTGGACTAAAATGTGATCCAAAGACACAGTATACATAACAAACTCCGGCTGTCCACATCTGGGTGGGAGTCTGTCCATGTGAGTCATCATCCATGGAGGAACAATAATATATTAGAAGCTAGATTTACAGCTCTTCCCAGAGACTGTAGAATAAGCTGAAACAATACTCTACAAAAACAGGTTGTCATCCCTCCCTCCAGCTACCCCTGCCAGTGTTTTCACCAAAAAAATATGAAATAATGATTAAAAGAGCTGTGTTGACCATTGAACACCGATTTCTTCTTTTTGGTAATGTTTGTGAACATTTCCTGTTAATTTGTCTACTAAATACTTTATGTATGATAATTTAAAGTATTAAACCAGCTTTACAGAGAGCAACAGACCAAAGATGCAGGTAGATTAGTGAAACAATTTTTAAATAGCGGTCATGAAATCAGATTTTCAAGCACTTTTTTCTTTCATATGTTTATACCCTAATATAAATTTAACATAAATGTCTGCAATTTTGAGTGTCTGCTAAATCCACATCAATCTTTCCATTGAGCACAATGCTCAGCTGACCAGTGACTTAGTGCAAATACCTGTTTTGAATTTATAGCAACTTGAAATTGGTATTTCATCATGAATGCCTATGGTCTTCAGATCTATCTGTATTATTTGAAATACTTTTGATATGGCACTTTCATAATAGATATATAAACACTGATTTGTGTTGAACAAATAACACTACAAGACAAGTCATGATTCCAATTTACGATAATTTTATTGGCACAAATCATATCTTAATATATACATACCTGTAAACTAAGGTGTAATAAATAGTACTAACAATGTACAAAGCAAAGCCAATTAACTATCTTAACAAAGCCCTCAACTATCTTCCCAGTCGAAAATTCTTTGTCCAGGAAAATTATTAATATTTTGTTTAAGAACCACAGCCAGCCTTTAAGTCTCCCCTGAGGGCTCTGAAGGGATATTATTGTGTGAAGGCAGTTCACATCTGAACGACTGATCACAAAAGACGTGTATTCTGGCCAGGTAATATTTCCTATTATGAAATCAAGAGTCTATGGGATCTTTTAAAGATAAACACCAAAGATGATATTGAAGACAAGAACATTTCAAATCATGGCAGTTTGTAGACGTGATTGTGATACAGACAATGAGTGAAAGAATAAAAGTTGGATTATAAACACCAGAATAAACATCATAAAATTAGTGCAGTAAAATATGATTGACTCCATGGTTAAATCAATTACTACAGTAGAAATATGAAATATGTTCCCAAGCTTAAATAATTTGCAATTTTTGTTATTGATCTGGCCGTAATGTCATCACTCTTTTCAGACAAACATTTCCATTCAACTTGTTTCTTTCTATCCATTATATACAAATTTATGTCTATTTTCTAAATACATACAATCTTCAATATGGGCAAACCTGCATTTTCTAAATGCTAAAATGATATAAGGAAATGTGGGTAAAGTTTCTGGGCCTTATATACACATAAAGGTTCATACCAACACACTGTATACCATGCAAAATAAACCTATTTGTACCTGGATAAAGAGGTCATATCAAGGTTAGTGCTCAGTATTCCCCCTAGGTGGCACCCCTGGTCCTCAGGGACAATCCCTCTTAATCTGAATAAAATCTGAGACAAATATTATAATAAATAACCACAAGTTTTAGGGCACTCAAGACTAACTAGGAGGTGTTAACCAGGAAGTGTTTAATGGGAGGTGTTAACTGGGAAGTGTTTAATGGGAGGAGTTCACTGGGAAGTGCTGAATATGGTTCCTCTTCTTCTATAATACTTATAGGATTTGCAGGAGGCTTTCGGTGATACTTCCTCTGTAATACTTAAATTGTAGGTGTTTATCAATTTCAGCTCTCATTTTAACATGAAGGAACATCATATAACTATTAACTCGTCTTGAGGCCAATATCATATGTTGTTGCGTGAGGAAGATTTGGAATTATTGCATTATTGTGTCTCAGCTGCTAACCTGGAAATTTTCTTCATCAAATTCAACGGCAATAATTAATTACATTAAATGTGTCTTTTGGGCTTGTAGCTGAACACTTTATTATTACAGACGGTATTTGGCATGCTCTAGAGTCCTTCTACAGAGCTCACTATATTGACATTCCCTTTTCCTTAATACTATCATGTTTATCAAGAGGAAAAGGGACAATTCATTTATGTTAATTGTAATCAACATCAGTGTATGAAATTTAAGCTTGCCCCGTTGTCCTCAGTAAATAAGATTTGGCCAAGCCCAGCAACTTTTTAGGCCCTTTTTATCTATTTTTAATTGTTGACTGATTAAAAAAGAACTTTTTCAAAACCATCTTTTGGTAGACATTAATCCTTGGACAATACTGCAAAACTGAGGAAGACACACGAGCAGACATTCCTATTTTCAGCAAGCTTGGAATGATAGATTCCCAATAAAAGCCCATTGAATTGATCACTATATACATATCTGTCAAGTATTCATAAAGATATCATTCCACAGTCAGTCCATAGCATCAAAGCTAGTTTCTACCATGTACAACCATCTGTTAAATATTCCAGGTTCACTGCATCATACGTGTGGACACAAAATCATCACTTTTCACTGATCCATACTGCACTTTCCAATCACATAATCACAGCTTTAATCTTAATCTGGATCCTGTCAGCATCAAGTGTGTCTAAGCTTTAAGATTGATGTTTTGCTATGATGGAATAAACTTACATGCAGCACACACAACAATCACCTGTTTATATATCATTGGAAAACACAGTATTTATACCACAGAGCATATATCTAAGTTCAAGTATGTCTTTTTTTTGTTACTGTTTCACAGTAGATATGATAAAATCTATCACTCTTCCTCACATGAAGAGGAACTCTGCCACCCAGCAGACCAGATACACAGGAAAACCTGCCACCCAGCAGACCAGATACACAGGAAAACCTGCAACCCAGCAGACCAGATACACAGGAAAACCTGCCACCCAGCAGAGTAGATAAACTTACAATGCATAGCTCACATAGATCAAAATACCAGCTCTACAATACTTTAAATAAAACAGCTTTCAGATTATCATATGATGATGATTTCTCACAATAAAGCCTACACACTGATTAGTTATATATATATATATATATATAAGGTGTGTGTAGCTTATAGATTGATGCTGACTGGCACCTGGTGCAGTGTATAGATTTCATAGACTAGCAGTCACTGTTTGTTTCATGCAATCTTTGAATAATGAGGTTTATCTTTTGAAGCAAATGACATAGATGCCTTAAAATTATTTGGATACCATCATAACTCATCTTTTGAGACCATATTTTTTATAATTGGGATTCAAAATTACATTTTCATCACATGGGATACACTCTTTTTGGAGAAGGAAAATAAATACATTTTTGGCAGAAATTACCCTTGTTTATAGGCAATAAATAGGACTACAGTACACTGTATGGCAATAAAATACAAATTATGTACAAACACAAGTTGCCAATTGGACCACAAGATTGCCTCACTGAGATCTGTCAAACATTTAAGCACTATAAATCATAAACAAATAAGATTCCCAAGTTCTAAGAGTGTATAAAGTGTCAACAAAATCCATCATTCAATAATTATCATAAATAACCTGAAGAGCATTATATAAACCAATAGGATATCATATTTTGATTTAAATTATATGGACATGCCCCATGATGCCTGTGTTTTACAATATACTACACAGTTGTAACATGCCAATTATTTGATTTCTAGTCAAGCACTAATTGTGTCTGGTGTTGATACTGTAAAATATGACAAATAAGACCTCATTTACAAGTAGCTTGATTTTGATAATATTTTCCTCTCATGAGGGCAAGTAGGTGGGGAATTGTAATCTTCAAATTGTAATCACTTTGTAAAATATGATACGAGAACATTAATTTTTTAAGGTGGAAGGTAAATTTAAGTTTTTTCCTTGGTATATAGGATATAAAAAAATGAGAAATATGTAAAAAATTAATAGATAAGAGCCTTAAAAACTCCAAAATTATTGCACATGAAAAGTAAAGTTATCCGATACAATTCTTTGTATTTTTGACTGAGATTAGTAGTAACTGTACATGAAAATGTCAGACAATTCTTTGATCTTCTAATGCTGGACACAAGTATAGCTTCAAACAGGTAAAAAAATCAAGGAAATTTCCCATCTCCATAGCAACTAAGATTTCTATGAATCTCTCGCTATCATAAATTCTTAACCATTAGGGAAACACAATGGTCCTTTTGAATGGCTTTTCATTTTGATAGATATTAAATGGGTAGGTAGTGCTTAAGTACATATTTCCCACAGTTCAGCACTACACTCTACATGCTGGTATGCATAGCTTGGTCAATTATACTGTTATCAAACAAAATAAATGACTGGTGCCAACTAGTAGTTTATCGGAAGTTGATTGAGCATTTTTCCAATTTGGGATTAAATACATTTTGACTGACCAAGTCATTTGCTATTATTTGACAAGATATCTTTCCAGAAGCAGACCTTTTTTTATAATAGTACCACTACTAAAGAAATGTTTCCTGTAACATACTACTGACTTGTCAACCAAATAACATCCTTAAAATGAAAAACCCCAAATGAATTTGAATGAAAAGACTATGCAAATGTTTAAAAGTCTTGAAGAGAAAAATATTTACAAGATGTGTTCAGTTTCACTCTATGTGTCTCTGTGACTGGTAACACAGATGTACTTTTTCTGTTGTGAATCTTTTCAGATCTGTTTATAAATTGTTTCTTGTCTGTTATTCAAATCACAATTTTTCTGACAAGCAAAAATACTGAACATGCAATAGGATAAACAGTATTCTGTGAAAGTACTGATTACAGAATAAAGTCAGCTTTTTAAACTTATGCAATCCATACTGATTTCTTGAAGCTGTTTTGGCATGAAAAAATTCATTGATACAACCTGGTGAGGGAAAGATCTAAGTAATATACTTTAAGTAACTTTGTGTGACATGAATTAAATAGGCTGGAGAGTTCCCTATATACATTATACAGCTTGGCATGGCTGACACAATATTCCAGCATGTGACACCTGGTGGCAACAAATACAGTTAGGAGTTTGATTTATCTACTCTTTGGAATAGCAATCTTTCCATGACTAGGGCTATATTATAATCAGAGTAAATGTAATCATATATCTAACAAATTCTTCAAAAGGAAAATCTACATAGCTTGAAATATTTGAAAAAGACAATGATTTTCAAATGTAAAGCAATGCTTTTATGATACGCAACTGTTCGAAGAGGTTGTCTCAACTGCTGAAAAGATGCCTCACTTATACTATAGCATAGTGATACCTGGTGGTAAGATTCTCTCACCAGAGGGCACTACCTGTGCCAGCCTTCCTGCTGCTGTGGAGAGGATGCCTATACAGTTGCATAATTATGCATACATTCGGCTGATGTCCACCTGGTAATGATTCTGGATAATCTTCCTTTTGAGCTTGTAGGCGTCCGTCACCAGCCCCATGTCCGGCGTCCATGCTTCGTGACAAAGCCGCACTCGCTGTGGCATCTCAAACCGCTCCAACTTGGCTGAAAATTGGTAATCTGAGAGCTCAATGTCTGATTCACAAATTACAGATAAAGAATGTGCTTATTTCATGTCTTTTTAAATTACTTTTATAAAAATAATTTCTCCATGCATTCTACATCTTACAGGCATGGTGCATACAGTACAAGACATCTCACAGACACTATTTATGTCACAACATACACAGTAATAAAAAAAAGAAAATAAAAGAAACAGGGATTTCAAAGGATTTATTTTCAATTTCAAGCCATTAATGATGACCTTGCTCTTCGAGAAAGCTACCAAGCACACTGACATGTTACTACACATAAAAATATAGTTCACTGGCAAAGAAATATTTCATCTTCAGAAAAAACAAGGATTTATTAAATGGGATTTATGCTGATCATTAAAAATATATATCTATATACGTGGGAAGCGATTGGTTATATTGCAAAATTATGCAACATTTGAATTTATATCTATGATTTTAAAATTATTTATGGGCTATATCATGCCATGGTAAGCATTAGACCTAAAACAAATGTTTCAAAAATGGTTTAACTTTTAAGCCGGTGAAATGGGGGTGAACATCTAATTTAAACAGGTGTGAACTGGCGAGAACAAGGAGAAAATAGAAATGTGTAAGATAAGTTAATTTTAGTCATATTTTTACCTGTGATCAGCTGATATTATTGTTTACGTTGTCACATATCTATCAGATTTTCATTAATATCTTGACCAAGAATTCATTTGTAAAAATAATTTAATTGATGCGGGGAGATTAAGCGTCGTAGAAAAATAGTGCAATTAACATTTGTCTATTTGTTATCATGTTCATGTGTTATCATGTCACTGTGATCAGTAGTTTCAATGAAAACATCTGTTTTTGTATATTGGAAGTAACTTGTAAGATGCACAATTTGGTTTATTACTGTCAATTATGGTTTAAATATTTTTTAAATGAGCCTTATTGGCAGTGGAAGTGTCCATGTGTTACTGCTTGAACTGGCCCATATGACAACAACACAAGCAATATAGCATTTCCACATGGCCTGAAAGACAGCAAAATTTTCTGCACTTTCAGAAAATGTGGTCTCCAAAATGGTTAGATGCCAATAAGCAGCAGAGATCACAACTCCTTACATTTATTATTGTTTTCAAATTTACGCAATCCTTGGATATTATTCAAATTTTTGCAACTGCACATGCCTTTTTACATAATGTGAAGCGCTTAAATAATAATGATAAAAATCCACCTCAATGCATTATTGACATGCAGATAATCTACATTATCTATTTGTTACAATAAGTTTGCATGCTGGTTACAACATAGATTTAACAGATCAGCATAGAATATTTCTAATTCTATGACAAGTGCCAATAAACAAGCATCACACTGGCAGGTCAAGGGTCAAACTATGAATGTTAGTGACACCAGGTATTACTCCGACAAGCTACAACTAAGGTAACGTAAGCGTCATGCTGACAATGTACGTACTGATACCTTTACGTGCCTGCTCCTGCAGTGCCTTCAGGATGACCTGCTCCATCTCCGGGTTATCACACAGACCAGGCCAGTCATCTACGTCCAGGCCTTTGGAAGCCGCAATGGCCTACAACATCACATGCTCATTATGGAGATGATCATTGCCACATTAATCAATCATCCCAGGAAAAAGTTCCCATGGAGCAAAAAACATAATAACAACGATGACCATCTCGAAAGATGTTATGTCACAGTGGTGTGAAGAGATCTGAATTCTGCAAATATCCTACCACGTGAGCATAATTGTTTTATCCATATCTTGGGGGAAATTAACATTTAACAAAGCCAAACTGATGATGCATCAAACGTCACTGCCATTATGGAAATCAAAATTTAGGGAAACTGAAAATAACAGGAAATGTGCAGGGTTTTGAAAGGGTGATGTGTTCATGTCATATTTATAGGGTGGAATATCTTCATAGTTTAGCACATTACATTACTGAAAATAATACAAACCTGTGGACTGAACACAGCTATGGTATGGACTGCATAATATACAGGAAAGGTGTGAATAATATCAATTTTGTATGGAATGAAACAGCATGGTGGAAACCAAAATGTACAAGAAGTGTTAACATTCAAAGTGTTAACCTGAGGGAAGTGCTAACACAATGTTGCAATACTAGTATGTCTCCACCTCCGGTGGAACTTAAAAACATCAATGAAAGGCCATCAAGGTTGAGAATAATTAACTCTTACAGGCCAGCAACAGTACTTCAAAATAATGGCTGGTTATGTTCCAGATTTACCTTGAGCTGCTTGGCGTTGGGCACAATGAGAGCCACAGTGAACATCTTGCTGCTGTCGGCGTAGATGCAGATATTGTCCACCAGGGGGCACATCTTGAGCCCAGTCTCCACCTTCCCCAGGGACACATACTCTCCAGCTTGCAGCTTCACAAGGTCCTTCTTGCGATCTGCAAATATGTTATAAAATATTTACCTTTATCTTTTAAACCACATCACTTTCTACAACGTGCCATCTCAATTTGTCAGAGATTGAAATTTTATAGTGTTCACGGCATATTATGGTTTCTTTTTTAATAAAAGAAATCCATCTTCTTACGACATCTTAAGTTTTTTTTTTATAAAGTTGTTCACTACTTTCAGAACAAGTTTGATCCCCAAATCTGTCTGAACTTTCTGCAGTTTACCTATAATTTTTTCATCACAATCTTGTCTACAATTTTTACTTTCACAAACTATCTAATTGCTGTTAACTTCAATTTAAAAAAAATTGTTTCCCAATAATTAGGTAACCTATAAATTTGTCAGCCTAAAATAGGTTCCCTATAATTTTGTCAGAACAGAGTAGTTTCCCAATAATTTCCTCCCTGATGGTTCTATCCACCTAGAATAGTTTCCCTATAATTTTCTCCCTGATGGTTCTATCCACCTAGAATAGTTTACCTATAATTTCCTCCCTGATGGTTCTATCCACCTAGAATAGTTTACCTATAATTTCCTCCCTGATGGTTCTATCCACCTAGAATAGTTTACCTATAATTTTCTCCCTGATGGTTCTATCCACCTAGAATAGTTTCCCTATATTTTTCTCCCTGATGGTTCTATCCACCTAGAATAGTTTCCCTATAATTTTCTCCCTGATGGTTCTATCCACATAGAATAGTTTCCCTATAATTTCCTCCCTGATGGTTCTATCCACCTAGAATACTTTCCCTATAATTTT
The DNA here is from genome assembly GCA_949316495.1 of Amphiduros pacificus. Lineage (NCBI taxonomy): Eukaryota > Metazoa > Annelida > Polychaeta > Phyllodocida > Hesionidae > Amphiduros > Amphiduros pacificus. Next base: position 13,951,555 of record OX439003.1, on the reverse strand, counting down.
CTCCCTGATGGTTCTCTCCACCTAGAATAGTTTCCCTACAATTTTCTCCCTGATGGTTCTATCCACCTAGAATAGTTTACCTATAATTTTCTCCCTGATGGTTCTATCCACCTAGAATAGTTTCCCTATAATTTTCTCCCTGATGGTTCTATCCACATAGAATAGTTTCCCTATAATTTCCTCCCTGATGGTTCTATCTACCTAGAATAGTTTCCCTATAATTTTCTCCCTGATGGTTCTATCCACATAGAATAGTTTCCCTATAATTTTCTCCCTGATGGTTCTATCCACCTAGAATAGTTTACCTATAATTTTCTCCCTGATGGTTCTACCCACCTAGAATAGTTTCCCTATATTTTTCTCCCTGATGGTTCCATCCACCTAGAATAGTTTCCCTATAATTTTCTCCTGGTTCTATCCACCTGGAATAGTTTACCTATAATTTTGAGGCATCCATCTTGGTGGAACTCCCCGATATCTCCGGTGCAAAAGTATCTGCGGCCATTGATCTCCATGAAGTCCTCTGCTGTCTTCTGTGGGTTCTTGTAGTATCCCATGGTGACGTTGCCTCCTCCTATACAGATCTCCCCACGCGGGTTGGGCTTGTCATGCTTGGTGTAGCCACCTGGAGGGGTAAAGCAAAAACAGATGCTAAATATAATTATGCACAATGCTTTCATGTCTATGTAATCAAAATATTTTAAAGCATATTATGATATGGATTTATAACGGAAAATGCTTATTAGGTCTCAATGAGATTTGAATCACTCGTGAATTATTTCTCAATACATAGATTATCTGTTGATTACAATAAAGGCCTGTCCTATGATGGCTCCTTCACCTGAAACTTACCTTCGGCCCAGTCCCTCAACATGATTTCATTGCATTGCAGCGGGGCTCCAACTCTACCAGTGGACCGATCAAGCACTAAAATCACAAATAACACATCTCATTAACTAGATACACAGTAGGGTCTTGTATGTCGCCTAATGTTGTCTAACTCCCCATATTTAACAGATTAATGATTAAATTATGAGATGTATTCCTTCCACAACTCATGCTATTCAGTGTGAGAAATGTGAGCATAAAGCCAGGGAAAAGGCTATTTTATTGAGGCGTGACTATTCACTGAAATAAGATGTTACCTTCCAGTACCTCAATGAATACAACAAAAAAATGAAAGCTCAATCTATGATAGCCACCTATGATAGATATAAATCCATGTCAGATTTTTTTAATTAAACTGTTCAGAGGTAGAACTACTCATGAAGTAAGACATTCATTTAAGTATGAATAATAGTATTTATCTATGTTCTAGGATATTTCTGTTAGTTTATACAATGTTACCAAAACTTGATTTTCCCAATACATATACAAAATAGCTACAGATGTCCAGCCAATATCTGGTGTTAGTTAATGTTTTAAAAACAATAAAGGTGTAAGGAAATATTTGTTATTCTTTTAAAAAATAGTAAATCTTTCAAGCAGCAGTAACGAGTCACACTATGACAATGAGACACGGTATGATACATGTGAGAGGTATATGATAGAACTCCTACCATCGTGTACTGTGCCAGCTCCACATGTCTCAGTCAAGCCATAGCCCTGACCCACAGGGCAGCAGAAACAGATATTCATGAACATCTGTGTGTCGCCAGATAAAGGAGCGCCCCCTGACAGCATCATACGGACACGACCTCCAAGCAGAGCCCTCGTCTTGGAAAATATCAGCCTGAAATTTTAAAAGTTAATTGAGACATCTGAAATAAACATCAGTCTCTTCTCATATCAGTCAATACTAAAGAGATGGACATACATAACATGACCTAAGAATGTTATGCAGACATGTTGCCTAGTGCCATTGGGTGGGGCTTTGCATATGTTATATAGTTTGTTTATTACTTACTTGTTTGTGTTTGGTGTATCAAATCCCAGTTCTATGCGAGACTTCTTGTACTCGTAGGCAAACATAAAGATAGCCTTCCCAAGCTTGCCTCCCTCATTGACCTTCTCCCACACAGCCTTGTACAAGCGATCCATGATCACCTATAACATTCATATAGCGAACATGTATGACATACATTACAACATTATTACAATACTAAGCAAGTAAAGTCTTATTACAAATCATTTATTTTGTTAATTTCACGAAAATAAAAGCAAAATGTGTTTCAAATCAAATATTTACCTTTCATTAAAAAAGAAATCTTTATTGAAAAATGATGAATATAAATGGAAACCTTGGTGAGAATATCTATTTAAGAAAAAAAAGTTATAAACAATTCTGTGAAAAAAAAAAGACAACATTAAATTTTATAAGTATTGACGTTCCAGAGAGAATGATTAAATAATGCTGGAAACATCCATTAAGAGAGATAGCTTTATGATTTGACTCACAGGCACGGCAGCCATGAGGGTAGGTTTGAGTATGCCAGCATCACCCTTGCATCCTTTCTTGATCTTGCTTGATTGGTCAGATAAGGTCATTGGGGAGGAGTACCCAATACGTACTCCGTGGGACAAGCATGATATTTCTGCACTCAGCTCCAGGACGTGAGCTAAGGGTAGATACCCTATGAAGGTATCGTCTGGACTGCAAAAGCATAAAAAATAAACTCATCAGTATATTACATGTGTAGTATTGCCATTCACTGTAAAACACTTACTGACACCTACTATAATATTGCATAAAAACATTTTTCAAATGCCTCCATTTATTTAGACACTATATGTGTTATTGTTAAACATGAACTTAATATAAAGTCAAGCAGGTCAATTCACCAACCATATAAGGCCACGCAATGGTCATGCATGAACTGATTGGGTCTTGTTTATGTATGACTAAATAAATATTTGGCTGCAACTGTTAATGGACCTGTTTTGTATCGATATATTCAAAATAATATACAAACCCGAGACCAGGAACTCGTTGACACTGGCCAGACATCCCTGCCATCAGATTGGCATGAGTGATCAAAACTCCTGTAAAAAACAAACACTTAAATTACAGCACATCAAAACCAAGTGTTTCCTTCCATCGCATGATATCACTTTTTAATAACCAATATTTATTTTTTATATATTCTTTTTTTTCAGTTTATCACAAACATCCTACCTTAGATATTCTATTCTACCTGAGGCGAATAAAGCATTTCTGGTTTCAAAATCAACATAACATTTAGCATTAACACCAGACTGAAACAAAGACACATGCACACCAAAATCTCATTTGGGTACTGACCTTTGGGCAGCCCAGTAGAGCCACTAGTGTACATGATGACAGCTAAGTCCTCCTTGCTCGGCTTGGTGACTGGTGTGCTGACTACAAACAAATATATCAAGTTTTCATAAAATTAAACGTGATAACAATTCCTAAATGAGGGATCCATAACATATCAGTGAAATATCATAATCGTTATCCTGACTTTGTACATTTCTGGCAAAAAAAGGACTTCATTTTCTATTTGAAAAAGAAACCAGTAATCAAAAATTGCAAGACGTTATATCAGATCGATCAATTATACGTACTAAAAATGTAAAACTATGATTTTTGGGTGGAGAAGACAGGATTAATTTTAGAGATTATCTTTGATTAAAAAATACATTGTAAGAAATAATACTTAGCCCATCTAATCTATGTGTAGAAGACAGGGTAGATTTGAAAGAGCTTTGTTTTTTTATGGAAAGGTCTGATATGGTGCAAATAAAGTGCACAAGTAAAAAAGGTCTAAAAGTGCACAAGTAAAAAAGGTGTAAAAAGTGTTCACATTGGCACAGATCAAAATGTCCACGCAATGTCAACTACAGGTAGGTGGAAAGTAACATCTCACTAATGGTGGGACATAAATATAGGCAGAGCATGTAGTTCTGCTATTCAGCTTTCTGCCTGGTGTGAACACTAAGGTTGAAGTAGAAGGACTCACTGTTTCCGGGCTGTGATCCCATCTCCTCTACGGCAGAGAATGACAGCACTTGCACATTGGAGAATCCCTCCAGGTCTGGCTTCTTGCCATGATCCATGTATATGAGGAACCTCACACGCGGCATCTTGTTCAAGATCGACTGTTAAATAATATGCAAACGCTCTTTAGAACATTTCGACAATATGAAAAAAAAACTGAAGTATATAAGTCATACATATGATTTCTTCTATTTTTTTTCCAGAGAACTTGAAAAGAAAAACTGAAAAGATCTCTGATGGAAGATATATTATGTGACAAGAAAAACTAATATCTGTCTATATTTTCTTATATCAAACCCATGCACTGACCTTGAACTTGGGAAGGAGGTCGGGGCTAGTGATGACATGGGTGACCTCTGATTCGTTGATTCCGTGGATGATGGCTTCCTGTCCCAAGGTGGAGTATAGGGTCACCACTGAAATCAGCATAGTCCTTATGTACATTTCAATATTTTCAATGCCTCCCAATCCATGAGCTACTTGAGTGGCTGATAACCACAAAACAGCAGAAATTTTATTATATGTAGAATATCGCTGGCTGAAAAAAAGCTTGTCAAGCTAGAACACTATAATGTTAAGCCCTGTTGAGAAAATAATCAAGTAACTTGAATTTGATAGTCAGCAGTTTGCACAAGAAGATCAAAAGATTCCGAAAGTACTGAATGAATATTAAAGACACTGGAGTACATCAAAAGAATTCAAATAATATCAATAGCATTAAATAATATTGGAAGCATTCTAACCTGGGAAGTTGTATTTGAAGCAGGCCTGAGCTGCAATCATCCATTCCGCTTGTGTCTCGGCAAATATACAGATGTTGTTGCGTGGCTGCTGTCCGAGGGAGAGGAGGCCGCTGCCGAGGTTGGAGATCTTGCTGTAGACTCGCTCGTATGTCAACCAGTGGTACTGGCCCAGGATCACCTGCATCACATGCACACATCACAATTACATCCCACAGATTATGCCAACTGGTGAACTTTTTCACCAGTTCAGCTAATAACACCAATAGCCATTATGTTGGCTTTCATTGAATACGTAAAATAGAAGCTAAACTGAACACATATAGTAAAATAGGAGCAGTTTAGCCAGAACACATATGGTCAAATAGAAGCAGTTTAGCCAGAACACATATGGTAAAATAAAAGCAGTTTAGCCAGAACACATATGGTAAAATAGAGGCAGTTTAGCCAGAACACATATGGTAAAATAGAAGCAGTTTAGCCAGAACACATATGGTAAAATAAAAGCAGTTTAGCCACAACACATATGGTAAAATAGAAGCAGTTTAGCCAGAACGCATGTGGTAAAATAGAAGCAGTTTATCCAGAACACATATGGTAAAATAGAGGCAGTTTAGCCAGAACACATATGGTAAAATAGAGGCAGTTTAGCCAGAACACATATGGCAAAATAGAAACAGTTTATCCAGAACACATATGGTAAAATAGAGGCAGTTTAGCCAGAACACATATGGTAAAATAAAAGCAGTTTAGCCAGAACACATGTGGTAAAATAGAAGCAGTTTTCCCACCTTTTTGAAGACTTTTCCATTTGGTTGCACCTCATCCTCCTCACTAAGCAGTTCCCTGGTGCCGAGACAGTCATGTGCTGGGTAGAGCTGTACTGCCCGCAGAAAGAGATCGTCCAAAGTGGAACATTCTGGGAACAATGTCACGGTCAACGTGCTGAAGTTGTCCACAGTACGATAGGCAGACCCGGGCTTGTCTGACACAGGTCGCGCCTAAAACATCAAGCCTATCCTGATTAAATTGTAATTATTTTTAAAAATTGATAAATAAAAATTTCTGCAGATATTTAATAAAAAATATTATTACATAGATATAAATGTGAGTCAATCTTCTAATTAAAGTGATGTTCTGTAATCAGGGATGAAAGTCAGCATTGAGGAAAAAACGTGAAACCCTTAAAAATTAACCTGAAGATACCCCTACCCCCTTTCAGAAATGTCATTTTTGGAGTTTTGAATTTCACATTGAAGAAAAAAACCTGAATTCAGGTTATTTTCTGAAGACTTTCATCACTGTGTAACTTTATTTTAAAACAACTAAAATTAAATGCTTGATTTTTTTTCAATTGTGAGACACAAACTTCAAGGATTCACTTTAAAATTATGAGTCAGTGTGTGAATTCTTGGAGTGAAAATATTTTTTCATGTGAACTAAATACACTTTAAAAAATAAAAAATCTTACCGTATCCACTCGGGTTAGCGCCCATGCTTGGCTTAACGCCCACCCCCCTTTTTAGGAAGAAATCATTAAACGCCCACCTTCCCTGGATGTCCGTAATACGATGTACGTGACGTCCTTTACCTTAGCGTCTGGGTGCCCACGAGACAAAAGTGGAGCGGCCAACATGTCAAATTGAACTTTCATATCCGTAGCTGATCGATTTTAATTGCGTTTTAAATGATAAATAAAGGTATGTACTTAATATTATCACAATTACGTCGACAATTTCTCCACATCATTGATTTTAGCTTCAAAACAAAGCGTTTTCATTATTTATCATTTGAAATGCAATTAAAATCGATCCGCGTTTGAAAGCATTTCTGTCAACAAGGAAGACACGACTCAACGCAACACGTGGTCGCAATTTTGAAAGGCGGAAGTGACGGGAAGAGGCTCTTGTTTTTAGCACGAAAACGATTGTTAATATATTGCGCAATAATGGATGGTTTTGTTCTGTTCTCGACCTTTATAAACGCCCATGCTTGGGTAAACGCCCACCCCCCTCTTTTACTTTGTCCCCAATTAGCCGCCCATGGGCGCTAACCCGAGTGGATACGGTAATTAACAATCCATTGATATTAATTATAATTGATAATCGTATCTAATGAGTACCTTGATGCGGTTGCTCTGTGCGAGGCGCTTGTAGGGATTATCAACAATAAGCCAGGGAATATAGGTCAGAGTGTTGTAGACAAAACTGATCCCTTTCAGCACCCCCATCACCACATGGATCCACACGTCCTCCATCCTGTGCTGATAATGCTACCCTCTAGTGGATGATGACAGCTCTCAACCCCTGCAAATAGAAAAAAATATCTGAATATTTATAATTATTCACCAAAAACCATATGTGAATATCAAACCAATTTTACCATCATTTCCATAAAAAGTTTACCAACTGCAGGTTGGATTTCACTTACTAAATTTTAAATAATTGCTTTCATTCAAGATTGAGGATAAAAGCCTATCAATAAATTGCGAAAAATGACCAGCAAGATACACAACAATCCTGTTGGTTGTAAAATGGCTGTTTGCTTTCCTTATTTTCATAGTAAGTATATCACTAATGGTGATATGAATGACACACATTCAAGTTTTGTTTTGTCCTGTAAAATCTTTGGTGAATATTTAGTTCAAGCTTTGTCTGACTACATTTATTATGGACCTTTTAATGCTGAGAGGGTCCATACAGCCCCTTCTGGGAGGACGGGGAGGGAAGGTTGGTCAAGGTAAGCCCAATTTGCATGACTTCCTCTTGACTTCTATAATGACTTCCTTATTATCCTCACAACTGATGCCATAAGGGTCATTCATCTACACAATTCCATAAATATCAATAGTTCTGATAATGTTAGACACTTGTGGTTACTACTTAGGAAGTATAATTATCAAATTCTTTCCATGATTTGAAAGGAGAGTGCTACACTAATTTGCTGACGACAATCTTTTTACATATATCATTATAAATAGGATGTGATGTATGTGAAATAACAATGATTTCTATGTAATTAGTGAAGTGAAACCCATAATCAATCTCTACACATCCTAATCAATGAGACTTACAACTACCGGTATGTCCAAAATTAGCTTAAATAGGAAGTGATTTAATATCTATTCAAGGTGCCATACATTACAAACACTGATTCCTACTTGTTCTTAACTTGGGGATTAACATTAATTTCTCCTGGTTAACATGGTTATTTGTACACAATTTAACTTTTTTAAAAGATGAAAATATGGTTCTGTGCAGACTAGTGAAATAAACTCATTAAAAGTAATCATGGTAAAAACCTCTTAACCAGAACTAAATGTAACTTAATCAAAACAAATAAAAATAATTACAGGTAAGTAATATCTTCAAATATTCTTGCAAAAAAGTCAAATAATATCAAGGAATGACATTTCATAGCTTTTCCTGAATTATGTTTCTCCTTTATGCAAAAAACATGTCATATTCAGCTCTTCAAATATAGAACATTTATAAGCATATGGCTCTGTTCTAGAACGTGAGACCGGTCAGAGGGACATCCACCATTTCATACACTACTGTAAAGAATGAATCGCGGTGAAATTTTTTTTTTCAATATCGAAAAACGGTTTTCAGTATCTTGTCACTAATAAATATGGCAACATTGGGATCATAATTTCAAGTGCTAAAAAGTATAATTAACTTGCTAAACTGGAAGATTGAAGTTCAATGTCAAGGAAAATTTGTGCATTTTGTGCACATCCTGTTAAAACACATCTTCTTAAAAAGCTTCAATCTTTGAAATAAAATGACTTACTGATGTCTAGATGGTATGAAATCCACACAAAGAGTCCAATGAAAGTTTTGTCCAGCCAGTTTTTGGTAATTCCAAGGCTAACCCTGCTTTTTTACAAGATTTATATCCAGTCAAAAAGTGATCAGTGAACCAAATTTTTCCCTCCATTTTGGAAGTGTCCACTTGCCTCCAAAAAGCCCATTTTACTTGTAGGCAGAGGCAAATTATGATATCCTACTTATATTTCATTTATAAGAACTGATAAAACTTGTAAAAAATACCAAAAACATTGAAATTAATAACTAATTTTTTCCATATTTTAGGAAACAATGTTCAGTCAAAAAAAAGCATAAACGTCCAGCAAGTGTACATTGGTGTTGGAGGAGGCAAGCAGAAAATTATAGGGGGGAACATTTGGTGTAGACAGTATTTTTGGTGGGAGCAGCCATATTGGTAGCAGTGGGTAGTGAAAAAAGAAAGAAGAAGGCACAAAAGAAAACTAGACAATGGTAAATAGGGTGGCCCCTTCATGGACAGTCCAAAGAGATGTCCACCAGGGAAATGTGCATATTTTGAAAGGATTGTTATGGCATTATTTCACCACAAATAGTGAACATTTGGGTTTTTTTTTGTGAGGGGATGTGATCTGACTTTCATATGGTGTGGTCAATGTCACCTTGAAGGTCATTAGATTGTGAATGGATTTTTGTATACTTTTGACCAGGGTCAAAAAATCTGCACATATTTTGAGACTCCTTGTCCAAAAGTGTCCAATTTGAAATTCATTCTCCTAATCATTGGGTGACTAAAACATGCAAAAAATCTTTTAATATATCAAGTATTGTATTTGGTGTTGGAAAGGTTTTCCACTCCTACTCAAAATAGTCAGTCATTCACAATATTGAATGTCAGGAACTGAACCAATCTTATTTTGTAGACCAAAAATCATGTCAGCAGTTGATATGGTTGAACCAAATTGTTCTAGGGAAATCATCAAAGTAAATTAAAAGCACAATATTGCTGATATGAATACAAACAAGGAAATTATATTTGCCCATCTATATTATCATATATGTGCAAGCAGTTGAGGATTTGGGATATTATGTGCCCTTTTTTCACGATGCGTCAAAAAGTGTCCATACCCCAACTTTGCTCATCTACACTAGCTTTTTGTAACTTATAGATGTGCATCATAGGACATATTCCATTAAAGTTCATGACTATAAATTGAATGGTCTAGAATGTGTAGAATAGGTTTAATGATTGTTTTTAGGCCAAAATATGTCAAAAAGTGTCCTTTGTTTGCAAAAAAAAGAACACATTTGCAATGATTGGCATTTATTATTACAATATTATACTTTAATTTTATGCTACAAGGAATATTTCAGTTAAGCACACCTTCCTGGCATGATTTTGATTGAAAGGTACCTTTATGAAATGAGATTCAATAAAAATCTACCATTTTCCCCTTAAAGTCAAAAAACATCCATAATTTGGGCCAGGAATCGAACATATTGCTTATTTTTCAAATAACATATTTCTACAAAATATCCTTATTTTTAAACATGCCCAGGGCAGTAATGTATATTTCAATGGCATAAATACTCCAATTTTTACACCCCTGAAAAAGTTGGACTTTTCTTGACATGTCAAAAAAGCACTCATCTTCAGTTTTCAGTTTCTGACACCTAATCAATTTCATCCCAAGTATCATTATATGGTAAATTCTATACACTGAACCTGTCCCCACTCCCAGCCAGGAGAATTAAATCAAATATTAATTTCTAATTTTGCTGAGATCTGAATTAAATTCAGATTTGCTTTTTTTATGAAGCATCCATCTTTTGGTGTTATTTCCACTTTTTTTTGAAATCACTGGAATAAATCCATTATCCTTCCATGTAAGCATGTAAGAGACCAAGGGGCACCTATGGATAAAACAACCTATGAAATTCGTGCACGTTCCCAAATTCGAAAAATCATGCAAGTTTGGGTCTCACGTTCTAGAACAGAGCCATATGTCAATAATTTTTCAGGCAAACTTCCATGTGACCAACATTTTGTATGGTATGTACCAACATTCATACAACCACTATATCTTGTATATGTATTGTAAACTTTCCAAAATCTGAGAATCAACCACTCATCTTTGGCATGATAGACTGATTCCTGACTATTAGAGTCAATTATCAAAACAACAATCATCATCTAATGGATGTATTTAGTATACTACGTAACATCTGCGTAAGTCAAATGATATGTTTTATTACTGCTCATTCTGAGCCATAAGTTAGGCCAGGATGAAGTAATGTCTTGTTTTCTGTTCTTTGAAACACTGTAAAGTAAAATATAAACATTCTCCTTGCTGTGTGACTAAACAAACAAAAAATTGTCTCAACATTTTAAAAAACTTAAAATTGCTTTGAATCAAAAACAGAAAGGTCATACTTGATTCTCCCATACAATGTAAAGCAGAAGCAAGATATATTCAATCCCTGGCTGCATATGATTGCCCAGACCACAGCATAAAGTGATCCATCTCATTGACTGATAGTGTGCACACATTAATGTGGACATATATGGATTATCACTATATTTCTGGGATACGGCACAGGTGCTCTGCTCTAATTACAAGGCTCCTAGAAACCTTAATGTTTAGCATACTCTCACTTTTTCTACATCATTCATATTAACTGCACTATAGATGCATCTGATCAAAATATCAGATGGTTGCTTGCCTCTCACTGTTGCCAGTATGCATGTACATTGATCATCTAGACACTGATCCAGGTTAATGAAGTGTAAGTCTTGATGCCCTATTACATCATATATAATGGTATTTACTGTGCACATCCCACTCACACTAATATTGATGTTTCCTTGATACACAGCCTCTGGTCAAGCCAGCACTTATCTCCATAGTGGCAGGGCATTATACCCTCATTAGTTGTAGTAAAACATCTATATGATCACAAATAAACATGTGATAAAAGATCATGTAGAGGCATTTATAATCAAACAATCATTAAACATCTCGATGTGGAGTCATCCACTTCCCACGAGTGACCTTATGACCAAATAGAGGTTCAGCTCCGGTTGGTCATCAAACTCAATTGTTAACTACCAAGATAAATATATTTACTTCGAACCGTGTTACTTACTAATTGTCCTTGTGAATTGTTTGGAATCAATGTCCAAATTTTGGTGGTTCAGTTGACAAAGTGTGAGCGCTCATGTTGCAGTCAATATATAGGAACATCCCCTCTCATTGACTCAGTGTATGTAAGGTAAATAAACCCCATTAGTCATTCCAGTTAGGACATGTTATCCGGCATGTTCCTTCTTTACACAAACTAATACACAAATATTATCTGAGAATGAGTTACTAGTAGGAAGTATATTGAATCTCGACTTGACATATAAGAACTGGCATTAAATTTAAATTCAAATTTAACCTTTTCACTTATTTTCACCTTAATTTCAATCGGAAAGGGCTCTATTAGCTAACTAGATGAGCACTGTCTTTGAGTATGGACAATATCACTCCATTCCAGTTGATCATAGTCTTACCAACCTGCATTGCCAATTGGGAAATCAAGAGAATAAGAAATGGTGAAACATGTGGTGCTCGCCTCATGTGCTCTCACCACAATGGCATGAGGGTTTTATATTACCACATAAAGAATCCTTGACATGCTGCTGTAACTTGTGATAGCCTCATATCAGCAATCTTTGCCATGTTGCTAAAGCCCCACGTGAGGAATCCTTGACATGCTGCTGGAGCCCCACGTGAGGAATCCTTGACATGCCATTGGTGGTGGCAGCCTTGACCTGTTAGTGCACAAGCACCCAGCAAGAGAAGAATACGTCATTGAGGAGGTATAAACGCACACATTGATTTCTGAAGATAAACACTGAAGCTATGTCTCACAATCCCCTATCAACACTATGTAAAAATCTACCCCAACATCAGCCCCCAACCACACAGCAACACCTGGCACCTAAAAAATGCATGTGCATTCCCATATTCATTGCAGACTTTATAGCTCACAGCAGTCATACAGCCATATGATTGCAGTTATTTATACAAACAAGTGTTGAGGACGATCATTACAAGAGAACCACCCATCAGTCATCCTCATATAACCCCCTCCAAAACTTTCCTCACACCCCCCCCCCACCCAAAGGCCCCCTCACAAATATACCCCCTCCCCCTTAAACATATCTCCCCCAACCTCCCAATAGGCTCTCATTTACATCTACAGCTACACCTGGTGGGGTCACTTGTCCAACATTAAGATGGATTGCAACATGTGATAACATGAAGACACCAGCACCCCTAACGCCCTAAGTGATGGTGGAATAGCTTTCTCCTGATGCCATGTATCCTACATTGAGTGGTCTACCTCTTAGAACAGTCAGTGGTACATGTACATGCTTTTTGTATTAACTTACCGGTCAATGTTTGTTTATCACCTGTTTACTGTTGGACTGTTAAACATTTCTCATATCTTGTAAGCTGAGCTTGGTCCTTGCAATTTTATCACAATCATGCATGACTGAAGATATTTGGCACAACTGGTTTACATTTAATTTATCAATATACATCTTCTTTTCTCAGTGATGAAAGTCAGCATTCAGGAAAAAAACCTGAAACCTTTAAAAATTAACCTGAAGATACCCCTTTCCCCTTTCAGAAATGTCATTTTTGGATGTTTCAGACTGAGTTCAGACCATTTTGAATTTCACGTTTGAAGAAAAAAAACCTGAATTCAGGTTATTTCCTGAAGACTTTCATCACTGTTTTCTAAAAATAATATTTTCCATTTGTTATTGGAAGAGTGGAAGCATCCATGAAAATCTTTCTTTTGTCTCATCAAAAAGTGATCTCTTCCATTTGTGTGTTAACAATCTGACTACATAAAGTTTATATTAGCAATAAAACTGAAGGGTTGGCACAATACTCCATGTGTAGTTTTACTTTTCACATCAAAGTGTGCTGGCATATTAGAATATATGGCTTCACAATATTGAACTTTGAGGACATAAGATATTTAACACACTAACTTGCTTGACCAAGTGGAGGTCAATTGTTTGCAGATAAATGCACACACTGGTCAGAGAATAACAGAGAAGACGAGTCCACATACCAAATCAAAGAATGGCTTCCCAGTGAACAGGGTTGGGAATGTGGTCTTAACTGCTGTTTGCCAATAACTTTTTTAATCAGTCAAATAAAGAAAAATGATAAAATATTCAACCTTTAAAATTTCAAACACTGCCAGCGTAAATGGCATTTATGATTCAAATATATGCATTAATTCTGCATGACATCAGTGGGTTCCTATTAAAATATTTACCGTATATACTCGTGTATAAGACGAGGTTTTTTTCCAAAAAATCTTAGTTAATGTTTAGGGGGTCGTCTTATACACGAGAGCAGTCTTATACTCGAGTATTTACGGTAAAACGTAAATACGGTAAAACGTAAATACGATGTTCATATTTTCGAAATAACGAACATCAGACGTAGCAGATTGATTTTAATTGCGTTTTAAATGATAAATAAAGGTATTTACCCAATATTATCACAAAACGTAATACGATGTACGTGACGTCCTTTATCTTAGCGTCTGGGTGCCCACGAGACAAAAGTGGAGCGGCCAACATGTCAAATTGAACTTTCATATCCGTAGCTGATCGATTTTAATTGCGTTTAAAATGATAAATAAAGGTATGTACTTAATATTATCACAATTACGTCGAGAATTTCTCACCATCATTGATCTTAGCCTCAGAACAAAGCGTTTTCATTATTTATCATTTGAAACGCAATTAAAATCGATCCACGTGTGAAAGGGAAGACACGACTCAAAGCAGTGGAAACAAACTGTGAACGCTGATAATTGGTATCAGTGAAAATTTACTAATTTTCACACCACATCAAAGGCAGAATTGAATTGTGCGATATATTTAAATAATAATTTTAACAAACATAGAAGTAAAACGTAAATACGATGTCCGTGACGTAGCAGATCGTTTGGCCACGTGACTGACAAGTCATGTGATCATTGACTTTGCAGATTTGCCACAGAATTTACCGGATCGATTTTAATTGCGTTTTAAACGATAAATAAAGGTATTTACCCAATATATTTGGTCTATTATTTCGAAACGCTTTGTTTTGACTTTGTTCTCACTGATTCCAATTATCAGCGTTCACAGTTTTGATCAAGGACGTCACGTACATCGATGTGCGGAACATGGTAAATTTGATGTGCGGCAACACGAAAAGAAGCCAGGGATCCATCGTTGCGCAATATATTAAATTTTTCAATGCGAGTTGATACACTCCATTTGTTTTCGCGCCAAAAATAAGAGCTTGTCCCCGTCACTCCCACTTTTTAAAATGACGACCTCGTATTGCGTATTGCATTTAAATGGATGAATGGTTTTGTTCTGTTCTCGACCTGCAAGGCATCTTTTGTGCTAATGTTGGATATATACTTTTATTTATCATTTAAAACGCAATTAAAATCGATCCAAGGAAGACACGACTCAATGCAACACGTGGTCGCAATTTTGAAAGGCGGAAGTGACGGGAAGAGGCTCTTGTTTTTAGCGCGAAAACGATTGTTAATATATTGCGCAATAATGGATGGTTTTGTTCTGTTCTCGACCTGCAAAACGTAATTTGTGATAATATTATGTATATACCTTTATTTATCATTTAAAACGCAATTAAAATCGATCAGCTACGGATATGAAAGTTCAATTTGACATGTTGGCCGCTCCACTTTTGTCTCGTGGGCACCCAGACGCTAAGATAAAGGACGTCACGTACATCGTATTACGTTTTGTGATAATATTGGGTAAATACCTTTATTTATCATTTAAAACGCAATTAAATTATATTGCGCAATAATGGATGGTTTAGTTCTGTTCTCGACCTGCAAAACGTAATTTGTGATAATATTATGTATATACCTTTATTTATCATTTAAAACGCAATTGAAATCGATCCACGTGTGAAAGCATTTCTGTCAACAGGGAAGACACGACTCAAAGCAGTGGAAACAAAGACGAAATGCAAAACTGTGAACGCTCATAATTGAAATCAGTGAGAACAAAGTCAAAACAAAGCATTTCGAAATAATATGTTTTAAATGATATATAAAGGTATTTACCCAATATTATCACAAATTATTTTTCGCAAGAATTTCTCCACGATGTAGAACGTAATACGATGTATGTGACGTCCTTGATCTTAGCGTCAAAACTAACACGTGGTAGAATATTTCTTTGTGTATTATAAAGCCAAAGATATTCATTATATCGCTTTTAATTATTATCGTTTATAGCACTCGATCGGCTGTAAATCATCGTGATAATATTGGGTAAATACCTTTATATATCATTTAAGACGCAATTAAAATCGATCCACGTGTGAAGGCATTTCTGTCAAAAAGGGAAGACACGACTCAACGCAACACGTGGTCGCAATTTTGAAAGGCGGAAGTGACGGGAAGAGGCTCTTGTTTTTAGCACGAAAACGATTGTTAACTCACATTGAAATATTAATATATTGCGCAATAATGGATGGTATTATTCTGTTCTCGACCTGCAAAGGGTAATTTGTGATAATATTATGTATTTACCTTTATTTATCATTTAAAACGCAATTAAAATCGATTCACGTGTGAAAGCATTTCTGTCAAAATGGGGAAGACACGACTCAAAGCAGTGGAGACAATGACGAAACGCAAAACTGTGAACGCTGATAATTGGAATCAGTGAGAACAAAGTCAAAACAAAGTGTTTCGAAATAATATTGGGTAAATACCTTTATTTATCATTTAAAACGCAATTAAAATCGACCCGCTATGTCTGATATCCGTTATTTCGAAAATACGAACATCGTATTTACGTTTTACCGTATTTACTCGTGTATAAGACTTCTAAGATCTTATATCGTAAGCATATTTAAGTTTCACTTTTAAAATGACCGCCAAGCTTCAGCTGAAGCTTGAATGGTAGCAGAGCCGATATGTCAAGAAAAACCAACTCGTCTTATATTCGGAAATTGTTTTTTTTTAAGCAAAATAACCTCAATTTTGGGGGTTCGTCTTATACACGAGTCGTCTTATACACGAGTAAATACGGTATGTCATGTACCCAATTATCAGATCAAAATGAGTAATTTGTACTTATCAATCAATTCATAAATCATAGAAATGCTAGAACTTTAAATTTCATTTCTCCCCATGTTCACAAAGAATAATAGAATAAATAGCTTCTGCATTGAAGTCTTGAATGATCTCACAAAGCATCATAATATCATTGTCTTATTTTACCATTCCAGCCTATCTCGATGCAACTCACACAAATCATGTCATATTGAAGAATGGGTAAATGAGATATTTTGCTTCCGGCGTAATTGTTTACAAATCTGAACTACATTATCTTGTAAATATGTTCATCATTCTGTTTCCTTTTACCCTTTGTTGATTCAGAATACATAATTTTCCTTGATTTTCTTGGCCTTACCCCATTTTATTTTTTAGAGTCACAAATCAATTCAAATTTCATTAAAACTGTCGTAGTAATGTTAGAAAATGTAAATCTCTCATTTCCTGGGATCCTGGGATGTTATTAGACACAGTGGTGATAAGATGTCCTAAAACATATTCCTGTATAAATAGTCTTCAACCACAAGCTGTCAAATAGCTGCTGTGATAGATATATAAAACAAACAATATCATCCCAACTAGCAGATCACATTGGCCCAATGTTTAGATATTACTTTTGATAAAATGTAGGGATATCTTACACAATTTTGGGATTTTTTTTTTTTTTAATCCAAGCTTCATGATACTTGCAATTCAAATATGGTATGCCCCAAAATGTACCAACATTCTTAGCTGCCACAGAAAATCATGTGAAATGTATGATTGCTTTGCCACAACCACTGCCAAGTTTTGACTCATCATCAGATAATTTTCTTTTCAAGTCAAATAAATTTTTAATTTATTCCTTTGTCAGACAATATTATTGTTTGGCAACCACTGAGAAAAAAGCTTTCTGACAATGCCTGTTAGTTTTTTTCTACAATCAATCCTCAGGGAACCAGCAAGAACGACGGTATCCCAATTTACAAATCGGTAGCATATAAGCATAGTACTCAAGTAGTACACATGTAAATGTACATGTACTGAAATAGCAAATATGAAAAATGTTGTGTGATGCATGTGACGTCTGTCATTAGTGTCAAAACAAACCTCATCTCAGCAATCGATAAGATGCCACCCTTAACTCCGTACACTTATGTTTTCAACAAACTATGTCTCAAATTGATTCATTAATATCAAAGACCGAAAATCAGTGGAAAAATCGCTGTTTTTTCATCACAAACCGGTCAAAAACATTTGCATCTCTGAATCTTGTGGAGGCTGACCCTGAGATGGTGTGATGTTCATCTGCTCAACATAACCGTTTTTCACTTGCCGCGTGCTCAAAGTGAATACGGATTTCGGCTATATCTTAAGGAAAACTTGTTCAATGGTGATCACAGCAGCTTATTATATAATACATACCTTCAGAATAGGATAATTTGTCCCTGATAAGGTTGAATTCAGTGAATGAATAGCTGTCACGCCGCGCAGCCTGAAGATTCCTAGAACTACGTCACTGAATGGATATCTACTCCAAGAAAAATAGTTCAATATTTCATTTGATTTCTAGAGCTCAAATTTCCAAAATATTTTTTTTATGTGTTTAGATTATAATGTCATTTCCTTTACGAGATATATCAATGGCAGTTTTGTTCAAATATTGGAGAAATAAGCAGATAAACAAAGCTGCGCAATGATATAAGGGTGTGCGGCCCTAAACCAATCAACGTCGGTCAGATGGCCGCTATTTTGACTCGGCTTCTCAGTCTGTCCCCTTAAATTATTATCATGTGTGCCCCGTGAAACAAAGGTATGTTCGACAGTGTCTGAATATTCCACACTCCATACATTCAAGATGACAGCCACATGTGTAAATGAAGAATTTGACTGTTCTGAAGAAGATATCGAAGATGAATGGATGTTTTCATCAATGAAAAGGTAACGGACTCAACTTTAAACTTAGTAGTATACTTTCATGACAGAATATGTACAGATACTGACACTGACAAGGCTGAGATTGAAGAGCCTCAACTCAACTCAAGTCAAGACTGTCAAATGTCACTGTCAGTGTCATGCTGTTGTGACAACTGATATCCACTATTGGTGGAAATATTTAAAGTGTATTAAGGCATTGTATAAGTATCTCGCAAGCTGTGTTCAATAAAATGGTTGTAACAAACAATATTTTTTTATGACACAGATGGTTCCTTTTTTTCCCCATTCATTCAGTTTTTTCAGTGGTTTCCTGGGTTGAACAATTGTACTCGTCAGCGACTAGTATCCGCTGATGAAGTAGACCGTGACTGCCAGTGACTACAAGGGCCCTCTCCGGCTTAGCCGCTGTAATCGGCAGTAATTGGTAGCAACGGAAAACTGGTCGGGCACAAGTATCCAATGGCACATGGAAAGTAGTGCACAATGATATCACAGTCTGGTTATGTTTTGAAATTAATGTCCTGTTATTTCACAGCTTGTTTACATAAACTCATAGTGAGCAGTGACACCACAATTTGTTTACAAAACTGAAAAGACACAGTATTTGGTACAGTGATGACATCTCATAAAGAAAAATCCCAAAACATTGATATTTTAATATTTATATGATATTTGTCCAAAATGAAAATTAATTATAGACCTTGTTGAATTGTGTGAATGAATGATGTTTGAACTGTTAGATAAAATTTATATTAAAGAGATACTTTCTAGTAAAATACATTTCACAAATTATATGATTAAATGATCATGGATGCATAAATACATTGAAATTCATAGGCAAAAAAATATAGTAGTAACCATGGCAACACAAACCAACATTTAAAACTAATCTTGCAACCCCCATAAATTTTGATCATTTACTGCAATTTTTGCCTATGACGTCATCGTGGGGGATTTATTGCACGTGCAACTCGAGCTGCAATCATTTCACTTTTCACAAAACTTGTCATAACTTTGCTAATATTGGTCTGATTGTCATGCTTTTTACACCAAAATGTCACAGGGTCTCATATCAGGCTGGGTGACATTAAGAAATGATTGGAATCGTCTGCTGCATTTGAAATATCAAGACTGACCAGAAATGTGTTTGAGTATGACTATAAACAT
This sequence comes from Amphiduros pacificus, assembly GCA_949316495.1. Taxonomy (NCBI): domain Eukaryota; kingdom Metazoa; phylum Annelida; class Polychaeta; order Phyllodocida; family Hesionidae; genus Amphiduros; species Amphiduros pacificus. The sequence goes on along the minus strand of OX439003.1, from coordinate 13,931,807 downwards.
AGTTAAAGAGGGGGGTCCAGTACCCCTGAAAAGCCGTACGGTCAGTTAACCCCACCCCGGATTTTGCCCCAGCTGCTGATTGGTGCTGCTCCACACAACACAGCTACCTCACAAGTTGACCGTTGGTCAAACTGTCCACTCACAGCCCACTGGATGCTGCTGGTGGCTGGGCAGGCTGTTTGTAAACATAGGCAATAAAGGGGTTGTATCACACCACCCTGCATTAACCCCTCTGACTATCTCAGTGACAGTCCTCCTCCTTGATCTCATAAAGAGAAGGGGAAGAGGATAAAAGCGGAAAAGGTGAACCTTATAATTTAAAGTGTGCATATGTCATTTTGTACATGTTTATCAATCAAAAACTTTTGGACCATTCAGAAAATATAAATTAAGCACTGAAAAGTTTATCTGAGGAGGCCCAGGAAATTAGATTCTTATCTTTACACAAGTTATATAACGAGTCTCTGAAGTTGACCGCTCCCCACCTAGCTGCAGCAACATCTAGCCCATGGGAGGTATGGGGTAAAACCACAAATATGTTGTAACATGCTGGACACATGCACTCAGCCATGTGCTTGGTATTTATAAACAAACCTAAACCCACATCTCACACACAGTGTCAACTGTCAATCAAATTCAAAATAATTTAAATCTCAGAACACTTTTATTGTTTAAAAGAGCTTTGATATCAAACATTTAGATTTCAGATTAAAATATGTTGTAGCCCTTGTGTTCATGCAGCATTGTACCAGGTACCACACATTTCTATTAGAAAGTAACAAAGATATTAGAATGTATTCAATTTATACTGGCTGAGCTCTGGGTGCTTTGATGGCCAAGACCTGTTTAATAGGCTCCACCCCCTTCCTTTTATACTTGAACCCCCTCCTTTAAGAAAGCTTATTCCTCAGATTAACGATACTAGGGTAGATTATATTGTTAGTTTTTATGAAACAGATATTTTGTGACATTAAAAACCTTAGAGTGTGTAATCATGACTTATGAACAATAAGAGTGGAGAGTATATCTCAATGATAAACCTAAATTAAGGACATATATTTTGTTTAAGGATGATTATTGAATTTAAGACAATGCCAAATACTTTTTTTCTTGCAGACAGAAAAGTTTACTATCACAGCTAAGGTATTGTATTGAGATAGCTAGATTCAGGAAATTAGAAGATCATGTGTGTCAAGCCTGTGAATTGTTTGTAGTGGGGGATGAGATTAATTTTGTTTGTCACTGTAAACTATATGATGACATGTATTGTGAAGTTAATGTCAGAAACCATATTTTCAGGAATTTTGATGTAAGGTCTGTATGTTTTGAAATGTGAATAGAAGTTGTTGGGTATATATGTAGAGATTGTATGGGAAAGACATTGTAACACAATTTATATAAAGTAAACATAAAATAAAAGTCTGTAAACATGATCACAAGAAGAACCAATATCGTAATATATAGTAACTGTATAAAGTAGACTGTCTAAACTGACACTCAAGTCATCAGGGGCTGAGAATTACATACAACAGTTTACCATCCATGTAATTGTATTGATTTATTTACTCTCAGCAGAATAATATACATCAATTAATTATGTAATATTGGAACCACACAAATGACAGTCAGAAACATGACTACTAACAAGTCCCTGAAGTCAGAATGTGACAATGTAAATGACACAAGTAGGTGGCAGAATGTTCCAAGTGATAGCCATATTTTCACATGATGAAAAGTAAAGTGTCATTGACCCAAAATTTTACTTTTAATCATCCTTGTTCAAGAAAAGGAGAAATTCAGATAAAAGTAAACAAATATTATTATTAATAATTTATTTAATTTACAACAAATCGGAATGCATGCTATAATTTTCAGTCAGTGATATGGGTGATAGAAATCCCTTACAAATTATTGCAGACATAACTTCAATACCAGAGGCCGGAAGTTGTTAGAAATGCTTTATCACAAAAAATAATGTTGTCATAAGTAAAATGATTCAGATTGTTAGATTGCAAAATCTAACAAAGAAAGTTAACTACTGCCCAGGGATGAATGTAAACCTTGTGTAATAAAAGGGATAATTTAAATTATTTGCATCTGTGTGCAAATTTTTATAAAATGATTATATCTTAATAATAATACTATGAGCAGCTCACACATTTGCTGACCAATCATGGCAGTCGAGGCAAAGGTGGGAGACAATGGCAATCACTAAACATTGAGAAATAAAATAACATTTAAAATAGCTGATTTAAGTTTAATAAGTATTTATAAATGGAGAAAATGAATTTAAGACCTATCTTATAAATCCTTCCAATAATTTCATAGATTGTGTCTTACTGACTTATTTTAAACTTGAGTTTGTGATAAATAGTAAATTTTCAGCTCATTGTTAAGGTGTTACGGGCATATTTTTGTGCAATATAATGTGGTAAAGAAAAAACAAAAGGAAAACCATGTATTAATCTTGACTTTTTGCACATTATTTCAGATACTCAGCATTACACATGTTTGAGTTGCAGCAGCCGACCCAAGCCCTTGCCCTCATTGGCACCGACAGTGAGTATTGGATTAGAGAGAAAATACATCAGTTGTTGTAATCCTTTGGATTTATGTTTTTTTTATATATATAATATGGTGAGGTGGATTTGTTTATAACCATTCTCAGGTTATAAGTAAAACATTAAGCCAAGAATCTTGCAGTGGTTGAGAAATGATTACCAAACCTCAAATAGAATAAACCCAATCACATTTCTGTTTTTTCCTGAAATATTCATGTTTAATCATACTTTTTTTTAGTTGTGTCAATTTGTTTTTGTGCATTCTTTTATCATTCATGGGAATAGTTAAATAACATGGTGGTAGCAGCAAGCAGTGACATTTGTGTATTTTGACATCTGCTTATGCTCCAGATAAAGTCAGAACTGGGTCATTGTCAGATAATCCACAAAGAAACACATAACTTTCCAATCCAGGATTTGGTAAACAACCCCCAAGTGAGTCATAATCTGGTTTAATTTTTTACTTGCAAATACTATGATGACAGGATTGTGTGTAGGATGTTTGCATCCAGAGGGCAGCACTGAGTTGTTAGAACTTGGCCTTCCAGACAAACTCCTCGTCAGCAAGGATAAAGAGGTACGGTAGATAATATATAGGAACTTACAAGACTGATTTTCATGTGTGATTTGATACACCCAATAACTATATTTAATGCAGTATTTTTTCACCAAAGATTAAATAACATTAAAATACTAGTAGTTTGATTTGTTTGAATTAATTGATGTAACCTTTATATTAGTCACTGGTGAAGGACCGAGACTTCCGAGTATTATCCGGAGCATTTCATGATGGACAGGTGGAGTGCATTAAACATCTCTCAAACACGAGGTAAACTGTTATATGCAATTGCCAATTATTTTATTTCAATTTTAAATCTTAATATTTATTTTAAAAGAGAATAGGTTTTTTTTTTCATCAGTTTTTTTTTATAATGATTTTGCATAATCAGAATAAGTATATATCCAGAAATAGAAAAAAAATGCCCAATTTATTTTCCAGAAAAATACTAACCACAGAGCAGGGCAAAAATCTCGTCACTTTATGGCGGCTTGGAGACGACAAATCAGGTATGTTATTATGTTTAGCAAAGTCTTCTCTTTTCTGACGAAGACATGTAACTTTAAAAAATGAAATAGAATGACTTCACAGAAAATGCCTTTCTTTAATTGATTATCCTTTTCATTGTAGTAAACTTTATTTAAGGATATCAGGTTTTCACCTGGTGATACTCCACGGAAGTTGGCAATTGACTGCTTTGATTTTATTGACCTTTTTTTTATAGAATTAAGATCTTATTCTTCTATTAAATGGTGTGCAAAACAATTTTTTTCAGATTTGGTGGAGAAATTGATAACAGTGAAGAACCCATCTGATGATTTGTATCCTTAATATTCAAAAACTGGTTGAGGGCACAATACAATGTATGAAATATGGTTAAATACTTTATAATGCTTCTTGGCCTGAGCTGTTTTAATCAGTTTGATAATGGACAATAGTAGAAAAAAAACTCAAAAAGGGCAACAAAGTAAGCTCAAATCTTGAAGCCTGGTGCAAATGAAACTTTGGAACTGCATCAAAATGCCATCTTATGGCTCTGAGAAACATCAAATGTTTTTTTTTCTCCACATTTTATAATATTCCTGAAATTCCTGAATACACGAAATATAAAATTTATATCATTAAAGTCATTGATTATCTTTAACCAAACCAAGAAATACAGCTCAGATGGACCTGTCAGTGGAAGCAGAGCCCTCTAGTGTTTGTTTTGGATCCAGGGCCTTCAATACCTGTGTAGCAGACCTTGAAAGTGGGAAAATTGTGTATGAAACAAAAGGTCAGTCCAAACTTGGATACAGAAATTTGTTAAATTGATGCCATAGCTGTTGTAAGAGAAAGAATAATGGGGGATTCATAGAGAAGTCAGGGACACATATTGTATAAGACGTAACAGGAAATAAGCAAGTAAAATGTCACAGGAAAAAAATTAAACTCAGTTTAAAGAGTCATCCTTAGGTGTTACAAATATTATTAAAAAATACTATTATATTGATAAGAACTGGGCATTAGAGTAATGGCTTAGGAATATACTGAATGGGATATTGTAAATGCTAATAATAATAATAACATTTCTCAATAAATTTATTTCTCCCACAGAAGTATCAAGTTTCCACAAAATATCAGGGATACGCTTCATAGATGCCAATACATTTATTACTTGCATTCAGCCTACAGGAGAACTATGGGTGACAGACATTAGACAAAAGTCAGCCAGGAGTAAACATATCCCAGAATGCAACAGCAGACTCTCCCATGATGCACCAGTAGCTTCCTGTTCTGCATCATGGGCTTTTGACATTTGCAAACAGTGTAATGAGACAAATATTGACTTGGACAAAATGGAGATTATCAGGTTATCTTCAGCAGGATATCTGGAAGCCTGCAATCTTCACAAACCTGCTGATCCACTGTGGAGCCACGACATCGGGGTGGCGGCCAAAGAGTGTCCACATCTAGGGATCAGTGTAAACCACCGTCGGACAGACGCCCAGGTTTGGACTGTATCGGGTAAGTATTTTCAATTGTAGCTCTCATTGGCAAAGCTAGATATTTTGATTAAATGATACTTTCCATTACGTCAAGATTGTATTTTTACCAAAAGATCTGATCTTGTTTTGGATAATCAATGCTTGTTTGAAACCATAAAAATTCTCAAGCGACATCATTTTACAGAAATTCTCCCTTTCTGCACTACCATATACGCTGCATTTTCAGAGTGCTGCGATCGTATTTGACCCAATTCTTTGCACACGGCACATCCGGGAACAGCGGCGACAGCTTGTTTGGGGCATTGTCGCCTCTGCCTTTCATCTTTCCATCGTTGTTTTTGTCGGTTTTGCCTCCGCAATGTTGACATAAATTACGTAGATTGCAATATACTTATATGAAGATTACACAACAAACACTCAATAGCACTGACATTAGCTTGTCAATGTACGATGTCAGTCTGAAATTTTCCTCCCATCTTGAAGCAAGGCGGGCGGAAGTTTACAACGCAACATCTTTCCCATCATGCATTGCTCTCTCGCGCCAATCCCGTCATTTTTTCACGGACCAGCTAAAAAGCCAGGAGAGCAGATAGCGAGAATTAAATGTTATGTGTTGTGCACAATTCATGAGAAAAAAAACCCTGAGAATTGAACAGTAAATATGTAGTGCCCTAAATCTGTTGACATTTTTCACATTGTAAAGAGTAAATGTTCATTTGAATATAATCTTTATTTAGTCTTCAGCATGCTTATCATTTGGTTGCTACACTCATCGATAGGGTTTGAAGAATGAAATGACATCATTGAAATGAGACTAAAATTTTCATACCTTATAAATGTCCTGATTCAACACCAGATGACACCACCAGTCCATCTTTCCTTGACACAACCATTGTTCTATTATTGCAGGTTTGAATGGGAATGTTTTAGTCTACAGCAGGGCTCAGTCTGACCTCAAGCCCAGCCTAGAGTTCACCCACAGTGGTCATGCTGCATGCAGTTCACATCCCAAATCTACTGTTACCATGGCAACACAATGGTTTCCAGGGCAACAAGACCTTGTCATCTCTTCAGCCAGTGACGGGTCTCTTCATGCTTGGCAATATGTCTCAGAGACGTGACAAGGATAAAAAATGCCATCCTAGAATTTACAGGTGTGAAAGTATGTATTTGATAGAAAGTATGTATCTGATAGAAAGTATGTATTTGATAGAAAGTATGTATTTGATAGAAAGTATGTATTTGATAGAAATTATGTATTTGATAGAATGTATATATTTGATAGAATGAAGGTAGGAAGATGATTAAGATTTGTGAAAGACAGAAGATGATAAGAGAGATGTTAAAGTAAGATGATGATAGTAAACATCTCTCAAAGTCTTGGACCAGTAAAATAAGTATCATGTAACCAAATAGACAACTTTGGAATAATAGAATACCACTGAAGAGACAAAACAAAGTCGAAACTAGTATATTCTTTATAAAACACTGTAGAAGGACTCATCCAAGTCTTGCATGCTTTGCATACTACTTTGAAGGCCATGGGCCATGGCGCAGTTGGTTAGAGCACCAACTTATTAGCACCAGTTCCTCTAAGGTGATCCAAAGGTTGTGGATTTGATCCCCGGCCATGCCGAGATTGAATTCATGACACAATTTCACATATGAACTGAGGCCCGTGCCAAAGGGTTAAACTGTTGTCCTTGTCCAAGTAAATCTGTGACCACGTGGGTTGTCATGTCAAGGGCCTGTGACATGACAATTCAGTGAGGCAGCACTATATCTGCTCCAAGTAGGTCTCATCACAAAATGACTTAAATAATGTTGAAAGTGGTGTAAAACCCCAAACAAAAACAAACAAACATACTACTTTGATGCCAGTAAGAGGTGTGGAGGTCTGCAGACAAGAAAGAACTGTATGTGAGAGATCTTGTCTTAGAATATCCTGGAAGCATATTCATGACACAAATGGTTGTTGTGGATATTTCCGACATGGGTTCAGTTTCAAGTTGGGACCCGAGGTCTTGGCTTTGAAAAGCATTACTGAAGCTCAACCTTTGATGAAAGTGCAAAACATTTGAGCCAAAATGTATATTTATTTTGTTGGTTCAGTCAGCAGGTAAATCAAACTACTGGGTTAGATTTGATTTTTCCCCCAAAAAGCTCAATTTTGCTTTCTATCTCATAATCTAATGTTCTAACCTTTCCTTATGGTATGTACTCATAATCGCCTAATTCAGGACGTTGGTCCATGACTGTCTATTGCTCAACCTTTCTTTCAGTCATAATTTTGGCAAAATAAAATCAACTGAAATAGCAAATTATTTTTTGTTCAGGGTAACTAATTGACAACTATAGCAATCCCATTTGTAAGCGATCTTTGGTGGCCTCTGCAGCAGTCTTAGATCAGTGGTAGAGTCGTAAAAACCTTTATCTGGATTTAATATAATTGTTCAGAGACCTGGGCAAGGTTCATTAATCTGTCGTGTACATTCGAATGATGGCAACCTGCTTGGCAAGGAGGGCGTGCATTAATCTATCAGGTGGCATGATTTTATTTTTGCCCTGGTTGAACTGTTTATAGTGGAAGACTTTATTTTTAAGGAAGCTCCAAAGACACAAATACCGGTAACCTAAAAAATATCTCTGATTTTGAAAAGTATTGTTAACACTATGGAATGTTATATCAAATCTAGAGCAGAGTACAAAAACATTGTCAAATTATGAATTTATGTTCATATATTGATTGATCAACAAAATGAAGTCAACATTATTTATTCATCTTTTATTGCCTCAGTATATATATATTCTTACAGCACAAATACATTTACATTAAGGAACAAGTCATTCAGTTCTTGTCAATTTTAAATACATGATCCAGGGCCAAGAACATTGATTACAAATACATGGTCCAGGACCACAGAGAAGATATCCTGAATACACATGTAGCTGAGTGACAGATGTAGGTCATCTTTGTGTACAAGGTTATCTATGTGACAATGCATCTAAGTTAAATAAATATGGTCATCTACAATTCAAGGTTCGTCATTAGTTTGTGCTTCTGTGAATTAAAAAAGAAATTGCCTACACCCAAAAGAAGCTTAAGATTTGTTGTTGTTGTTGTAGTAGTAGTAGTGAGAGCAGTGGTAGCGGGGGCAACACCATCACAGGCAGTGATATTGCGCTTTAAGTCTGGTTTACAAAGTCATCAAGGTAATGATGATAATAAAATGGAGTTATTGTTTACCAAAACTAATGAAGTTTGATCAGACTCCAGATTGAATCTACTGCCCATTTTATTACAGCCAAGCAATGTTTTTTTTTCATTTATGTTAAAATGAAAAGGACCTTTTGTAAAATTTTAACTTGTCTGAAACAAAACTGGGTGAAGAATAAACAGAATGGCTTAGACAATAAAAGTCTTGTTTTCTGATTTCTGAAATGCCTACATTGATATGGATTCTTTTGAAAGCCAAAACACGAATGAAGCCATTCTGAAAGATTTGTAGCCTAGATTATACATGAATAAAAGCAAATTAGCTATGCTAATTTATATTAATTTGTATCCTAGGTGTGAAACACCACACATTTCATTCTATATTCACACAACAGAAATATCATTTTCCAGATGGTGGATGGGAAATGAACTTATTAGCACAGACATGGTAAAATTTTGTGTGCTTCAAAAAAAGAAAAAGAAAATGAGTGATAATACAAGTGATTGAGAGGTGAACACCTCCCGTTATATACACACTGCTCACAACTCAACAGATTACTGTAAAATGTATCAAATCAGATGCGAGTGTTACTGAATCGTGAACACAGTCTGCGGGCCGTATCCTGTCAAGTGTGGCGGCAATTATCATTGTTATAAAACGAAGAAGTGCAGCTAGTTTGCAGGAACGTCACGAGCATTATGTTACTATGTACAAGGTTAGAGAGCAGCAATAGGAACGAGAGGTACATACACGAGGCAAACTGGGCTGGCGGCGAGCTTTACCCACGTCGGGTAGTCACAAATAAAAAACATACAACAGTCACTAATAACATTTTGTTTGGATAATTTTCAAAACTATGAGATAATATTTTTTTTATATATAAATAATAAAAAAAAAAACATCTGCCCTGTTTGATATTCCTGACTTGTATAAAACTTATGGTGGACAAACAGAACATTGAATGGAGACCATGTGCCCACCACATATACAACAGAAGCTTGTGCTACACCCAGTGTACAAGTCAATCAAAAATACAAAATGATAAGTACCATACTAGAATTGTTAGGCGCTGCTTCATATTGGTCAATGGTTTACAGCCTGTATTTTGTATTCACGTTTTTTTTTGTCACTAGGGTCTACAATGAGTCCTCTGTTACCTTAAAACATCAGACAAATCAGAACATTATCTTATTAATAATTATATATATTATTATATATATATAGGAATTATAACTGATTTCTAAAGAATTATTCACATCCACTTGACTCAATAAATTCCCCCACATATCGACATGTCATTCTAATCAAACTTGAGTGATGTAAGCCCGATGTGCCCATTGTTTGTTTTGCCGTGGTTACTTACAAGTGTCCATGGTTACCATGTACATTTAATAAACAATGGGCTTTGCTAGAAGAGAACCGACGGTGCTAATCTAGAAGGGTGATCAACAATCTCATTGCACATTTTGCTATGGTAATGTAATACAAAATATGGTGGCATGAGAAAAGATATTACACTGACAATGGCCATTGTCTGCACACGGTGATGGAGGTCGGCTGCTAGGGGCTTCAAGTACAGCTAGCTTGAAATCATAACTGCCAATATCATCTGGCTTCATGGGGCGAGATTATTTACAATTCAATTTGCATTAAAATGTCTTTTAATTTTTTTCTCAACATTCTCATCTTCTCTCTTCAGTCCCAATCTTTGTACAAAAAAAAAAACAAAAAAAATAATTCAAGGTATTAATTGCTGTCTTATAAAATCTACCTTCCACAGCTAGCAAACATTGGGCTGAGGAAATTCTGGCACAAAAAAACCTTTCATCTTTATTTGAACGTTTAATTTGACCACACTTGGAAGATTGAGGACAGAAGGTCATTTTGGCACCAACGCTGGCCAGTCTTTGAGTGGCTCTCTGTCCTCTGCACATTCCATTATGCCATACAAGGTCATTCTGAGGTCATGAGCCACATGACAACGTCCTGACAGCCCAAAGAGGGCATCAGACAGTCTTCTTGTTCCATCCCCGAGGAAGTATATACAATATCACCCACATCAATATAGTCCTGTACTCATCAATAATACCATTATGTGGGGAGGCTGGCTCGTTGCTAGGTAGCACGTTGCCATGGTTTGCCTGGTAGACATTATAACTTCTCTTTGGCGGGTACCCAGATTGTGGGACCAGACTGGTCGCGGATCACTTCTTTCACTTTAGCGTATATCTCATCAGGAGTATCACCCATTACCACAGCTGAAATCATATTCCAACAACAAACATGAATTCTCTTGACAAGAAAACAGATTTAGCAGATATATAAATAATTCTACAAATAGCACAGTGCTACCATATAACTCTAAAAAAATGCATCAAATTAATTTTTGGTACCTCACCACAACATAAATATTATGATTTGATATGATTTTATTATCTAATAGTGAAAATTACCAGTGAAGTATTCTCCAAATTCAGCCTCTAATTTTAGTGCCCTCTCAAATGTTTTCCGAGATTGTTCATCTGTCATTCTCTTATTCCATTCCCTAAAAAATTAACATCAAATATTTTTTTTTAAATGTGCAACAAAATACCTTCAATACCAAATTGAGGTCCATCTTCTCAGGGCATTTTTAACCCAGTTGATATTAATTAGGGTATATCTTATTCAAATATATTTATTTATTTATTTAAATAATTGTGAAGATAACAGATATCACACTTACATGATAGATTCTACAGACTTTGGTTTAATGAAGATAGCAATTGGATACAGACACGCCACCTGCAGGCGTTTGATGGCGTTACCACTCACATCTAATATACAATGTTTTCCCTGCAATATTGACATGACAATTTCAATAAATGATCTGTAAAAATTTTATGAGCAATTTCCAATCATAAATATTAACTTGTTAAAATCTTGATGTTTTCACAAAATTGCTTCCCTACTTGTTTTTAAGGGCCAATTATCAATTATTTAAATATATGAACAAAATCAAATCAATATTGAAAAGCTCACAAGCTAGTGCTGTCACCTGGTGGGGATAATCATCAGCCTCTGGTCATGTAAAAACAATCATTTCTTAATTCACACACCTCGCACCCCACTAGTTGGTGCTGTCACCTGGTGGTGGGATCGTTACTCACCTTCTCTGCGACTTCTCTGACTGAAGCGACAGATGTGCCATATAAGTTGTCGTTATACTGGCCAGCTTCTATAAATAAATGGTTCTGTATATCCTTCTCCATCTGCTCCCGCGAGTCCACAAAGTGGTAGTCTCGGCCGTCCACCTCGTAGTCTCGCTTCTGTCGAGTTGTGTCTGAAATTGAACAAAGCCTTGTTTCAATCTCTTGAAAACACAAAAGATTTCAAAAATTTCATTGCTCATAATCCTGCTAATTTTTTGTTTGCGACTTTAAATTTTGTGAGACTTTTTTCTTTTTTGAAATACATCAAATCACCTGAGCCTGCTGACTAGAAACAAGCATTCTTTGTTTCTACTATTAAAAATATATAAGCTTAAAGAAAATTAGTTGCATAAAAAAAGGCTTGCCTTGGTTATTTTAGGCTCGCCACTTAATTTATTAATATTATCATGGGTGCTGGTCCTCCGTCTACAGACGGATTTCCGTCAAAATTTAAAATCCGTGAACGGAAAATCCGTCAAATCGATTCCTCCGTCAAAAAAATAATTCTCACCAGCACCCATGTATTATTATCATTCTTTTACTTACGAGGAACGCAGCTGCCAAATTTATCTGGGAATTCTGAGATAAGGTCGTCATTGATTCTGTCCTTGAGGGGCCCCAGGATGATCACCGGTCGTGTGTACTTAACTACAAATAAAATGATATTCATTGAACTTCCTCCCTCACAATGCAGTAGTTGGTGCAGTGAAATTCAGTCAAACATGTTTTCAGAAAGTGCTAGTCAGAAAGTACTAGTAGAGAAAATTGACAAATATTACAGAATTCTGAATTTTTTTACAAAGAGCAGCCCAATATCACAAGAGTTTTGGCAAATATCACAATGCGCTAACAAATAATACAGTTTAGCAAATACCAAAAAAACTCTGGCACTGCAGACGTTCTTGCACTAACCGATTTTTGTCACAAATTCTGAATATTACTGGACAGATATTGCTGAACTGAACAGATATTGTGTGGGATACTCACGTTCTTGTTGCACTACCATCTCATACGACAGAACAGGCTCCTCTCCTGCACAACATAGACAAACCATTATACAAACCACAATATGACACAGCACAATTCATATCTATAGCAGATCCCACATATAAATATACATAAAACTAAACTTATCACAATGTTTAGGCCAGATAATTAAATAATTTTAATGTTATCTTTAAAGTTACATTTATATTTTAGCATTTTTGTCCTTTTTTGATTAATTATCCGATGGATGCAAGACTTCATTTTGCTTAATTAAGATATAACTTCCTCTATGGCACTGTTCCAGCAGTTTGTTGATTAAAGCATGCAGTTCTCACACAAAGACTTACTTTTAGTTAGAGACAACATTAATTAGTAAATATTAGTCCTTGATAATATATTAGATTTCAGTTCTGCATTAACATATATTTATTTTTTGTCTTATGCACAGACACACACACACACACACACAACATATATTTCCCATATTAAAATTATTAAACAGGAACCAAAACGGTGGAAGAATCCCTCATCCCATATGTCACTCTAATCACAAAACAAAATTATTTGTGAATGATATACGGTATATTGATAAATCAAATTAACATATATGTGACCAAAGAGTGCTAATTAATACAACGAGTGTTCATACACGTGTTAGAGATCACAGGAAAACTCAAGTTAGACTTGGTCTTTCTCTGTGTGTGAAAGTTTAATAATGATTGCTTATCACATGATATCCAAATCATTCTTAGATCAACTGACACATAAAGAAGTTTAGAGAAAAAATACTGAGAAAACAAATTCTGACTAAGACCTGAAATATGTTTCAACTATCACTCAACATTGATTGCTTTTAGTTTATTCAAAAGATAAAACAACATAAAAAAAAATAAAATAAAAAAAAGTTAAAATAGAAACAAAAATAAAATATACTTTTTTTTTTACACAACAAAGAATAATTGGACAACAAGTAGAGATGTGAAGTTTGATAAATAATAATGTTTGTACCTGGGACCTGGGACTGAGCACATGGGGGCGGCTCTAGGAGCGGGTATGGTGCTTTGTCAACAAAAGGAAACATTGATCAGCATCAAACATAGTATCAGTGCAGCCCACTAGATGGCACTCCAGGTATCCTGCAAAGATTGCCACCTAGTGGACATATCTTGCAATACTCCAGAGCAGCCAATCAGAAGGCATTCCTGGTATCCTGCAGAGACTGCCACCTTGTGGACATTTCTCTTTCAATATATCAGTGCAGCCCACTCTATGGCACTCCGGGTATCCTGAAGACACTGCCACCTAGTGGACATTTCTTGCAATATATCAGTGTACTGGTATATAAGCCATTGTCATCATGGCAAAGGTTAAACACAAAGTAAGGGCATGCTTTTACAATTGTGCCCCGCTAGATGAAAATCAGGGTATCCTTCAGCCACTGCCACCTAGTGGATATATTAAGTACTAAAGTTGTCTGAAAATAATGCATGCACATGACTAAACATGCCGGGGAAAGAATATTTCAAGACAACTTATTTGAACAAATATCAAAATTTGTATCTAAAGTGGGGAAAAACATTTAAAAGTGTTTGACATGCATGACAATTTATCTTAGCATCTTGTCTTAAATTTCTTAGTTAAGTTACCATGATTACAGATTCACATCATGCCTGACTAATAGTAAAATTTTATTTTTAATATTTCAACACTTGAGACATGAAAAATTGTACCAATTTCATGCTGATTCACACCAATAAAAAATGCTTAAAATCGAGCATAATTTGACCAAATTTACATTTCTTACAAGTTTTATTACTATATCAAGTAATATACTCATATTTTTTACGATTTCATCAATTTATATTTGACATTCTACATTTGAAAATTATCATTTGAAATTTTGTTCAATATTCTACCTGTTGGTCCACATTTAATTCAAGAATATAATTTTGAAAAAATATATATCAATAATCAATGAGAAATAAAATCAACATAAACCCTACTTTTACACTATTTGTAATATATCTGGGCACGATGAATATAGGTAAATCTGGAACAGATTTAGGGCAGAATGGCAGGAATTGTGAATTGCCTAGAGCGCTTGCTAAGCTAGGGTCAAGGTCACAAAGTAATGAATATATGAATGGGACAACAGGGTAAAGAACTGGCATGCAAAAGGTTAATATCATGCACATAGAACAATGAAGAGGTGATAAAATGTGACAAAGGTACCTTTTGTGGGTGAGTCGCTTTCTGTAAAGGTCAACCGGGAAACAAAGGTCAAGGTCAAATTTTGTGCAATATTTTGATACGGATACAACAAATGTAAGCACGTGAAACTCAACAAAGTGCAAAACAGATGTACACAGGGCACAGTGAAAGAGAGTTTAAGTCATGTGCTGCCATCTGGTGACAATATTTTTCTTTGCTTACAATATTCTTTATCAAAATTTAACCAGTTTTATCTTTAAAAACAAATACTTTGCACTTGAACTTTCAGCAAAAAGAAATAAAATACACATATATATCTCATTGCACCAGATTTAAATCAACTGGTTAGATATTTTATAGAGGTTCTTGATTTTGATGTGAGAAAGCAACTTACGTTCATCAGCAGAGATAGCATCTTCACTGCCGCTCTGATCCTTACTCTTCATGAAAGGGAACTTTCGACTGAATGAAAAATTCTTTTTCTTTCTATCAGTCGTGTCATATCCCTGTAAATAATATTCCTGTAAATATCAGGCCATATGTGATTTAAATGAACATGTTCGTAACAACCTTTGACATCTCATACAGTGTTTGCATGAATAACTCGTGTCTGTGTGCAAATTTAAACCATAGAACACTTAGTCCTAATGAGTGAAGAATTAATCTTTCTTTTGTATTTGACAACAACAAAATGATTTCCATTCTGAATTTTTCATATAATCTTACAGTTAAATTAACAAAAATCGCTGTGAATTTAAATGGTTAAAAAGTAAAAATTTGTTGTGAATTTACTTGAAAGTTTTAACAGATTTCAATAGAATTATGGTAAAAAAATTGTTTTGAATATATGTGAACGTTCTTATGGATTTCAACAGAATAAAGGTTCAAAATTTGTTGTCTATAGAATAGGTCAACTGTTTGAAATCTTTTGTGAATTCTGCTGGTTGAATGGTTTATCTTGAGACTGCAGTGAATGTGGTGCATTTTGTGAGGATATTTGCCGAGTCCTACTTACACTCATGCCTCTGTCGGCTCCTTTGCCTTGGAATTTGACATTCTTGAGTCTAGCTCTCTCTTTCCTCTCGACCCTGCACATTTTCCAAAATATAATTTTATAATTCACATTGAAGATTCCTTTAATAATGAAAACATTACATTTTCGCCATCTTGTTAATTTACAGAAAATTCTGTGTAAAAGTTGCTGTTCACATTTTTTTTCGGCAACTTTCGATGTGATGTTTATTTAATTTTCTAATTTAGTTTTCATGTAAATTTCTATTTCATTTTTTATTTGCACGTTCTATATCTACTTCTATCCGAAGTTTCTCATGGAATTTCATGTAATTTATGGACTGAGTGGAAGTTGTGATGCAGACTGGTGCCCTCACCTTTTCTTGCTAGGAATGATACCTAGGACTTCTTCCTCACCCTCAGGGACCAGTTTACGAGCTTGCCACCATTCATCGTCACTCGCGTTTGTCACATGCAGAATGTCGCCATATTTAAATGCCAGGCCTTTGCTAGGTAAATCACTGTCCTTAGTAGGGTCGTAATCAAATAACGACCTGCAAGAACCAACACAAATCTCTCAACAATTGCTCCACAATCATTCTGTCCTGCGTCAAGCAAAAAGGAAATAGTTGTTCATTACATGAAAGAAGAAATATTTGTTCATCACATGAAAGAAGGTGACATATTTTGTAAAGAAGGCCATAGACCTGGTGTGTTAAACGCAAGACATTTCCTTGTATAATGTGTGTGGTGTTG
Source organism: Amphiduros pacificus (assembly GCA_949316495.1). Taxonomy (NCBI): domain Eukaryota; kingdom Metazoa; phylum Annelida; class Polychaeta; order Phyllodocida; family Hesionidae; genus Amphiduros; species Amphiduros pacificus. Next base: position 13,915,325 of record OX439003.1, on the reverse strand, counting down.
CTAGTGAGTTACTCATCATGCAATGAGTTACTCATCAGAGTGGTTACTCATCAGATTGGTTACTCATCAGAGTGGCCTAGCTTGTGAGTTTCTCATTATGCAATGAGTTACTCATCAGAGTGGCCTAGCTTGTGAGTTTCTCATTATGCAATGAGTTACTCATCAGAGTGGACTAGCTTGCGAGTTTCTCATTATGCAATGAGTTACTCATCAGAGTGGACTAGCTTGCGAGTTTCTCATTATGCAATGAGTTACTCATCACAGTGGCCTAGCATATGAGTCACTCATCATGCAATGACTTACTCATCATAGTGGCCTAGCATGTGAGTCACTCATCATGCAATGAGTTACTCATCACAGTGGCCTAGCATGTGAGTCACTCACCTGACATACATGGTCCTCTTCTGCGTGGTGCGCAGACTGCCCGTACTTGTGTTCATCATTTGTTCTCGCAGGTCGTGAATCTTAGCCTCAAAACGGTTGTATTCTGTCACACAGAGAACAAAAACCAAAAAAAACATTCAAACAACCGTCATCAATATGTTGTCCGTCAGATGATCATGCATGTGTGTCATAGAGGTTTTATATAAAAAGAATATATATGTTTCATTTGAAAGTATCATCATGACTTAGGATATAATCAGGATTAACAAAAGTTAGGTTTTTGTCAGTTATGATTAAAATTATGTGTATGTTAAATGGTGGAAGGAGAAAACAATGAGGAGTCAGTGAGGTGAGGTGAGGATTACAAAATACAAGGAGTGCGCAGGTTAATGTGGAGAGTGCTGAGGTAATAACATAATAACATAGGCGTGGAGTGTGGGATAGAGACCATATAGAGGGCAGCACATGTGCCGTTCTACTGGCAGAGGAGTTAAGACATCAGCATGCATGAGGTTCTCTACTACTCTGCAATGACACTAAATTAGTCAATATAGATAGGTATAGGACTGTCTGAAAATATCACAAATCTATGTCACATGCATGTTACACTCATAAGAGTAAATCATTAAACTTATCGGATAGAATGAACATTTTTATTAACACAAGTGTTGGTTATAGAAGTGGTGTTGTGTATATTGTATGTGTCTATAGTCTGGATAGTAGTAGTAGTTCAATACGTGACAATATTTGTATCTATGCACACAGCCTCTACCAGAAACAACCAGCGTTGCTATCAGCACTGCCGCGCATGCCTACGCACTGAGAATCAAACATACACGCACACTGTATTAGCAGGCATGCTGCATTAGATGACGTACTGAAATCATAACTGAGAGAGAAGAGAGAGAGAGAGAGAGCGAGCGAGAGCACGGTGCATGCGGGGGCTACCACCAGAGCGCTCCACCTACCATCTCACTACCTTAAGACAAACACAAATTAAGGATGAAAAAGGACTGTTTGATCATAAATCTGATTACTTGTAAAATGAAAGAATAATGCATGATATTTGTACTGAGAGGGATTATACTTGAACCTGGTTCATCGAACTGAGCGCTATCAGAGCTCGGCTCCAGTAGGTGGTGAAAATCTGCTCCGTACAATGGAGCCGCAAGAAGAGATCAAAACGGTGCCATTCAAAAATCATCTTCTTTACTTTTCTCAAAACAAGCCTCAGTCTTTAAAAACAAACTCGTTTCCTCTAACTAATAGCCATTTTAAACAATCAGATATAAAGTAGTCATTTTTCATTCTTGTTTTTTGTTGTTTTTTTTTTTTTTTTTTAATATAATAATGAGACAAGTAATATGATAGACAGAGTTACACGTTGTCTACTAGGTCAGATACTACACTGGTAGCAAGATGGAGAAATCGCAGATAGGAGAAATAACACACGTCAACACGCTCCTTAAATACCACATGGCCAGAGGTAGTTTGTTTTGTGCAATGTCTATTTGGTAGTAGTACAAGTCTGGTATCAAAAGCAAGGCTACATATACATTAAAAATAAGAGGGGATGGCAGAAGAATATTTTCTAGGTTATCAAGGCTTTTTGGAGGGGGCAAAACAGTGGGTGAATTGAGTATGCAAGCTGCAATATGTCTGAGCAGACATACGAAAGATTATATCTCGTCCACAAACTTTGTGGTAGAATGACATCAGTGAGCAGCCAACCATACCATGTATGTGTGAAAACCATTTTGTTTCTAGTGAGCTGGCCATGGGATATTTCTGTGTGACAGATAGCGTGGAACACCAAGGGTCTCACCTGAAGGTCTATACTGCCCCACAATCTCCACTGTGTCACCCGCTCCCTTAAGTGCTGCCGCTGCCTGCTCGTGTGTTGCATCACGTAAATCTATTCCATTGACCTGAAAAAGAAAACCACAGTTATATAAATATGACTTATCATATAGAACTCTATTAGCAAGTAATGTTTTCACACATCTTTATACTGAATCTTTTTTAACCAATCATAGAGAATGTCCGTTGATGCTGCAGAGATGGATCATGCAATGCCAACTGAGCCTAATAACTATATAACCCATCAGCTTGGCAAATTGGTCCTGTACTAGAATTCTCACGATCATTAGAACAGGGCATACCCTACGCCCCCCATACATAATAAAACATTCATTTCAACGTCCCCAACAAATTTCTACTCAAAAATGAGGAATTATGAACAATTAGCGAACAAGCATTACTTTAAAATGCACAAATCTAAAGCTATAAATCGACTGATTTAATTGCGCATATGTTGGCCGTAATAATGGCCTGTGCTGCTTCTAAACGATGCTGATGCAAACGCTAACGAGGCTGTATTGATGGCACACTACTGACATAATCAGGAAATAACGGATCATTTGACGGGTGTTAGATCGGCAGTTGTTATACTGTCCTATTTGAGGACGATCTGAAATATTGACTCAGTCATCATCATATTGACTCAGGCTCTGCCCTTCCTGAGACCCTCTTATTTGACCATAGTTTGCCTCCCCTTTAGGGGGTATATATCTTTTCCCCTGTCTGTCTGCAAAATATCTCAAAGGGTCAATTCCAAGCTAACAATCAATTTTTCAAGGATGACTGGCCACATGCCAAGTACTAATTGTTGATCCCTAATATGTGATCATCACTCAATCTGGCTACCGTACACATTCCAATAAAGCTGAATTAATCAAGCAATTTTTCAAGAACATCAATTTTTGCATAATATTCAGAAATTCAGCCTGCCCTCGTTATAATTCCACCAATTTCTTTTTTCCTCGTCAACATTATACCTCATTTTCCCTTCTTATAGGTTTTAACAAGACCTAAAAGCTCAGAAAATTAACATGCAAAATTCATGCTATCCCAAAACCCACTCGGCTGTGATGATGATTATCATCTCTGTTATGATTCTATATTATTTTACTGCTCTAAATGCTGCAAATATAAGCCAAAGCTTATCCTAAGATGAGTTCTCTTTTTGTTATTGTCACAGACAAAAATATGAAAAAATTAATAGACGACACAATCTCCTGAAGTTTAAATGTCAATATTGCATGAGAATTAAACGTGAAGCACATCCCACATCCACATGTAAGATAACATGCCACGAGTCATGAAAATTATATATGAATCATGGTGAATCATGGCCATAAATAGACACTGCAATACAGGGTAAGTAATGCAATACAGGGTAAGTAATGTTAATACTGGTGAGTAGTACCATGGAAATTCACGAGTAGTACCTACAAGAGTGATGAGTAGTAACAAGGAGTGGTGAGTAGTAGGAAGAAGTGGTGAGTAGTAGGAAGAAGTGGTGAGTAGTACTTAGGATGGTGATGAGTAGTACTTAGGATGGTGATGAGTAGTACCAACAAGAGGTGAGTACCTTGGAGAGTGAAGAGTACCACTTAGGAGAAAGGTGAGTAGTTCCTTGAAGAGTGATGAGTGGTAACACAGTTAAAAGATAAGAATGATGAGTAGTATAGAGGGCAGTGATGAGTAATAGCAAGGAGTAGTGAGTAGTACCTTAGGTGAGAATGAGTAGTACATAGAAGAGTTACCTATAGTATCTGGGAGAGTGTTAGGTCACAAAAAGTAGTGATTAGTACCTAAAAAAGTGATGAGTATTAAGTAACAAAGAAAGATGAGTCGTTCATGTGAGGATTTTGATGAGTAGTTCCAAGGAAAGAGGTGAGTAGTTACTGTGAGGATTTTGATGAGTAGTTCCAAGGAAAGAGGTGAGTAGTTCATGTGAGGATTGTGATGAGTAATTCCATGGAGAGAGAGATGAGTAGTTCATGTGAGGATTTTAATGAGTAGTTCCAAGAAAAGAGGTGAGTAGTTAATGTGAGGATTGGAATGAGTAGTACCAAGAAAAGAGAGATGAGTAGTTCATGTCAAGATTGAGATGAGTAGTTCCAAAAAGAAAGATGAGTCGTTCATGTCAAGATTGAGATGAGTAGTTAATGTGAGGATTGGAATGAGTAGTACCAAAAAGAGAGATGAGTAGTTCATGTCAAGATTGAGATGAGTAGTTCCAAAAAGAGAGATGAGTAGTTCATGTCAAGATTGAGATGAGTAGTTCCAAAAAGAAAGATGAGTCATTCATGTCAGAATTGTGATGAGTAGTTCCAAGAAAAGAGGTGAGTAGTTCATGTGAGGATTGGAATGAGTAGTACCAAAAAGAGAGATGAGTAGTTCTTGTGAGGATTGGAATGAGTAGTTCCAAGGAGAGAGATGAGTAGTTCATGTTAGGATAGAAATGAGTAGTACCAAGAAGAGAGGTGAGTTAGAATATGGTGATGAACGCCTCTGCTTTATTCTCCAGACAAATCAGACAGTATCAATATTGACCTGGCAGTACCTGGTTATATAACCTCCATATGTTCGGCAGAACAGAGCAAATATGAAGTAAAAATAATTGGTCATTTGAGTGACAGGCAATACAGAGGAAACATTGAACCATGATGCCAAGTAACATACCAGGGAATTGTCAAACACGTCTCTCATATGATCTGCCCATTAGCAGTGAAATTACCCTGTCACTCCGCCAATGTTTCCTGTCTGCCTCCATTGATAACTGTGGAATAGGAAGAAGCCTCAATCACATCGTGAAACCAGACCTGTTTTTCTGGGATCAGTTTGGGACAAAGAGACATGCTATGTTCATTTTGATGGGCCGAGATAAATCTTGATAGAACAATTGTCACAGTCAGATAAGTTCCATCCCATCCCCTGAGATTTATTCTCTTCCTCGTATCAGGGTCACAATTTGTATTCCTGTCCTCTGTAGGAGCCAAATGAGGCACAAAATCCCCTTATATCGACCACACTGCCGTGACCTGATTATGTGAGTGCTGGGCTGGGGGATCTGACAATTATCCGACCATGTTGGTCAATAGAAGCCCTCAATCATCAATACATAAGATCATATAAGCGCTGGTCCCTGCGCCAGCTGACATGTCCTACCTCTTGTCTGGCTCCTACAGTCTGCCTCCACCCAGACTCCTCTCTGCACTGTTTACTCCCAAATTCTACCCTCATACAGGACTCTCTTGATCTCTCTTATAGTCTGTGTGACAGTCTACCTCCACTGCTTACTCCCCATGTTTACCCTCATACAGGACTCTCTTTCTAATAGTCTGTGTGACAGTCTACCTCCACTGCTTACTCCCCATGTCTACCCTCATACAGGACTCTCTTTCTAATAGTCTGTGTGACAGTCTACCTCCACTGCTTACTCCCCATATCTACCCTCATACAGGACTCTCTTTCTTATAGTCTGTGTGACAGTCTACCTCCACTGCTTACTCCCCATGTTTACCCTCATACAGGACTCTCTTTCTAATAGTCTGTGTGATAGTCTACCTCCACTGCTTACTCCCCATGTTTACCCTCATACAGGGCTCTCTTTCTTATAGTCTGTGTGACAGTCTACCTCCACTGCTTACTCCCCATGTCTACCCTCATACAGGGCTCTCTTTCTTGGTCTGAATTAGGGTCTACCTCCATTGATTTTTCCCAATCACTACCCTCATACAGGACTCATTTGTCTTCTCCAAATGTTTACATCCAAACTCTACATTCACACTGGATTTTCATTTCTCTTGTCCCTATGTTTTAATCCCAACTCTACCATCATGCTGGACCAGTATCTCACTTCTGCACTGTTAATATCCAAGCTCTACCCTCAAACAGGAGTCTCATCTTCAGCAAGCCACTATAAGCCTTCCCAGGACTCAGAACATCACTGATTCTAACCCCAGCACTCACGTGTCAACAACACAAGACCTTTAAGCTGTAGACTTCATTAACGGACATAGATCAGCTGAGAAGTGTGGTCTGATGCTGTGATCCGCAATCTGAAGATGAACACTCAATACGCTTTGCAACTCCCCCAGCTTGTGATATATTAGACAGTCCTGCAAGTCGAGCTAATGATGACCACGCAGCCAGCCTTAGTTCCTGGAAGTCACAACATGATTTACCTGCCCCCCTCTCTCTCTCCCCCCCCCACAAGACTAACATAATGAGAGCTGAGCCAAATATAATACTACTTGTCTCTCACACTGGGTGTAATGTATCTTTCCTTGTGGTGTTTCACAGCTATTCATACCCCCAAATATTATAAAGATGGTAAAATGAATATCATTGATAATGCTGGTTAGAATTCAGTATTCGTGCACAGTAAGCCTCAGTGGCTATGTAAATATGTAACTTGGGAAGTTATCAGTTCAACATGATGCTACAATCTGGATGTATTGAATGAATGAATTTTTTGTTCTCTTTTTCTATTTATTTTCTCTGTCTAATGTTTAAACATGTAATGAAGAGATTTTGCCTCTGTGGTGTGAAGATATTCCAATACTGTATACCGAGAAAAATTCGCGCCTAGTTATTTTCGCGCCATCGCCATTTTCGACAGGTTCGCGCTGTTTTATTTTCGCGAATTTTGGATTTCTAGTACATAATATTATCACAAATTACGCTTTGCAGGTCGAGAACAGAACAAAACAAAAAATTTCGAAACACTGTGTTTTGACTTTGTTCTCACTGATTCCAATTATCAGCGTTCACAGTTTTGCATTTCGTCTTTGTTTCCACTGCTTTGTGTCGTGTATTCCCTTTTTGGCAGAAATGCTTTCACACATGGATCGATCTTAATTGCGTTTTAAATGATAAATAAAGGTATATACATAATATTATCACAAATTACGCTTTGCAGGTCGAGAACAGAACAAAACCATTCATTATTGCGCAATATATTAACAATCGTTTTCACGCTAAAAACAAGAGCCTCTTCCCGTCACTTCCGCCTTTCAAAATTGCGACCACGTGTTGTGTTGAGTTGTGTCATCCCTTTTTGACAGAAATACCTTCACACATGGATCCATTTTAATTGCGTTTTAAATGATAAATAAAGGTATTTACCCAATATTATCACAAATTATGCTTCGCAGGTCGAGAATTTATCCATGAAGTAAAACGTAAATATCATGTACTTGATGTCACGGTAATTCACGTCCGCAACACGAGGAGAAGCCAGGGATCCATCATTGCGCAATATATTAATATTTCAATGCGTGTTCATAGACTCCAATTGTTTTCGCGCCAAAAATAAGAGCTTGTCCCCGTCACTCCCGCTTTTTAACATGACGACCTCGTATTGCGTAATGCATCTTCAATTTCGCGTCCATTTAATTTCGCGAATGACGTCCTGGCGCGAATTAACGCGAAAATAAAAAGGTCGCGAAAATTTGTCTGTATACAGTATCACGTGAAACATAAATACTTGTTAAAATAAGTTGAGAATGGTCCAGTCTGAACCAAACCTAAATGGTTACATTTGCCTATAGAATTCATTGCATGACTTTATCTGGTCATACACAGCTCTTGTATGACTGTTTGAGCAAAAGAAGAAAGCTATCATGATAAAATAGCTTTCAAGGTCTTATTGTCTATATATTATGAATATATTAGGAGAACATGGGTAGTGGTTTCCTGTTTGAGGGTATGTCCTGGGAGTTGAGTCCAAAGTCTCTTTCTCTCCCAATACACACACATGCTAATGTTTAATAAAGTTCCTGTTTGAGGGTATATACTGGAGCTTGCTTCCTCATTGACTAGGTCTGTCAGAACTTACATGTGGCGATAATCATCAAAACTGAGGCGGTGGATTATCTATCACAGCACAATCACAGAGCAGATAAATCTTACATAATCCCACTAATGGACATATCTGAATATATGGATCGAATGATGATATTAATGGTTGGCATGAATCATGTACATCTCTTGATTACGTCTATCAGAGTGCTTCATAATGGAGTATGTCACCAACTGATGCAACCTTTTGTTACTGTTCCCAATTTTCCCATCAACCCTGACAAATGAGAATAGGCCTACCACACAGCAGTGAATGGTACAAATTATTCCCTCAATGCCAATCATAACTGTCAGCAATACTGCCTTACATCTCAAGGTCACATCATTGACTGATTTGTCTCACCATGCAGAAAATCTGGACTTCCTTGGAATGTCTTGTTCTATAATAGGCATGACCTTGAATGCCTCCTTTTCATATCATATATCAAAAAGTTAAATGGTAGTGTGAGGCAAGTTGACAAGGCTACACATTTAATCATCCATGTCTTGAATGTCTTGAATATGGAAATCTTGTTGAAGAGGTCATAGTGACATCACTCATAGTGTGTCCTGTTAATATCACCAACCATTTCTGGTATATCATACAGGACAGTGATGTCACCAACCACCTCTGTTGCACACAAAAAAAATTTAAAAAAAAAAAATTAAAAAAAAAATTAAAAAAAATTTAAAAAATAAATAAATAAAGCTAGTGATGGTTGTGCCTTAAATGGCTTATTAATTCAAATAGATAAAAAGGACTGTGAATCACAAATCTGAAATGTTGATGACAGAATACAAAGTTCTGGCTCTGAGAATGAGGCGTGTTACTTACAGAGAGAAGCTGATCTCCTTTGTGAAGCTCTCCACTGATGTCGGCAGGACCTCCTGCCAGGATGAACGAGATGAAGATTCCCTCACCATCTTCGCCCCCAACTATGTTGAACCCCAAACCTGTACCACCCTTCTTCAGGATTATCTTCCTAGGCTCTCTGTAAATATACAACATACATATATTACCATTAATTATTCCATGTAATGTTGCTGTTTCAAATACAATAATAGATAAAGTCAAAATATAGGTTCGCAAGTTCTTACAAGGTGGCACCACTCATGAGATTATGCTGCCCTCTAGTGGACTGCGAAACAGTTACATGCAACAAAACACTACACATCAACATGAAAGGTGTTTCAATGATGATTTACAAAGCAAGATGCTTAAAAATAAGATCCAAATATCTCGCTCCATGTTTTACAAATTTATATATATTTAAAGCACAGTCAAGGTAATTGTAATATGATGATGGCCTGGTTTCTATTTATAGCATATTCTGTAATATTTAGACTGAGAGCAAGCTGCACTCACATTATATTACATTATCTGATATTGTGGGGAATGTCATTTTGTGATCTTGGATCCAAACTGCCTTTATCAATTAAACAACATTTCAATTTTATCAGAAATCATAGGAGACATTTATCTTTACATTTTTTCATGCTGAACAACAACCTCGTGTATGTTTGCTTTCAGATATCAAACTGTGGTATGCTGTAGATTAGAGATCAAGCAACAGATCTGTGCCAGTCTTAATAGAGTCAACATGCTAATAATGGTAGGATGTCGGATGTCTGTATTTTGGCATACAATACGAGTGCGATGACCCCCCAATTAGGTGTCAGGAGACTTGAGATTGCTACTTGTGGAGTCTAATGTGACTGGCAATGCAAGGCAGCCATGTTTGCTGCTAGTCAGTAGACTCAGTACCACGACCTTGGACTGTTCCCCTGCCATCATACCCCAGTCATAATATGTAAGCACCCGGCCTGGTTGATACGTAATATGACTGGTGAGAACTGCTAGCATAAGCCTACACTTCCTGCCCTCTAGAATTACAAGCTGCACACTGTGGCAGTGCTTTGCTCTCCTCAAATCTTGAATATTTCACATCACAGCACCACCTCTTGTCAAGTAATTTGTGCACTCTCCTAGCAGCAACTTGCAGAGTGCCAGCAGGAGATGAACAATCTTCTCTTTAATATTTTTTGGAGAGTGGCCCCTGACATCCACTTCAGATGCAGAAAGCCAAGCATTATATCTTCTGGTGGCATAATCACAGGCTCACAGGCATCACTCTACGGAGAGGTTGGGTTGGCCGATATTTTTGTTGGCATTGTATATCAGTGTAATTCATTACAACCACCAGGTACGCAAAAACATATCCACCAATTTGTCTGAGAGAGAGATGCTGACTCGTGACATAACTAATTTTGTTGCAATGCACTTTTCCAGCAACACTGGAATGTCACATTCTCTGACATCAGAATGTCACATTTTCTGGGCCACTAGAATGTCACCTTCTCTGTGACATTAGAATGTCACATTCTCTATAACACCAGAATGTTGCATTTTCTGGGACACTTGAATGTAAACCTTCTCCGCAAATTTAGAATGTCACATTCTCTGCAAAATTATAACATCACATTTACTGTGACACAAGAATGTTAACTTCTCTATGACACAAGATATCACCGTCCCTTAAACTGCTGTATTGGACAGTAAGGCCTATGCCTCAGGCTCTGATGTGTACAAAATCTACCTGACAACTCACTCCTCAAGGCCACAAAACCTCACGGCTTTTAAAGACAGGCAACTAAGCATTCATATATCCACTAAAACCTAAAATACGTCAATACATATTACATAAAAATGCTTCTGTTACCAAAATTCAATAACCCTGAGCACGAGAGAAGATACCTCCATATAAGTTTATTGAGCATTTTTGTTTAAATGTTTAAATGCAGTTCAAATCTGACAAATGCAGTCACACGTGAGAGGAAACTATTCAATTTGACCAATCACAGGTGTGATCTGGCAGACGAGACCAGACAGGCGCAGATCACACGCACCTTGCCACTAATACAGAATCAATAAGCTCATCTCACTACAGCAGGCTGGCTGTATACGACCTTGTCTAACTCCCGGCATCCTTTATTCTACACCTTTGTGTATGGTAGAGCCTAAGAGACATTGTAACCTGCGTGGCACCCCTGTCAGATTGCCTTCTGCTGCCACTTAATGTCTGAAAATGCTTTTTAGAAACTTGCTCAAAATCACTCAAGGCCTGTCTCTCTTGTGAGCTGGAACTTCAAAGACTTCTTTGGGTTTTCAATCAAACCTCTGCTAATTACAAAACAAGAACGTTAAATGAGAATCTCTCATGATTAAGATATTGTGAAAATAAAACAATTACTGGTTTTCATGCCAAAAACATATCAGGTTTCACTGTCAACTTGTAGAATGCAGGGTGAGAAGATTCAGTGAAATGAAGTGCTGCCATCTGGAATCCTGGAATCCTGGAATTCAGACTTTAGCCTTGATAAAGTTCTGGTTGGTTTTGTTGCATCCATAATTCAACCAACATAGACTCAGAGGTCATGGTCCCAAAAAAATTGAGTAACTGGACAAAATCCTATGAGAATTTCTCTTGGTTAAAACCTCGAGAGAATACCAAAGTTTCACTGCAGGTTAAGGGACACTAAGATTAATATTTTGTTCTAAAATGTGCTTGGATGCAAAGTGTGAGAAAACAGATACAAACTACTCCATGGTACAAGTTGGTCATGTTCTGGTACTGGGCAGAGGGTTAACCATGTTCTGATATGACCACTATGGGGAGAGGGTTAACCATGGATTGGAGAGGGTTGTTCATGATCTGGTACTCGGCAGAGGGTAACCATGTTCTTGCAAAGTACACTGTGTCCTGGAATAGCATATCACACCTGTCATGCATATTACTTGTAATATCTGTCATATGTGTCACATGTCATGGACATTACACCTGTCATATCTGTCATGTGATTTACAGCTGTCATGCATATCACACCTGTAATATCTGTCATGCATATCACACCTGTCATGCATATCACACCTGTCATACTCAGGAAAAGGCTCCTCTAGTCTTCTTTGTATAAAATAATAATCATCATCATCTGACTTTTTTCTTTTCAGCGTAAAAAATGTCCACTTGAGCCACCAGGATTTAGTTCCCTTGTTCTTCATGATGAGTTATATCCCTGACCTAGAGGGCAGCACTCTCGCGAGATGAGTATGGGTTATATAAAGCCACCGTCGTCCTTCTTCTCGCAGCGCCACCTACACCAGGCAATTAGGACAAGCCATGCCTGCGCACATCAAGTCTACACCACTCATTATTGAGATACAACTTCCGAGGCTTTCTGTCATTACCGTTTCCACTATGACTCCTCTAGTTCAAAGCCTCAGCCTGAGCAAATGCCATCGCCAATATAAGGCAGTGTGTGTTCGTGTTTCCTCTTTGTGGTAGGATGCTTTACCTTGCAGACATGCCCACCTTGCCATTAGCCAGACCGGATAACGAGGCTTTTTCCCACATCGCTGCCATTTGGACATGTCTTCTCACCCAGAGCCTGGCTACAACTGTGGAAGCATTCCGAGGGTATTGTCTTATCTCCCTCTTGACAACCCACACACTGCTACACGGCAACCCCACCTGTTTGGATGCATTTCACCCAAAGTCTTTGCCAAACCCCTCTCTCTAGCACCCCAGCTATGTCAGGCTAGACCCTTATTTACAAACTGACCGTGATCTGTGGGACAGATTGAGAGACTTACTGTTTCGGGACTCCCTTCAGAAATGCCCTCTGGTGGTATATTTTACTGCTCAGAGCTGTTGTTATATACTGTTATTACATAGCTTTTGTCGGTCACTGAACAAAATACAACCATCAGCAGTGAGAAATCAATATTTTTATCAGAAATAAAATCAAACGATTAAATCAATCCTCAATATTGTCCTTGGTTACCCTTGTATCAGTCTGTGGCAACTTGCTGCTCTCTGTAACATTATGGCCACCAAAGTTACTGCAGCAAGGTATATCCCCTGGCTCTGAGTTTTGCTTATGTAACTTTATCATTCTGTGGTGGCTCCCTAATCTACTCTAATCTACAACATCGTGACTACACGGATAACTGCAGGATAACTGCAGCAAGGGCAGTGCTAATGTTATATAACTTGTACCCGGTGGTATGTGTATACCTGTGGATATCTGCCGGAGCATCTGGACATCTGGAGATCATCCAGTACTCCTCCATCTTTCCTGACACATCACCTAATATCACTCAATGTGCACATGGAAACACCGCAGCAGAGAAAATACTGCATGCAGTAGTAGTACTTGCGGTAGTTTATAGTAGAAGTCGTTGTGTAATAAACATCCTAACATTGTGACGAACAAAGAATCACACTTCTGACTTCTAGTTGGTTTGTTTCTTATTTTTTTGGCTTCCCCTGACACAAATTTTGGTTTCTGTTACCAAGTTACAAGGTTCATATGTTGTGTTTGTTACAAAGACACTTGAGCAAGTGGACTGGTTTTGTCTGTTGTTATCATGCTTGTTTGCTTGGCTGGTTTAGTTTTCCATCATTGGAATGTACCTAGTCCAATAACACAATGGGCCTGTCACTGTTTCCAAAGTCACTTCAAATAGTTACCTTTGTAAATTATAATCAGTGACTTCAGTTACCTTGTTGGTGGTTATTATCAGTGACTTCAGTTGCCTTGTTGATGGTCGTTATCAGTGACTTCAGTTTCCTTGTTGGTGGTTATTATCAGTGACTTCAGTTTCCTTGTTGGTGGTTATTATCAGTGATTTCAGTTACATTGTTGGTGGTTGTTATCAGTGACTTCAGTTACCTTTGTAACTTATTATCAGTGACTTCAGTTCCCTTGTTGGTGGTTGTTATCAGTGCCTTCAGTTCCCTTGTTGTTGGTTATTATCAGTGACTTAAGTTACCTTGTTGTTGGTTATTATCAGTGACTTCAGTTACCTTGTTGAGTTTGTGATCAGTTCTTATGAATCATTTTGCTTTGTGTTTGTTATCATTCATTGGACTGATAATCTACACTTGACGTGACAAAATCTGTTGTTAAGATATATCCTGGTTGGTGAATATGACAAGATAAGCTGGTGGAGATTAATAACACAGTGTTACCAGACAATACAACACTGGGATAGACCTCTCGCTTTTCCGGTTCAATTTTTTAATATATTAATTTAAAGATATCTTACATCCACACTAATAAACCAAATCTTATATTTTATAATGCAAGTCAAAGTAGTCCATACCAGCTGAATGTCCAAGATGGATATCACACACTGTGATTTGTGCCAGATGACATCATAGATAAACTGGTTGCTGTTTACTTTCCATGTCAGTTGGCACATGAATATTACATAGAGCTGCTCATTAGGCCAATCAATAAATATTTGAGCCTTTACCTCAATATAATAAGATATATACCAAAGTGTACCTGTACCCATGTATCACAGGGGTGAATTCCTCTCCTATCTGCTTCAGTATGATATGAGAAGCCTTAATCCTAATCCTGGCTTTAAAATGTGACACTGAAGTAGCAAGATGTCTTGACTCATTCACAGAAATACTAAGCCTGCGGTTATAGATTAGGAATGCAAAGGACAAAGTTTGAGGGACAGAAATTTGAGCTGTGTATATAACCACTGAAGAATTTGTAAATCTCCTCTTATTGCCTTAAACCCAAAATAAATGTACATATCAACTAAAATCTTTTTCCTAAAATAAATTGTTTCGCGTAGCATTAATAATACCATCTTATCCCTTTACTTCACTTGTTATTTATCATTTTTTAACTGAACAAATCATTTAAATCATTTAAACAAATTTGATAAATGGTTTTTGTGAGGTTTTTTCTGTTAAACCCCAGTCACATGTGCCCAGCACCGATCAGGAAGCAAGAATCGGCTGGCTACCCAGTGTCCTGGGAGCTGGATAATTTTTTGGTACGACATCGCCCAACCCACATGACCTGGGCATATCATCTGGGCACGGGATGAATATCCCCTGGACACTGCACAGTTTGAGGACATCAGGCAGTTACCTCCTGATTGCCAAACGGCACCCGTCCAGACATTGAGCAGTCTATAGACACCTGCTGGGTAGGTTTTGATGAGATTGGGTCAGAAAAAATTAAGCAGAGATCGACAACTTTTATACAGCAGCTACAAGTTCCTAGCAACGTGTGCAACATTTAAAAATTGGACAGTAATCCCTGTGTGCTCACAGTACCGAGGCTCGCATATTGCCAGCTACATTGTCAAGAGACTGCCATCTGCCAGATACACTGTGAGAGGGAAATCATCTGCCAGCTACATTATGAGAGGAAAGTTATCTGCCAGCTACATTATGAGAGGGTTAAAGCTGTCAGCTACATTATGAGAGGGTTAAAGCTGTCAGCTACATTATGAGAGAGTTGCCATTATTACAATACAATTAGCCACAACACAGGCACCACCTCAGCACATTCAACATTCATATTTCTGGCTCAAGAAATCTATTATCCTGTCATCATTAAGCACACTGTCTGACAGCTCATTCAATAAGTGCTCATTCAAGAAAAGAAACAAATGCAATTTCAATGCAGTCAGCAAGAATGGTCATGTCTTAAATAATGATATTTTGTGCAGTCAAGTCAGTCTCTGATGAAAATAGAATTGGAAAATATTCATATAACTTCTAAGCTCAACAATATGGGTTGTCAGACAATAGATCACAGAATATATATCTTAGACAATAGAGGATGACATTATGTACATCTGAAACAGCACCATGACATTACACATCTTTATTATCATTTCATCTTACTTAACTTGGCAAGTGATCTATGGTCTATGAGAACAAGATAATATACCTGTAAGTTGTAAGTATCTCATTTCAAGCAATACCAAACCTCGAAGATAAATATGCTGCTGATGTTAGTACTTAATCTTGTCACCTGGAAGATTAGTGCTCCTGGTGTTAGTATTAGTCTTGTTACTTGGCAAATTAGTGCTGCTGGTGTTTGTATTAGTCTTGTGGCAAATTAGTGCTGCTGGTGTTAGTATTAGTCTTGTTACTTGTCAAATTAGTGCTGCTGGTGTTAGCATTAGTCTTGTTACTTGTCAAATTAGTGCTGCTGGTGTTAGCATTAGTCTTGTGACAAATTAGTGCTGCTGGTGTTAGTATTAGTCTTGTTACTTGGCAAATTAGTGCTGCTGGTGTTAGTATTAGTCTTGTTACTTGTCAAATTAGTGCTGCTGGTGTTTGTATTAGTCGTGTGGCAAATTAGTGCTGCTGGTGTTAGTATTAGTCTTGTTACTTGGCAAATTAGTGCTGCTGGTGTTTGTATTAGTCTTGTGACAAATTAGTGCTGCTGGTGTTAGCATTAGTCTTGTGACAAATTAGTGCTGCTGGTGTTAGTATTAGTCTTGTAACTTGTCAAATTAGTACTGCTGGTGTTAGTATTTCTCTGTGTATGAGGTGGTAGGCAATCAATCTAACATCAGTCCGCACCATGAAGCAGGCAAACCAAGCCTATTTTGGATGGCTCAGGAACCTATAAGCATCTTAATAGGGTGCGGAAATTGAATCTATTTTGTAAGAGTGTCAACCAGTCCTGTCAGTGGATATCAATAATTGACTGCGGCAGTGTCCTGGCACGGCTCAGCCTCCGTAGTATGTGTGTACCTGGGTAAACTCTCATCATGCAATGCTCTGCTTGTCTGCAAATGTCGTCCGGTTACTTCACAGGGCACAGTCAATACACCTGGATGGGGAGGTCACTACACCTGGCCTGCTGGATGGGGAGGTCACTACACCTGGCCTGCTGGATGGGGAGGTCACTACACCTGGCCTGCTGGATGGGGAGGTCACTACACCTGGCCTGCTGGATGGGGAGGTCACTACACCTGGCCTGGGAGTGTGGTATAACTGGGCATGAGGTCACCATCCCTGGCTGTACAGTCACTATACCTGGGTGTACAGTCACCATACCTGGGTGTACAGTCACCATACCTGGGTGTACAGTCACCATACCTGGGTGTACAGTCACCATACCTGGGTGTACAGTCACCATACCTGGGTGTACAATCACCATACCTGGGTGCCAGGTCATTACACCTAAAAGTCACAATATCTGAGTGTATAGTCCATAATTACTATATATGGGGGGGGGGGGGATAACCACTTTAATGGACTGTGACCTCTTCACCTCCAGATCATCCACCCTTACATCCCATCCACAGCCCCTTCCATCGACAACCCTTCCTGCGACAACCCTTCCAGGGACAACTCTTCCAGCAACAACCCCTCGATCGTACTGGAGCAGATGTCATCTGAACATTTGACCAATTCTGTGTTTCTGACTTTTGATGTGTGACATTGTGAACACTGTGTGCCACATCATTATAACCTCATGGTGACCTTACGGCGACCTCATGGTGACCTTATGGTGGAACTATGGTAAGCATCCAGGTATTCTGAACACACCTTCACACCACACTCTCCAGGCAGACTACAATATATGAGGTCACCGAGGAATCCCAGTCTCAGAGCTAAATCACCCACTACCAAACTAAGTCACAATATACATGTATATATCTAATATATGGAGAGGGGAAGATGGCTCAAACCCCAGGCAGCTGTAACATACCTCTATGATAATCCCTGGCTGATAATCCCTGGGTGCTTATCCCCTGGTTGGTTCTTGGTAATCCACAACTCTCTGTCCACACATCTGAGGATACTCCTGAGACTGGTTTTATGCTGCTAACATTGTGTGAAGAGTAGGAGGATCACAGTCTACACCCCCAGGCCATTCAAATGTGTTGACTACGCTGACAATACATTACCATGATTACAAACTGCACTCGGACTTCTATTCTTAGAGTACCCCCCCCCCCCACCACTCTCAACATGACACTCTCAGCTGACTTATACATATTCCCATGTTCTACCTCATCTTTTTGATGACAAAAGACATTTCTGATGTCAGACAAGAGATTCTGCTACCTGCACATTATGACTGACCTTAACTTATGTCAGTTTTTTTTTTTTTTTTTTTTTTTTTAGATATTTGCTCTGTGAGATGAAACTGGGCACGACTTGACACGGCTTTGAGGCTGCCTCATCTACTATGTACGACATGCCTCTGGCATCCCCGCATTGACACCATAAGATTTGCTGAGACACCCCTGAGATGATCATGTGACTTGCTGAAAAAAATGTTGACTAATTCAGGCAATATACATTACAAAAAAAGTGTCCAAAGAATGAGACTTTTTAAATAGGTGACATTTTATAACAGCATAATGGGATTTATTGGACAGGTTTCCTATCAGCTGTAGACAGGCCAACACCTCTGAAGCATTGCTGGAATACCAGTCCACTTCTCCATGACTGGACCACCTTTTCAAATCTCTATTCCCCAAAGCACTTCCCACTGAAAACACAGAACTCATGTTTTTTACAATCTTCCTTATTTGCTCAACAAGATTCTAGCTCAGAATGTTTCTATATGCCTCAAGATTTTGTTTGATGAAATCTTATTTCAAAGGAATTATAATATTTTATCTGTCTTCTCTTTCTGTACAAAGCAAGACCGAAAATGGAGATAAAAGTATGGAGGAGTTATTTATAAAGCACGGTGTACGGCCTGGTTATGGCTGGATGCCAGTCAAGGTGGACCTTTCAGGCTTGATCACTGCCATATATAGAGAGATAGGGCTCAACCTGATCCACTGGATCCCATACAATCCACAGCTTTACATATTAATGTGTGCTTACCTTGTCTGATCCATTCACATACCAGGCAACATAGCAGTTCACATAGAAAGCCACATACCAGGTCACATAGAAAGTCACTCTCCCTGCATGATGGTCAATTCTATCTCTTTATCTTTCAAATCCACTTTCGGATTTCCCTTTTCCGATGTCGTCAGAATGCAAAATCATGTTCATTTCAGGAAGAGGAAATATCTTTATCTTTCAAGTGCTTACACAACATTTTTTTTTAAACTGCAAATATTTCCTTATCAGTTGGGTTCTTGTATGTAAAAATTCACCTTATGAGGGAGGGTGAACCGACAAACACTGACCTGAACATTTATACAACTTAATTCACTCAATAAATAAACATTCTGGTGAAATATTATGCAGCAATGTTCTAGTCCTACCACTACTACATGCTGGATGTAGCTATGCACCACTGGTACAGCCAGGATGTGGCTATGCACCACTGGTACAGGCAGGATGTAGCTATGCACCACTGGTACAGGCAGGATGTGGCTATGCACCACTGGTACAGGCAGGATGTAGCTATGCACCACTGGTACAGCCAGGATGTAGCTATGCACCACTGGTACAGCCAGGATGTGGCTATGCACCACTGGTACAGACAGGATGTAGCTATGCATCCCTGGTACAGGCAGGATGTAGCTATGCACCACTGGTACAGTCAGGATGTGGCTATGCACCACTGGTACATGCAGGATGTAGCTATGCATCCCTGGTACAGGCAGGATGTAGCTATGCACCACTGGTACAGCCAGAATGTGGCTATGCACCACTGGTACAGGCAGGATGTAGCTATGCACCACTGGTACAGGCAGGATGTAGCTATGCACCACTGGTACAGGCAGGATGAAGCTATGCACCACTGGTACAGTCAGGATGTAGCTATGCACCACTGGTACAGGCAGGATGTTGCTATGCACCACTGGTACAGGCAAGATGTAGCTATGCACCACTGGTACAGGCAGGATGTTGCTATGCACCACTGGTACAGCCAGGATGTGGCTATGCACCACTACTACATGCAGGATGTAGCTATGCACCACTGGTACAGGCAGAATGTTGCTATGCACCACTGGTACAGGCAGGATGTAGCTATGCACCACTGGTATAGGCAGAATGTTGCTATGCACCACTGGTACATCCAGGATGTAGCTATGCACCACTGGTACAGGCAAGATGTAGCTATGCACCACTGGTACAGTCAGGATGTAGCTATGCACCACTGGTACATGCAGGATGTTGCTATGCACCACTGGTACAGGCAAGATGTAGCTATGCACCACTGGTACAGGCAGGATGTTGCTATGCACCACTGGTACAGCCAGGATGTGGCTATGCACCACTGGTACAGCCAAGATGTAGCTATGCACCACTGGTACAGGCAGAATGTTGCTATGCACCACTGGTACAGGCAGGATGTAGCTATGCACCACTGGTATAGGCAGAATGTTGCTATGCACCACTGGTACAGCCAGGATGTAGCTATGCACCACTGGTACAGGCAAGATGTAGCTATGCACCACTGGTACAGGCAGGATGTAGCTATGCACCACTGGTACAGGCAGGATGTGGCTATGCACCACTGGTACATGCAGGATGTAGCTATGCACCACTGGTACATGCAGGCCTACCACTAGTTGGGCAGGATGTAATAAGGCACCTGTTCTTCTGGGCAATGTTTAAACAAATCAATATTACTTTTCATACTTGAAAAAACTTGATTCAATAATACTGATTTCCTTTATCGATCATGTCCCATGGCATAAAGTCCTTGCATGGTAACATGAACAGGCGGACACACAAGCACAAATAACAACGATGGTGACCAGACTGAGGTCGTGGTGACATATTGTAGTTGTCATCAGGTGTGATTCACACCTATATGTGTCACAGTATATCACATGTTTCCATACAATTTTCTTTGTGATACTGACACTGCATGAAATGTCAAATTAAGGCTATGATATTCATTTCTACCATCTATAACAGTCTGTTCTGATCATGTAAATGACCTTAAATCTTGTCCTTTGCCAACATACATTCATGACTTTTAACCCACATATTTCTGCAAAGGATCCAACCCAGCTCTTTCAAACTTTCTATTTAACAAATGTGATAAATGTCAAATTTGAGGTCATTGGTCATCACTTACACTCAGCAGACCAGCGTGGTGACCTGCACACTCAGCAGACCAGCGTGGTGACCTGCACACTCAGCAGACCAGCGTAGTCACCTGCACACTCAGCAGACCAGCATGGTGACCTGCACGCTCAGCAGACCAGCGTGGTGACCTGCATACTCAGCAGACCAGCGTGGTGACCTGCACGCTCAGCAGACCAGCGTGGTGACCTGCACGCTCAGCAGACCAGCGTGGTGACCTGCATACTCAGCAGACCAGCGTGGTGACCTGCACGCTCAGCAGACCAGCGTGGTGACCTGCATACTCAGCAGACCAGCGTAGTCACCTGCACACTCAGCAGACCAGCATGGTGACCTGCACGCTCAGCAGACCAGCATGGTGACCTGCATACTCAGCAGACCAGCGTGGTGACCTGCACGCTCAGCAGACCAGCGTGGTGACCTGCACACTCAGCAGAGCAGCGTGGTGACCTGCACGCTCAGCAGACCAGCGTGGTGACCTGCACGCTCAGCAGACCAGCGTGGTGACCTGCACACTCAGCAGAGCAGCATGGTGACCTGCACGCTCAGCAGACCAGCGTGGTGACCTGCACACTCAGCAGAGCAGCATGGTGACCTGCACGCTCAGCAGACCAGCGTGGTGACCTGCACACTCAGCAGACCAGCGTGGTGACCTGCACACTCAGCAGACCAGCGTGGTGACCTGCACGCTCAGCAGACCAGCGTGGCGACCTGCACGCTCAGCAGACCAGCGTGGTGACCTGCATACTCAGCAGACCAGCATGGTGACCTGCACACTCAGCAGACCAGCGTGGTGACCTGCACACTCAGCAGACCAGCGTGGTGACCTACACACTCAGCAGAGCAGCGTGGTGACCTGCACGCTCAGCAGACCAGCGTGGTGACCTGCACGCTCAGCAGACAGTGATTAACATATCCCTGAGTTGCCTCCACTGCTGCTGGGCACTGCTCTCATTACCCATGTGTTCAGTGTGATGTAACAATAGGAGCCAATCCCCTCAAGACTACAACAAACACAAGGTCATCTGCTCCGGATGCGGATTTGGTAAGATCAAAGAGACTACAAGAATCTCTTAAAGACTTGTTGGTGAGAAGCACTGGAACTCAAGATGGCTGCAAAGATTGATCTGCAGAAAATGATGATCATATGCCTCAATGATGATTATTTTGACAATTATGATGATGATTCCTTAATTTCTTATTTATCTTTCCTCCTGAAATCACCAAAAAGATGGGAAACTTTCACTCAGCAGCAGCTGAAGTGCCTGGACATCACTGTGTTGGTGGTTTTGATGAACAATAGTGGGTGTAAGGTGGTTGTTTGTGCAATGTTTCATATTGGTGTATGGCCAGAGTCCCACGAGGCAATTGCTGTATGGCTGTGGCCATAAAGTACCCACCTGCTTCCATCTTACAGACTGACATGGCCTCCCTTAAGAACAATATGAAATGCCAGGCTAATATGTGCCTTGCCCTGAATACTCCATCCAAACATAGCAGCAGATTTCTCAGCCCTCACCTAGCAGCCCTCACCTAGCACCTAGCAGCCCTCACCTAGCACCTAGCAGCCCTCACCTAGCAGCCCTCACACAGCGGCCCTCTCATAACAGCCCTCATCTAGCAGCCCTCAGTGTCCTCAGCTAGCAGCCCTCACAGCCCTCATATAGCAGCCCTCAGAGCCCTGGTATAGCAACCCTCAGAGCCCTGGTATAGCAGCCCTCAGAGCCCTGGTGTAGCAGCCCTCAGAGCCCTGGTATAGCAGCCCTCTCATAACAGCCCTCAGAGCCCTGGTATAGCAGCCCTCAGAGCCCTGGTATAGCAACCCTCAGAGCCCTGGTATAGCAGCCCTCAGAGCCCTGGTATAGCAGCCCTCAGAGCCCTGGTATAGCAACCCTCAGAGCCCTGGTATAGCAGCTCTTGGAGCCCTGGTATAACAACCCTCAGAGCCCTGGTATAGCAGCCCTCAGAGCCCTGGTATAGCAACCCTCAGAGCCCTGGTATAGCAACCCTCAGAGCCCTGGTATAGCAGCCCTCAGAGCCCTGGTATAGCAGCCCTCTCATAACAGCCCTCAGAGCCCTGGTATAGCAACCCTCAGAGCCCTGGTATAGCAGCCTCAGAGCCCTGGTATAGCAGCCTCAGAGCCCTGGTATAGCAGCCCTCAGAGCCCTGGTATAGCAGCCCTCAGAGCCCTGGTATAGCAGCCCTCAGAGCCCTGGTATAGCAGCCCTCAGAGCCCTGGTATAGCAGCCTCAGAGCCCTGGTATAGCAGCCCTCAGAGCCCTGGTATAGCAGCCCTCAGAGCCCTGGTATAGCAACCCTCAGAGCCCTGGTATAGCAGCCCTCATAGCCCTGGTATAGCAGCCCTCAGAACCCTGGTATATCAGCCCTCAAAGCCCTGGTATAGCGGCCCTCAATGTCCTCATTTGGCAGCCCTCACAGCCAGCTCAACACTCAATACAAAAGCTTTAGCAGCCTCAAAACCAAACACAACTGACAGCGAGGAGCCACTAAACTTCACTTAGAAAGATTCCAACCTCCAAATGGCCTTTATAATTGGCCTGGTCAATCTGCAGCATATTGCAAACCATCTGAGCAGTGGAAACTACAGCGCAGTGCTACGTCTACAAGCCACTGATGTTTGGCTAGAGGACTAAGAACACCATACTGACCACTCCTCCATATGTCACATCAATATCTATCAGACCAGCCATTACATGTATGTCATGTCAGAGTGACCAGCTCATGTTGAATTTCTGACCAGCCACCAACAGGCAATAGCAAAAAATCTGACCAGCAACACCAGACACAAATGCTGAATCTACCAAAACTACCCCTCAGATTGGACTCAATCGAACACATAGCACAGATAAATCCTCTGCATTTAGTATTTTCATACACCCAAAAGCATAAGATGCACATGTTTGGCATATTTTTCCATCCCTTGGTTCAGGTTTTACAGCAAGTGCAATATTAAAGACACATCTGAATGGTCAAACATCCCACTGGTAATGCAAATAATATGTGTGGCACGACTACATGTAATATTGTGATCCTCAAGGTCAAACATAAATCTTAAACAAATTTGTATCTACCTCTCCCAAATCATAAAATGGTTTGGTCTGCCTGTAAAAGAGAGCTAGGCGGCAGTAATACCTGCAATCTGTGTGGCAGGATGCCGCCAACTAATCAGGCTTATAATTGCTCCTATTATCGCTCACAATCATGTTATCCCATCCCACTGTGATGACTGCTGCCCTGTCATAATCAATGTGACAACCCCCCAATTAGTTTAAGCATCTATATATAGAACCATTATCGATTGACACAATTATTTGTCAAGTGCAATATTTCTTCAAGTCAAAGTCTGGCCCCTGGCAGAGAAACCATGTTGTTCACACTTCCATGCCTTTTGCACACAGACACATAAGACCTGATCACTATGATACCTGTATTTTACACCATCATCATTCATTTCAATCAATTGCCGAGCAAATATCGGCATGGCCCTCCGTAGCACACACGTTATTTGTTCTGCTCCCTGCAGACCCTGCCATCCACACCAACTGCTTATATTCTATTTAACGTGTTGCTTTCGCAGCCGAAAAAAGGGTCAACAAAGCCAGTGACGTCAGGAAACACACAGTACCTTTGTCAAGGTATTTAATGTCTTGGTAACCATGGTGATGCTGTATTCTGCTCCATGTCTGTAAATCAGTGCCCTCAGAGTAAGTATTGTGTCAAATCTGGCCATCCTCTTCATATTAGTAACCTATAAATAGCTCCCACTGACAAGCCCTGCAGCCACTGCTTAAATTCTAATTAATTCACCACGGCATGTCTCCACCTATTAAAATATACATGTTTATCCCCCAATTAAAGTTTGGTGCATATTTAAGGTGAAATCTGAGTCTATCTGTCTATATATAAAGTATGGTAATGGATATAACGTGGATGAGATGTATTCTCATATAACTATATCCTATGTCAGCCAATATTGCTCTTACTGTAGTCTGATCCACATACTCTGAAATTTAAGATCCAAATCAGAACAAAATCCTCCCACAGGTCCACAACTTGGTATATAAATGAACAAAGGAATGATGCTTACATTTGCATTATCATAAAGCAATCTAAGAACCTATTTGGTTTCATTCGTGTGATGGACTATGAGAGAACTATAAGTGTTAGATACACAAGGGTTCTGAGAGTGTGTTGAAGTCGGCACACTCTCTCTCAAATGCTATTTTCAAACAGCATTATAAATTTACAGATCTAATATTACTGGTAATTCTGGTCATTTTACTGGTTAAAATATTGATGGTCCTTTTCTCAGGTTATATACTGCTGGACAATTTGCTGGTAATATACAGTGCTGGTTATTTTTCAGGTTATATACAGTTCTGATAAGTTTGCTGGTTCCTATATTTTGCTGGTTATATCTAGTCATTGTTCTGGTCATTTTGCTTGTTATATACAAAGCATCTTCCAAATATAACTGATATTGCAGCTAGGGCTGAAGCCTGAAGGCATATAAGCAGAAATAGAATGCAGAGATACACTCCACAGAGCATAACTGTTCAGTTGAAATATTCTTGAGAATGCAAATTATAAAAATAAAGTAAAGCATTAATTATTGTCCTTAGAGACACATTAGGTAATAAAAGCTCAACCGTTTACTTGGAATGGAATTTACATAGTATGATTGTTTCTTCAGGAGGAAAGCTTAAATTTTCTATTGCAGCTAGGGCTAGATTTCTACTGTTGATCAGGTACCAATAGAAAAAAACAGATTTTTTTCTATTGATCAGGTACCTGTGGGGCCTTGCTGTAGACCTCAGTGGGCAGGTGCTAACAAACACTACTGCCCCATATGTCATGCATAATTACTGTATTAAACTCCTGTAATAGCCAGATGTGAAAGTGTTCAGCCCACAGAGTCCTGCATAAATCCCTCGTCTAACATGTGTAGGTGGCGATAGGTCAGGGTCCCTATGTCCTGCATAAATCCTTCATTAACCATGTGTAGGTGCCGTAAAATTATGACCTCTTCTGGACTGGCCCTGACTGTATATTACATAGTAAAGAGTAAATCTAAGACCACGATTCTTCAACTATTTTCACGAAATATCCCCACCATTTAGTTTTTAACATTCATAATTAGGAAGGACATTCAGAAAATAATTGGACAAGATTCTTCAACTATTTTCACGAAATATCCCCACCATTTAGTTTTTAACATTCATAAATAGGAAGGACATTCAGAAAATAATTGGACAATATATAGATATGTATGTACCGTATTTACTCGTGTATAAGTCGACTCGTGTATAAGTCGACCCCCCAAAATTGAGGTTATTTTTCTTGAAAAAAAACAATTTCCGAATATAAGTCGAGTTGGTTTTTCTTGACATATCGGCTCTGCTACCATTCAAGCTTCAGCTGAAGCTTGGCGGTCATTTTAAAAGTGAAACTTAAATATGCTTACGATATAAGATCTTAGCAGTCTTATACACGAGTAAATACGGTAAAATGTAAATACGATGTTCATATTTTCGAAATAACGGATATCAGACGTAGCGGGTCGATTTTAATTGCGTTTTAAATGATAAATAAAGGTATTTACCCAATATTATCACAAATTGTTCGAGAACAGAACAAAACCATCAATCCATTTAAAACGCAATTAAAATCGATCCACGTGTGAAAGCATTTCTGTCAACAAGGGAAGACACGACTCAAAGCAGTGGAGACAATGACGAAACGCAAAACTGTGAACGCTGATAATTGGAATCAGTGAGAACAAAGTCGAAACAAAGCGTTAATTGCATTTCAAATGATCTGATAAATAAAGGTATTTACCCAATATTATCACAAATTATGCATTTCGTCATTTTTTCTACTGCTCTGAGTCGTGTCTTCCCGCTTGGACAGAAATTCGATGTGCGGAACACGGTAAATTTGATGTGCGGCAACACGATGAGAAACCAGGGATCCATTGTTGCGCAATATATTAATATTTCAATGCGAGTTGATACACTCCATTTGTTTTCGCACCAAAAATAAGAGCTTGTCCCCGTCACTCCCGCTTTTTAAAATGACGACCTCGTATTGCGTAATGCATGTTAAATGGATGAATGGTTTTGTTCTGTTCTCGACCTGCAAAGCGTATTTTGTGTTAATATTGGGTATATACTTTTATTTATCATTTAAAACGCAATTAAAATCGATCCACTTGTGAAGGCATTTGTCAAGAAGGGAAGAGACGACTCAACGCAACACGTGGTCGCAATTTTGAAAGGCGGAAGTGACGGGAAGAGGCTCTTGTTTTTAGCACGAAAACGATTATGTATATACCTTTATTTATCATTTAAAACGCAATTAAAATCGATCCACGTGTGAAAGCATTTCTTTCCAAGCGGGAAGACACGACTCAAAGCAGTGGAAACAAAGACGTATTGCAAAACTGTGAACGCTGATAATTGGAATCAGTGAGAACAAAGTCAAAACAAAGCGTTTCGAATAATAGACCAGTAATATTGGGTAAATACCTTTCT
The DNA here is from genome assembly GCA_949316495.1 of Amphiduros pacificus. Classification (NCBI taxonomy): domain Eukaryota; kingdom Metazoa; phylum Annelida; class Polychaeta; order Phyllodocida; family Hesionidae; genus Amphiduros; species Amphiduros pacificus. The sequence continues at coordinate 13,887,846 of OX439003.1, read as the reverse complement.
TTATCATTTAAAACGCAATTAATATCAATCTGTTGCGACTGATATTCGTTATTTCGAAAATATGAAGATCGTATTTACGTTTTACCGGTATCAGCGGATGTTAAATGAATGGATGGTTTTGTTCTGTTCTCGACCTGCAAAGCGTAAGTTGTGATAATATTGGGTAAATACCTTTATTTATCATTTGATAATGATGTCTGTTATTTCATCATTTTAAAGTAAAACGTAAATACGATGTCCGTGACGTAGCGGATCGATTGGCCACGTGACTCAAGTCATGTGATCATTGACCGGCTACACGTGGTTGAATATTTCTTTGTGTATTATAAGCCAAAGATATTAATCATATCGCTCTGACTTTGATTCCAATTATCAGCGTTCACAGTTTTGCATTTCGCCATTGTTTCTAATGCATGTTAAATGAATGGATGATTTTGTTCTGTTCTCGACCCGCTACGTCCGATGTCTGTCGATGTGCGGAACACGGCAAATTCGATGTGCGGAACATGAAGAGAAGCCAGGGATCCATCATTGCGCAATATATTAATATTTCAATGCAAGTTGATAGACTCGAATTGTTTTCGCGCCAAAAATAAGAGCTTGTCCCCGTCACTCCCGCTTTTTAAAATGACGACCTTGTATTGCGCAATGCATGTTAAATGGATGGATTAATTTGTGATAATATTATATATATACCTTTATTTATCATTTAAAACGCAATTAAAATCGATCCACGTGTGAAGGCATTTCAGTCAACAGGGAAGACACGACTCAAAGCAGTGGAAACAAAGACGTATTGCAAAACTGTGAACGCTGATAATTGGAATCAGTGAGAACAAAGTCAAAACAAAGCGTTTCGAAAAATTAGACCAATAATATTGGGTAAATACCTTTCTTTATCATTTAAAACGCATTATTTCGAAAATATGAACATCGTATTTACGTTTTACTGTAATTAATCGAGTATAAGACTGTTAAACCGACCCGCTATGTCCGATATTCGTTATTTCGAAAATAAGAATGTTCGTAATGAAAACTCATAGTGTCGTAATTTTTTGGCGTAAATCCTCGTCCACAGGTTGCTCTCGTGTATAAGTCGACCCCCTAAACATTAACTAAGAGTTTTTGGAAAAAAACCTCGACTTATACTCGAGTAAATACGGTATATATATGCATACATATATGATGAGCAATATGGATCTTATCGCAAAGCACTGCCATTTTATCAGCTGTTATACATGTTGGTTTAATCAATATATTGATGAAAACAGAATGAAACGCCAAACTTGTTACTAAGCACACCGCCATGTCCTTGGGCTCTCCAATATGCCAGCTACAATATCCCAGGCTTTATGTTGGGAGATACTTTATGGGAGATTATACTAAGTCTATCACTATCTCCGAGGGGTTTTCAACAAAGCCTAGCACCACTTGTCACAGGTTTCCATTTAGGTCTTTCACAACATCCATGGTGTAACTAGTTAAATCTCGGACATTAACAGGTGGAATAATATTTTGTCTAAAATAGTAATAAAATAAAATATGATATTTTTTTCAGAACAGCCAATTGGGGAAATACCTGTGGTGGCTTGTAGTATTTGTGTGTGTGGGTGGGGGGAGGCAGATGATAGGGTGCCAGTCTTTGCAGTCACATGATGGGTTACCCGTCCATGCAGACAGGTGTCCTCCCTCAGCACCTGCCCACATTCCCTCACTCCAGACAGAAAAACAAAACCCTATGTAAAAGTCAACCCGTGTCAACTGGTGCCCTCTCCTTAACCTTCATATGATCTGCATATGCTCCTGCTGCTCTCAAAAGTAACGGAGTCTGACAGGCAGATAGGGACAGCCAGAGGAGACACCGGACATATTGACACATTAATGGGAATAGATGTTATGGTTATATACAGTTCTATGAGACTGTAAAAAGTGAGTAATGTTATGATGCATATACATGAAATTTCACTTTCCCCAATAATCTGAAGAAAAAAACTTCCAAATTAACTCAGTCAGCAACAAAGTGACACAAAAATATATGAAGGACCAAAATAACAATCCCTTTGAAGAGGACAAAGAAATAGAAAAAAAGGATGAAGAGATGAAGAAGAGGAGTGAATGACGCAAGAGGAAAGGGCTAAACAGGAGAGAAAGGCCAAAGAGGTTGAGAAGGAAGAGAAGAGGGAAAAAAACAAGAATAAGGAGGAAACCATTTCCCCTTCATCTTGCAACCTTCTTTTGGAAACCCCATTTTATAGTGATTCTCCTTCTAATAGCATCCCTCCTTCTTAAAGCAGTCCCTTCTCTTTATTTGCAGTCCCTTTCTTATATCAATTCCTCTTCTTATAGCCGTTCCTATAGAAGCAGCTTACAGGAAAATGGCACAGTGACAACACTGGCCATTTGTAGGAAGGAGCCAAGCATGTTATGTATTGAGCCTGCAGAGAACAAACAACAAGCACAATCAATGCCAAGCCAACTTTCACTTCTCCTGCATCGATTAGCCACCCAACAGGCACACCAACCCTCGAATATTGTGCCACCATCTTGCTAAATGATGGCGGCTGACAGGACAGAGCTGAGTTGACAACTTTATAATATAGGCCAGTAGTATGCGTGGAGGGCTTAGCGGTGTATGTTGACTCTGTACAGCTGTGTTTGCTTGCCTCTCTGGCATCACACCATACCACATATATTACACCATCAATGCTTACCTTTGTATTTTACTCCCCAACTTATAAACCCTCATCAAAACGCCATCTAATTACCAAAGTCCAATATGTCGCAACGCAAAGCTGTATTTCTTTATATTTTCTTTGACCAGCAATTATGTTAACCATGACTGACATGCAAATTTTTTTATTTTTCAACACATAAACTTATGATTATCCACCTCTGATATTATGTCAGAATAGAGAGAGGCAGATAGACCCTGACCCACTAAAACTAACAGAGTGAATCGGCCAACTCTGCAGTGCACAGCCTGACAAAATGACAATCTTATATCACTCTAAGCATCATGTAAGACATTTCTTGATAATGTTCAAACATTTAAAAATGACTTTTTAAATCATATATTGCCCATGAGTCATTATTAAAAATTATGATGACAGATGAAAGGCCACACTCTAAACAGCTGTGTTTATCAGCAATTCTTTCAAGAGAAGGCATAAGCAATCCAGGGTGGATCGAAATCCACTTTACTTGAGTTCATATAGATTACATTGATACACGACTACTTTGTGTATTGTATGAACAACATGTCTTAAATAATAAATATTATATCATATCTTTCCACATATAACTTCTGTACTTCATTTTCTTGAATGAGGACAAGTCTAAATCACTTTTACAAATTACAAAATATAACTGGTCACTGAATTTCATCATGGCCAATAGTAATGTCAGGATGAAGTATCCACTGGAGCCATGTCTAAATGAAGTATTTACCTGAGCCATGTCTAAATGAAGTATTTACCTGAGCCATGTCTAAATGAAGTATTTACCTGAGCCATGTCTAAATGAAGTATTTACCTGAGCCATGTCTAAATGAAGTATTTACCTGGGCCATGTCTAACTGAAGTATTTACCTGAGCGATGTCTAGATGAAGTATTTACCTGAGCCATGTCTAACTGGGGTATTTACTTGGGCCATGTCTAACTGAAGTATTTACCTGAGCCATGTCTAAATGAAGTATTTACCTGAGCCTTGTCTAAATGAAGTATTTACCTGAGCCATGTCTAAATGAAGTATTTACCTGAGCCATGTCTAACTGAAGTATTTACCTGAGCCATGTCTAAATGAAGTATTTACCTGAGCCATGTCTAAATGAAGTATTTACCTGAGCCATGTCTAATTGAAGTATTTACCTGAGCCATGTCAGAATGAAGTATTTACCTGAGCGATGTCTAACTGAAGTATTTACCGGAGTCATGTCTAAATGAAGTATTTACCTGAGAAATGTCAAGATGAAGTATTTACCTGAGCCATGTCTAAATGAAGTTTTTACCTGAGCCATGTCTAACTGAAGTACGAATATGAGCTATGTCTTACTGAAGTTACTATGTGCAATGTCAAGATGACCTGATACAAACATCACATAAAATGCTGATTTTGTTTTTCACTGTCATCACAGCTCATATTCTGATCTTTCTTTGTATTCTTCTTTTCAAGTCCACAATATGCAAGGGTTAATAGGTCACAAACCTTGGCATATTTAGAGGCTCATGTCCAAGACAAAATTGTAAAATCATTCCATAAGCTTTAAATTACTCAAAATAAAATTTATTGATCTGTCATTACTTCACATATGAAGTTAACATTTTTGTTATCTCTGAATGTCAAAAGAATTCATTCAAAGAACGTACAGGTACAACCTATCTGACAAAAAATCAGGCACCTGTACATTGACTGCCATGTTTGTTTTTTACCTGTTTTCAAATGTTGTTCTTTGAATGAGTGATCGTTTGGGCGGAATGTAGGACGGTGGTCCTGAAGACGTGGGTCCTGCAGGAAGAGGTGCTGGCATCATGTTGGCAGGTACTCCCATCCGGTTTGCTGGAGCCTCCTGATCCGGCGGGTGGTACATCCGACTATATTTGGTATTTGGCTTTGTGGGGTAAAGTCTGCCATGTGGAACCGAATCTGTCGGCGACTGTAACTGTGAGACCTTTTGTTGTTGTTGCTGTTGTTGTTGTTGTTGTTGTGAGGCCCCTTGTTGTTGAGGCACATGTGGGGTATACATCCGTGGCTGTGCTTCGTCAGTAAAGGTTGGGCTTGGCCCATTCTGACCGAACACGGGCTGACCGTGTCCCTGTGGTGAAGTGGGACTACGGGCTCCGTTACCATAATATTGCACCGGGTGCTGCTGCTGTTGTTGCTGTTGATGTTGATATTGTTGCTGTTGTTGATAGAATGGTTGTTGTTGCTGAGAGTTGCTCCCCCACTGGGCTTCCATACCTACGACCATGATACAAGCAGAGCGGATGTGTGTGAACTGCTGCTATGTCCCATAGTCACCTGTACCACGGCTCTATTCGCTCATATCAATCTCCTAATCTTGATATAACTGTCCCCTCATTGATCAGTCATAGCACACCTTGTTGACGAGGCCCTTATCTACCTGCCGGTCTATCCATTTTGCTGGCATATATCTCTCTCTCTTTTTGCACTTTGAGTGTTTAACGTGTGTGTGCTATAAGCGTCCACTGCGGGCTAAGTAGGTCAGGCTGTGATTAATCAGAGGGCCTTCCCCCATGATGGTGGTGGTGTGGCGTGGCTTGGCTGTGTGCCAGCCTGGCTAGGTGCTGCTCACCGGCCCAGAACAGGCCACCCCTGCTGCCCCCTGTGATCACCCTCACACACACACACACTCACACACTAACCCCCTGACCCAGCCCAGCCCAGCCCAGCCCAGCTCCAAACTCAACCCTACCACCACACCTGTGCAGGAGGTACCGGTAGCCATGAACAACAACAACGCATGTCGGACATGCTGCTTATCAAGCTGGCACTTTGCCAAGGACTGATGGAGAGCGACGTACCTGTGAATGTGTTCGGCAGAGTGGGGAGGTATCTATGGTGGCACGTATCGCTGTGCAGGCAGGGCCGTGTACGCAGGCAACGTGCCGCTGAGATGGACGCATTCTATGCCAGTTTGGCAGCTGACACTTCTACCAAGCTCTACCTGCCTGTACCACTGCTTCATAAATTATTCCACAGTGATCCACTTCTGGCAATGACAGCTCCCCCCTCCCTCCCCTCCTCCCTAAGTCCTACCTCCTGTCACCATGGCTAGCTGCATTAACACTTACTACCAGAATTAATTATGTTCATTGTTCACGTAGCCATCTATTTTAGCTAAAAATGCGACCATTTCTCTATCAACCTTAATGACATTGAAAACTCACGATGCCAGCAGAGGTTGGACCGGTATGTGTATAAAATATAAGCTGGTTGTCTTATGTCTATCTATCAAACATTATGTCTGCTTTATATGGGTTGCCATAAGAGACACATGTGCAAACAGAAGCCAGTTTCTCTGAATAAAACTTGAGGCTGGGAGCTGTAAAATATAATCAGGAGTGGCTAAATGGGTGTGCAAGAAGCACTAGATCGTGCCAGCTACCATCGGGGGACTGCAGCATCAGCAAGCCTCATTCCCAACACTGTCGTAACCCACAGCAACCACACTGCACCTGACAGTGCCCTCTGGTGAATAAACCACCAACATGCTGACAACTCTAACAATTTGGGTTTCTATATTTAAATCATGTGCAGCTCTTTAAAAAATATCTACCATTACTGTTAAAAATAATTCATATCTGTATGCGAGTCTCAGCTTATGTGCTACTACTTCACATCTTTGACATATAATGTTTTTCAAAAGCAGTCCCCAAAATTGTCTTACCTCAAGTAACGTATCATTAAAGTGCTTATATTAACTGATTGAAGTTTCACATTTATTTCTAAGATTCCAGCTTTAAGACTAAAAAGAAATCATCACAGCACACCTCCTTGGTAGGCCAGCCTCAAAAATAAATCAGACTTGAAGGTAGCAGGTCTTCATTAAGAACAACTGGTATATATATTTGCATATCAATGCTTGAGGGCAAGTTGCCATGCTTTTTGTGCCAACATTGTTGACCCAAGACGGCATTATTAATAATATTATTACATTGGCCAGTATCAAACATCCCTTCTTTTGTTACCTGACAGGTAAATATGAAACTTGCACAAGGCAGATATTCTCAAGAATAAATACCTCATGTTCAAAAAGCAAGAAATATTTACCCCAACATTGTACCTGTGTCGTCCAAATCTGACCAACTTCCATAAACATTGGGAAAATATGGCAAACAATTAGAAAGCTCAGCTGATGGAAAACAAAGGATTTCAACTGAATAATACAACAACAAAAAAACTAATTAACAAAACACAATTGTGACTGGCCTTGATAGGGGACCAGTGTGTATTCACCATTTTGAAGACAAAAGTGCAATTAAGGAATCTTAAATGGGTCAAACATCAAACATCCACTATTAACACATGCCAACTACTGAATATTCACCATGTCACCTTCTGGTGGACTCTGAGTTTGAGCTTTCTTTTGAGACTCCCATTACTGAACCCCATAAGAACCCTCTGTCTATTACGGACACTCCCTAACTTTTCTTACTACATTTCTCATTATTTCTCAATATCAAACTTGCAACTTGATACCTCAGAAGAATTTCTCCAATTAAAAATTGTAGTGACCATAATTTAAAAAATGTTCCAATTTATCCACAACACAAGAGTTAATTCACCCAAATTGCAATTATACACATAGATCAATTAGCACAAAAATTCAATATATGTTAACAAACTTATAAAAATATATTTTCCCCCTAAAAACAGAAGACCAACAGACACAGACCCTTAAAGTTTCAGATCACCCAGAGTGTATTTGTTACACCAGCTTTTCACCACATTAATACTATCTTATATTCAATCACAGGCGAATTCATTCATACAGAAACCAGAGCTACCAACCTATTGCCAATAGTATTGGACAGACCGAGCACTCCTCCACCAGCCCAGCAATGCAACTCTTCATGACAGCACACATGTTAATCAAAATCAAAAGACACATTTCCCTAGTAACTGGTTAGATTGATATGGTCATCTCCATGTATTTTGGTGGTTGTGGCAAGTTGTGATCAGACCTAATGTTATTAGTACCATGCTCACTCACGCATGCTCTCTTCTACACAATGTTAGAAAAAAGAAAAGAACTAAAACAAATATAGGATAATAAACAATTTTATTGCTCAAAATTACTTAAGACTAAATTACAATACGTGTTTATACATCATACTTTTTTTATTATATTGTAATTTTACAAGCATTTTTTTTTCTAAACTCAAATTCTCATGCTTGGTTAAAATATGATACATGCTGACAGCAGTGTTTACCCGTAGCGGGCTGCCTAATGATAGAATGTCATGGGACTATAGACCATCTATATTACTGTTATGGAATGTTATGGTGCACTACTAAGCAACAAGCTATTGAGAAAAAGATCAGGGTGCATTCTGGGAAAATCGTTTAAATTAACAAACCTGTATAATATAACAATGATGAAATTGATTTTCCCCATGAACATTTAATATAATTTAAAACTATTTTTTTTATAATACAAAAAAAAAATTTAAAAATCCCTTCACCTAAATTACCATAATAAAATGACTTAAGTCCTTAAAACCATTTTATAATAATTTTAAGCTCTGACCACAACCACCTGATACTGGAGGCAATTTATATTAAGTATGGAATGTTTAGAATATTCTGGATATCGGTGAGGCTGGAGAGAGGACCCTGGACTGTGTGTATATATATATGTGTGTGTGCAACTTACAGACAGACCCCTTCACTATGTGTACAGCTTTATCCTTAACTATATACTAACCACTGACTGTATAAATGGCTAACTGGCTTTGGAGGATGGAGGCAGAAGAATCAAGCTTACTGCAAGTGAGAGACCCTATGTGATGGGTATTGAAGGCTGGATGTAAGAACACAGGGAAAAGACAGAATGTTGATCAAGACCATCAAAGCTTAACTACACACTTAGTTATTCTGCTGCACAGCAAGCTCAGTCCCCTCAGCAGAAGAAAGGACAAAGCCAAAGACTGGGAAAAGTAGGGGCAGCTTATCTGTAACCTTAGCATAAAGATAACACTCTTATATATATAAAAAAAATCTACAGCTGCGAAATCAGGCTTCAAAACATCACATGAGGATGCAGTTTCATTATGTTTCTTGGTTATTTAAATATATAAATATATGCAACTGCTATCTTGTAGCTTTGACAACCTTTTTGTGTTTGAACAAGATACACTGACTGTTCACATCTATGTGTGAACAAATGACCTCACACTGTTAAGCATGCTCCCTTATATGGACAAGTCACATATTTACATAGGCATGCACTGGTTATCATGACAACAACAAGCAAATGTATAATTCCCAACTTTCATTTCTTTTGATTAAATCCAAACATTTTTTTTGTTATGGTAACTTCTGTTCCCATGACAACAAAATGCAAATTTATCACACTGAACTCTAGTTCCTTGGAATTATATTTGAGCATCTGTTGCCATGACAATATTAAAATCTATATAAACACTGAACAACAATAAATCATGCTAAAATCTATTATACAACAGTAAAACATTAAAATGTTTTGTGTACACATGAACTTGAATTTATTGTAATCATTTCAGATAACATTGTAATAATTTACACTTTCAAAGTTACCGTACACAAAAACATGATTCTTTTAGTGTGATGCATACAGTAATATTATCATACAAAGTGGCTGATTTATTTTTTATTTTGACATGATATCAGAAATATATACTTTTTTAAAAATAAACAATGTGCAAATATTACTGTATGCATTAAACATCTAAGCTCAATTTTATGAAGTTTGATGATTGTGAAATATATGAATCGTCAAACTTGGCAAGCAATAATATAGTGATCTGACTCACAGTGGGTTCTAACACAAACGGTCAAACGGACAACGCTAGCAGCAAGACAACAATGTTGTAAGTTGTATTAAGCAATTTAAACACTGACCCTGATCTTTGGGGGATGTCGTTTTCGTCAACAGGTTTTCCTGGCGCTGATTCGACTGAGAAACTTTTCTGTAGGGTGGTGTGGATAGGAGGGGGGTGTCCATCTGTATCCGGACGGGACAAATTACAAACATACATATAACATCTACATAGCTCATACATAGATACAACGCCATTGTGTGGTTAATAAAAAAATAAAATATACTATGCCCTACGTACAAACTTCATTTACTAATTTAGCAGTATAAATCATATTGCGTTGCAGAGAAATATATATTTGAATATATCTGTATATAATCATTCTTAAATTACTTGATATGCACATCAATGGTGCCCCCTATCTGGAATGTATAATTTTGATACCAGGGGGCACCACCAAGCAGACATAGATTGAACACTTGTCTTGGTCTAAGTACTACTAGTTTTACGCTGGTGTCTCGTTTACGACTACATTTAAGGGACTACTAGTGAATGCTCCTCCCGAGGTTGTCGGGGTTCTGGTCTGTGGTCCTTACTGACCCGTTGTGTCTGGGGGTAGGCTCTCTGTCAGATAGGAAGGTTTGGCTATTGTCAGCAGGACGCGTTCCTGTGTGGCTTTCAGGGCTCCTACTGCATCCTCATGTGACACATTCTCCAGATTTAATTCATTTACCTAGAGAAAAAAAAAACCACCAATGTATTTATTTCTCTTCAATCGCAGTTTAACTTCCCATTAAATGTCGTAAAACAATTGTATTGTAATTTTTAAAAAACAAAAAACATCATGCAATCAAATCAAAATTGAAGGCCTTTCATTAGAGTTATTGATAGAAATTTCAAAGAATGCAACAAAAGCCAGACATTTTAGACATTGATTTATAAGTAATCACACCTTATCTTACACTTTAAACTATTCACATTAAAGTATTATATATTTCTAGTTTGAAAAAGAATTTTGCAATAAGAACAGAGTAGGACGTACAGCTATAAGTCTATCTCCGACTGCAAGTCTGCCGTCCAACTGGGCTGCCCCACCATCAATAACTTTGGTTACAAAAATACCATTGTCCCCTGGAATGTGTTGGTTGCCTAGGCCGCCAGCAATGCTGAATCCTAGACCTGAAACAGGACACAAACAATTCCAACATTAATGTTATAATCAAATAATAAGAAATGACTGCAACCCTGATACAAAAGAGAAAGATGTATACTCATTAAATGAGCCTATATAAAGAACAAATACAGTAAATTGAAACATGTCTTTAAAATATATTTTAAAGGGGAATAAATAGAGAAATAAACTGGTCAGGAAAGAGAATGAACATCAAATGGAGTACAGAAAAACTTATTTGAATGCATATTTCATGTTTTTCAATACCTTGTTCAGCTTTAGAGAATAAATGTAGCGAAAATCTTAGCACATTGCAGTTGCGGGTTACCATCTTTGTTTACTATTTTCAATCAAAGTATTCACTTTAAGCAGTAACCCATAATTGCACTAGTTGTTTAATAAAAAAATTGCCTTACCTTTATTTCCCTTGACCAATTCTATTTCCATTACATTTTCAATAGGTGCTTTTAACCTTTTAACAACCTGAAAAATAAAATAACATTTCCTATTTACAAAATGGAAAAACATATTAGTTCAAAGGTTAGTGAAATCCAACCATTTTGTTTTATTTTCTGTTGAAATCAATAAAAATTCATAATTTCAAAACTTGACATATAATTGATATAAGCAGTAAGCCCACTGACCAAAATGGGCCATAATTCATTGTATAAAGCTTTGCACAATTTCAGATAATACAACTATACAGATTTCCAGAAAAGACCTCTCAACTGTAAATCAAGGTCACTCAAGGTAGAAAGAACTTTCTGTTATCCCATTTAGAGGCATCATAATGTCTATTATAATCCTTAAATGTCTTTGAATCCTCAAAAAGATAATGTTTAAAATTTGCTTGGCACATGTGAGTCTAGTGTGGGACATAATTAATCTGAAAGTATGACCTTGTCATGTCAATCTGGGTCACCAATTTAAAACTTCATTAAAAATTTCTTATATAGTACAATGTGCCTTGATCTTGCAGTCCAAGTGGTGCCACCTATTGTCAGTTTTGGTGGTATATTCTGGCAGTTCACAAATCCCCAATGCTGAATATATTCCACCAGGTGGCACCACAGAGCTGCACACATGAACACTCCCGTTACTAATAAATATTTTGTGTACATGGAGAACATGTTTTAATAACCAAGTTTCCATGTAATCTGTAATTTTATTTCGCCTTGTATTAAGAAGTGAGCATGATACTTCTTCATAGGCTGTGCCTCTCTGCCACCTACCAGTTTGACAGTGTTTCCAGCCCGCTTGAGCGCATCGACAGCTGCGGCGTGCGTTACATTCACTGTGTCTACATCATTGACTGACAGGATTATATCATTGGTCCTGCAATAACAAGAAAACACCACCATTATCATTCACATTCATATAAAAAAATTAATTGTCATCTGCTGGACAGTGTGCTAAACTTGATATTAACGTTTCCTATTTTTGAGCTACTTTCAGTCTGACACCTTATTAAATTTTAATCCAATAATCTATTTGGATGTTCATCACCATGACAAAACAAGGTTTCTTTGGCCACGCCTGAATGCACCCTGACTAGACTTTTATCATGTCAGATTTATGTGGGACAATTTTATAGATGCAACTGTCAATATAAGAATAACCAGACAAATCTCTTCTTATTTGAACCAGTCTTGTTCATCAAGTGAGCAGGTTTTTTTTTTTTTTTTAGGCGACTCGTTAGGGACGTGATGGTTAACTACTGGGTCCAGGATACTGGCTGTCTCATTAAAGTGACCTGCATTCACCAATTCCCACAGATAATCAATGTTCCGCCATAGCTGTGCCAAGGTCAAGACTGCAATTCATCAACTCCAAATCACTTTTTTTTTTCAATCATAAAACAAGGCTAATGGCTACAGTCAATTTCCAAGATTGGAGACAAAAGCAAGCTTGATATGGGGTTCAGGATCAAATGTTATTTTTATAACATCTTGGCCTGTCATTTATACAGTTATTTGCAACGAAAAAGATATGTTCATAAAGTAATATCAAAATTTATCCTCAAAAGGAAAATGAATTGCTTATTCTCAATCAAACTTTGCCATCACTCATCCACCATTTTTTTCATTCACATATTCATAAAAGACTAATATTAACTGAGAGTTAACAGACAGTTTGAGTATATCTAAATCCAACTTTAATCGCTCCGGTTGAAGTGCGGCATGGCACTAAGTGTGAACTTACCTGAGTCTGCCATCGGCTGCAGCAGCGCCCCCTGCGATGATCTTAGTGATGTAGACACTGGGATCATCTCCGATATGGGGATTATCCGTGCCACCTGCGATGCTGAACCCCAGCCCTGCTCCACCCTGCAACCAACAAAATCACACTCACTACAAAGTCAAGCCAATCACCTCTCAGACAATAGGAAATAGGTTTAACTCTGTCTGACCGTTAGTCCTGTAAAGTACAGGGTCTGTCTGACTAAGGGACTTTCTGTTGTCTTACAAGATTTTGTCAAGAATATCTGAAAAATGCACACTCCTGAAAGTGGTAATTACCTTCTCAAAAGCTGAATACATGTGAATATATTTAGTCGTTGTTTAAAGTTTGTGCCTTGGTTGATTATAAATCAATCAGAATTTGAGAAATTTATATCTGCAGAATCCAATATGGTGTTAGGAGTGTACTGATAATCACTTGACTGGACAAAGAAAATGGGTCTGTCATGTAGTTTAATGATGAATTTGATGCAAAATGGCAATGATCGGTTAAATTAGTGCTGGACACAAGGTCAGGTTTTATGTGCATTGAGCCAGTCCATGCAAAGAAGTATCCGACTCAGTCTGACACTTTTGTGTGTTCAGAATGAAGATATATAACTTCCCACCCTTCCCCATCTGGCATAAAAGGAGACACAAAATTTTGATGTTTAACAACATTGATATAAAACTTGGATCCAATTTCATGTTTTCCTTTTCAAAAAAATATTTTTTTTTACTTGTAATTAATTTGATCCATATGAAAGGCATGTGTGCTTTCAAAGCTGTCCAATTTAAACTAAAATAATGTTTAATAAAGCAAACTATTTGCCTGACTACAGGCCACACCCCCGGCCCACATCATCTCCTGTCTCTATCCTCCTTAAACAACCAACCGTAATAACCCAGTTCAAATTGAATTTCACCATTCAAACTCAATCCAAATAAACAACCCAAATTAAATTTGCCGATCTGCTGTTGGTGATCATTAATACAAAAGGGTGATTATGACTGGGAGCGTAGAACATGGAAGGCCTTGGGCGAGGTAACCGATCACCATATTCGCAGCAATCAGCGAGCACAAATCTCACCAAATCACTCACCAGCTCTGCAAAACATTCTGCTGTATGTACCACAAATTCTCCACTAATTACACTATTCCCCTGTTGCAGAGAGTTTTACAAGGTTTTAATAGGTTTGAATATTTAAATACAACAAACAAGCTGGGACAGAGGTGTAGTCGTCTATGAGAGGTGGCATTCATTGGGATTCCTTTTAAAGGAAATGCAACATTCCCATTTGTTCAGTGATCAGCTTGTCCCATTCATCTGTTCACAGTTGTGATATATCTGCCCCTCGAGTAAGTTTCATCTACCCTCCCACTCAGTCAACTGTGATCTACCAACTATCTCAGGCAGTTATAATCATCTCTCCCATTCAGCTAGTTATAATCTACCCTCCCATTTAGTCAGTCACATCTACCCTGTCATTCAGTCAGATGTGATCTACCCTGTCATTCAGTCAGATGTGATCTACCCTCCCATTCATTCAGTTGTGATCTACCCTCCCATTCATTCAGTTGTGATCTACCCTCCCATTTAGTCAGTCACATCTGCCCTATCATTCAGTCAGCTGTGATCTACTATCTCAGGCAGTAATAATCTGCCCTCCCATTCAGTCAGTTTTGATCTGCCCTCCCATTCAGTCAGTTGTAATCTGCCCTCCCATTCATTCAGTTGTGATCTACCCTCCCATTCATTCAGTTGTGATCTGCCCTCCCATTAACTCAGTTGTAATCTACCCTCCCATTCATTCAGTTGTGATCTACCCTCCCATTCAGTCAGTTGTGATCTGCCCTCCCATTCAGTCAGTTGTAATCTACCCTCCCATTCAGTCAGTTGTGATCTACCCTCCCATTCAATCTATTATAATCTACCCTCCCATTCACTCAGTTGTGATCTCCCCTCCTTTTCAATCAGTTGTGATCTGCTTACCCTTTCAAGTATGATCTCCTCATATTCCCATTCTCCTTCTCCATTTATCTGCAAATGTAAGAAAAAGATTCATATCAATATTGCACTTTAAATATATTTCATATCAAAGGATCTTAAAATACAAGTTAAACTCAATCTGTGAATTCTTTTGTTGTTGGATGTTTTCTCAAAAACAATTAAACAAAAGTTCCACTTTGAAAAATGGTTAAACCACACCTTTAGTCAATTTTGTAGACATAAACTCCGTTCTAAATTATGAGATTAGGCATTTTAAAATGCATTTCTCATTTGCTATCTAAGATGGATAGCTGCAACCTTGCTGTCATTCAAGTCAAAGGTATGCATGGACAGCAGGACAGACAAGAGGAACAACTTTATGATACATTTTGGCACTTTCAGTGGGCGAGAGATAAAACTGGTCAAGTGCTGAACTATCAACAGTGACAAATCATTCAAATGCTGTGTTATAAGTATGTCCCTAGAAAACCAGACCTGACAAGACCACATTTCTCATAATGGCAGACTACTCATATCCTAACCAGTGAGCAGTGGCCTTCCGCTGTGTTTCACCAGCAGTTCCCCCTGCAGGAAATGAAGAGAATATTGTGTTATAGTGTCTGTGGATGAAGGTACAATGTCCGTATTGTGTGAGTATATATTGGCACCTTATTACATGTACTGTTGTCTGCTAAGTCAATGTCTGGATTTGTTTACACCCATGTATGTTGCTGGAGTTGCCCTGTTTGTAGCCCAAGCAGTTTGTAGCCCAAGCAGTTTTTATTATGGGGTTTGTTGTGAGGCTTGTTATGCAGCTTGTTATACGACTTGTTACGAGACTTGTTGTGAGGCATGTGGTGAGATATGCTATGTTGCATCTTGTGTGGCTTGTTGTGTGGCCTGTTATGTTGCTTGTTACGTGGCTTGTTGTGAGGCTTGTTATGTGGCTTGTGATATGGCTTGTTGTGAGGCTTGTAATATGGCTTGTTGTGAGGCTTGTTGTTAGGCCTGTTATGTGGCTTGTTGTGAGGCTTGTAATATGGCTTGTTATGTTGCTTGTTACGTGGCTTGTGATATGGCTTGTTATGTGGCGGGTTGTGAGGCTTGTTATGAGGCTTGTAATATGGCTTGTTGTGAGGATTATTGTGAGGATTGTTATGTGGCTTGTTATGAAGCTTGTAATATGGCTTGTTGTGAGGCTTGTTATTAGGCCCGTTATATGGCTTGTTGTGAAACTTGTCAAATGGCTCGTTAAGAGACTTGTTACGTGGCGTGTTATGAGGCTTGTTGTGAGGCTTGTAACATGGCTTGTTGTGAGGCTTGTTGTTAGGCTTGTTATATGGCTTGTTGTGAGGCTTGTTATGAGGCCCGTTATATGGCTTGTTGGGAGGCTTGTTGTGAGGCCTCTTACGTGGCTTGTTATGGGGCTTGTTGTGAGGCCTGTTACGTGGCTTGTTATGGGGTTTGTTGTGAGGCTTGTAATATGGCTTGTTGTGAGGCCTGTTGTTAGGCCTGTTATGTGGCTTGTTGTGAGGCTTGTAATATGGCTTGATGGATTGCTTCTGAGGTGAGACCTCGGCACAGCCTCATTACAAACACTTCCCCTCCATTCATCTCTTATCACATCAATTGTGCTCATCTCCAACCATCATCATCAACTATCATATCTCCTCAACCACCATGCCTTCACGCCAAATACAAACCATTTCTCAATATTGCAGCAAACACCTCCAATACCATTATGGTCATTCAAACTTTGTAGGCATGCTCCTCTCCTCAACTGTTTTCCCCAGTAACAATATCAGCTGTTTTATTGTAAATACCTGCCATGGAATTCCACTTTTTTTCTATAATCTAACGCAACATCAGTCATTTAACCTTTGCTGCTTGAATGTCTAAGTGTACACTGATGATGTCCGAAAGCATATTTGAATTAAGCCGCACGGTGCTTCACATATTAAGACTGAAAACAGTTGGCGCCATCTTCATTATCAGTAAAACACATGTGATGGAAGCAGCTCAGACTGGCTGGGTGAACCGTTCAATTATCATGAAAAATGTGATGTGGCAGGTTGAAAAGTAATTAAAAGTTACCAATTATACCTATGTCCCATAACAAAACATTTTCTGGAGAGAAAAAAATTCAATTTTCCCACTGAGTGACAGAAATATGAGCATTTAAGATACAAGCCCACTAATTATTTTATCATGTCAGTTTGACTGCATTGATTTCTTCAAGCATCCACACTATTTTTGTTTCTTCCGCCTGCCATTATAAAACATGTCATCTTTGATGCATGTGCAAAAAACTCAGCGACACGGCAGAACAGCGGACACAGGCACACAGCGACGAAAGCTCCGCACTGTGCCATTATTTTTCTTGCTATTAAAATTTCATGTGTGAACCATAATTTAGGCATTTGTCCTTCATCCGGTGCACAGAGAGGGTTTTTTATTTGTTTGGAGTTGATGTTTCACATATGGTGACTCATCGTCTGGAGTGCAGTGTACTTCTATAATGATCTGTTTGTAATTTCAGGGAGCTCTTGAAAAATCCTCCAGTGTGTAGTGTACTTCTATAATGATCTGTTTGTCATTTCAGGGAGCTCTGTTGTGTGCAGTGTATTGAACCATCCTCCAGTGTGTAGTGTACTTCTATAATGATCTGTTTGTCATTTCAAGGAGCTCTGTTGTGTGCAGTGTATTGAACCATCCTCCAGTGTGTAGTGTACTTCTATAATGATCTGTTTGTCATTTCAAGGAGCTCTGTTGTGTGCAGTGTGTTGAACCATCCTCCAGTGTGTAGTGTACTTCTATAATGATCTGTTTGTCATTTCAAGGAGCTCTGTTGTGTGCAGTGTGTTGAACCATCCTCCAGTGTGTAGTGTACTTCTATAATGATCTGTTTGTCATTTCAAGGAGCTCTGTTGTGTGCAGTGTGTTGAACCATCCTCCAGTGTGTAGTGTACTTCTATAATGATCTGTTTGTCATTTCAAGGAGCTCTGTTATGTGCAGTGTGTTGAACCATCCTCCAGTGTGTAGTGTACTTCTATAATGATCTGTTTGTCATTTCAAGGAGCTCTGTTGTGTGCAGTGTGTTGAACCATCCTCCAGTGTGTAGTGTACTTCTATAATGATCTGTTTGTCATTTCAAGGAGCTCTGTTATGTGCAGTGTGTTGAACCATCCTCCAGTGTGTAGTGTACTTCTATAATGATCTGTTTGTCATTTCAGGGAGCTCTGTTGTGTGCAGTGTGTTGAACCATCCTCCAGTGTGTAGTGTACTTCTATAATGATCTGTTTGTCATTTCAAGGAGCTCTTTTGTGTGCAGTGTGTTGAACCATCCTCCAGTGTGTAGTGTACTTCTATAATGATCTGTTTGTCATTTCAAGGAGCTCTGTTATGTGCAGTGTGTTGAACCATCCTCCAGTGTGTAGTGTACTTCTATAATGATCTGTTTGTCATTTCAGGGAGCTCTGTTATGTGCAGTGTGTTGAACCATCCTCCAGTGTGTAGTGTACTTCTATAATGATCTGTTTGTCATTTCAAGGAGCTCTGTTGTGTGCAGTGTGTTGAACCATCCTCCAGTGTGTAATGGACATCTATAATGATCTGTTTGTCATTTCAAGGAGCTCTGTTGTGTGCAGTGTATTGAACCATCCTCCAGTGTGTAGTGTACTTCTATTATATTCCTTGCATATTCTCATGGAGCGCTGTCATGTGCAGTGCTGTTGTATAACAAAGCTAATCAGAGGACACCTCAAAAGAGAGTGAGATTTGTTGTGTGCTTGTGTTGCAGTCTCCGTTCAGAGGGCTGCAGTGGTAACAACTTCACCTATGGGCAAAGGACAGCATACATGTATGTGCCTACAATATACTGGTCCGAGTCCATCTGTCATTCCTTTTGCATATGCATGGGTGTGCCTATAATATATAAACTGGTCCCAGTCCATCTGTTATTCCTTTTGCATGTGCATCGGTGTTTCTATAATATATAAACTGGTCCCAGTCCATCTGTCATTCCTTTTGCATGTGCATGGGTGTTCCTATAATATATAAACTGGTCCCAGTCCATATGTCATTCCTTTTGCATGTGCAGGGGTATTTCTATAATATATATACTGGTCCCAGTCCATCTGTCATTCCTTTTGAATGTGCATGGGTGTGCCTATAATAATATATAAACTGGTCCCAGTCCATCTGTCATTCCTTTTGCATGTGCATGGGTGTGCCTATAATATATAAACTGGTCCCAGTCCATCTGTCATTCCTTTTGCATATGCATGGGTGTGCCTATAATATATAAACTGGTCCCAGTCCATCTGTCATTCCTTTTGCATGTGCAAGGGTGTTTCTATAATATATAAACTGGTCCCAGTCCATCTGTCATTCCTTTACCGTCTTCCTTTCAAGGTTCATTGGATCAGGAAGAGGTTCCCTTCACACAGCAGTAGAAGGTCACTCTTTCTACTTCTCTGAGAGCATAACACCCTCCTGTCTTACATAACTGTATGAGGTAAGGCCCTTCTCTGATCTTACAGGACAATCACCTCTTCAAAGACCAGAACCATTTTTTTTACAGAACCATGAGCACCACCAAATCTTACTCACAGAATCATGAATTACAAAAACCACCATGACCTCCAACCCTAAAGAATCATAAAGTTCTCCCCACAGAACCATGAACTTTAACAATACTTATGAGGGCATCACTTCTATTAAAAACCCATTTCACTCAGTATAATATGTCCATTTGCCCTGATTTCAAAGACAAGCTTTACTATAGTTCTAGTGTAATTTTGGAAGAATAAAACTTTTTCATTTCTATACAATTGTGAGAGAATTGTAAAGCTCGCACATTTGACATTGAAAACATCTGCATAAAACTGGTCCATTTGTTTCTTACAACCTTGTGAGATCCAGGTAATCCTGTGGATAATTGCTTTCTTACATTTGGCACACCTGTACGAGCAGTCACTCTCCCGATCTGTACTGTCCCGATCTTCTCCAATTATCACTCACTTTCATGCTTCTTTATATGTATATACTGTACATAAAAAGCTCCCACAACTAAACTGGCTCATTTCAACCTTGTTGAATACTGTGCAAGAAAGCTCTATAAAGCCATATTCCATTGGCGTCAAAGAATAGCACTGCACCAGAAGCAATCTGAGTGATGATATTATGAGAATATCAGAAATATATACGCTTCTATGATGGGTAATAACTCATATGTAGAGAAACGTATGAAGCTCAAGCCATTATTTGTTTCTTAGAAATCATCATGCAATAAATCCTGAGATGGAAACGCCATGCAGTCACCGCCAGTGGAGTTAGTCAAATTTGCATACGAAAAAAAAAGTTACGGTTACCAAACAAGCCTCAAGCTTTCACGTGGCTGAATAGGTAAAAGTTAGGCAAAAGTCATTCCAGTTTACTGTGTATATTATTATCACATGCCTTTTTATGTGAGAAAAGAATGGATAGAAATGTGCATTTAAAGACAATGTCATACATTATCATAGGTCATGGCTTGAAGGGGGTCAGTTTCAGCACCATCAGTCTGCAACCCACATACAAACCAATCTCCGCTCAGTTACGCGAATAACAATCAGTGTCATGGCTTGGTTAGTAATATTACAAGTTATTACCAGGAAATGGCATAAGATTAATATATTGCAGGGTTATATTGTTACATATTATAAAGATAAATATAGATATAAATGTGAGAGACAAAGAATATTTACATAGTTCACAACAAGCTTTATTTGATGCATTTTATGAAAGTGAATATTAGAGGCTAGAGATTTCAACCAGTTTTTTCAGGCTTATCATTACAGTGACAGCAGGAAAGTACATGTTCACCTCATGACAAAGACTGGGTTAATCCAGAAAAGAGAGAGATAATCTCAGCTTATCATACTCACATAATCTCCACTCAGTGGTTCTGTTGTCTGTGGCTGCAATGACAGAAAAAAAAATCTTGGTCAATATTACAGATCTATAACAAGATTTTGTTTTTGTAATAGTACAAAGTCAGATAAAACCTGCACCTGAAATGAGAGAGAAGGTTAAACCATGGAAATGTTAAAATGGAAAAAGCCATATTGACAATTTGGGAGCAGATAATATAAGCAATAACAATACAAATGCTGTCTACATGTGTATTAAAAACAGAGGCGGTGTCTTGACACAATATCATTACTTACTGAAAATGTATTCATGTATGTGAAGCCTTCAGTAACTTTGACACTTATCATCAGAAGTAAGTAAAATGAACTGAGTATCACCTAGCAGTAAATTGCATGAACACAGTATAATCTAGTAGTATCAAGCACAAACTATGTACCTCTTAGCAGTAACTAGGCTGAATTCTGCATCATTTGGTTATGATTAAAACTAATTCAGTATTATGTGCAAGTAACTGGTATGAACTGTAGTTAAGTGGTAACTAGCGACAGCTCTGGATTTCTTGGCTGTAACTAGCAAGAACTGTATGTGACTTGGTTGGAACTAGCCAATCACAATACTGATTCTGGCAGTAGCCTTCAGTTCATTTGTCCTCTTTTACATTTGATTGTAAACAAAACATATATCTTTTCATTCTCTTCAAATGTACTTGGCAGTGACATGACATCGTTCTCAGTGAAATGACAGTTCTTAAAGCAGGTGCATGGAAATATATTGACAGCAGCCAGAAAGGCACTTTTTTAAAACAGTTATTAAATGACAATATTTGACAGTCCCATCTGGTAATTGGCAGCTGACAGCACAAATATGGGCAGGAGGCTGGAGGAACCCAAGATGGTAGCTCTACTTACATTTCTATAGCTAACCTAGTTGAGGTGGGGACTTTATGAGATTTCCACCACTTTGATAGTAATAACCCCCTTCCTTGTAGCCTGAGAGGAATGATCAGATGTCAGGCCTCTGTCATGGCCACTAAAGCTCGCTAGTAAAGCCCTCCCTCAATACCACTGACATAACAAACCCTGCCACTGCGTTGTGCCGCCAGTCCCGCCACTGATGCACCACCACAATAGATACCAACGTAATGCTCCACGATCTAAAATCAGGGAGAAATCTTGTAAAGACAGCAGGTCACTGATCAAGGCATGCGGCTTAATGAATTCATGACCATCAAAACAGTGCTGCCACACAGCGTGGGGACAGTGCTGCCCCCCAGTGAGGAAACCATATTGGCTGCATACGGGCCTGGGCTTGACCGAGGCAGATATCAGGTCTCTCCACCTGAGGCAGACCTGAGGCAGACCTTGACAGACCATCTCAGCCACCTTATCATTATCCTTCTCCTTTGGAAGGATTCATTTTCTTCTCATGTCATCGCCAGCCATGCCGCTGATGAGATGTGCATTCTGGGAGTTGGCAAAGTGGCCGCACTCTGTTCTTAGCAGGCCCACTGTGCACAACGTCTGTCCTCAAGAGTCAGGGCCTCGCTGGCAGGTGCAGCTGCAATTATAGCTCATCCTGACCTTTTATAACCATGGGCAAAATGAGATCGACCACCTGTGTTTTATTCCGAGTCTCGCTGTCTTAAACATACATTGCTCTTTTCAGTCATCATACAAGCAGCTTAATATAGGATGATACTCTTCAGTGTAATACAACACTTCTTCTATTTAAATATTTTGATATATCAACACTAATATCGGATTAAAAATAGGCAGCTTATGCGTTTAAATCCAACATGATCTCCCAAAACAATGCAACACTGCGGGAACCTAATCTTCTTTGGTTTTGTTGATTAATGTTCCAATGAGAATACAATCAGGTTTTACAGAATTCTACATGTACATAACAGATCAGGTTTTCTTTAACCTTTAGCATTTTGAAGTCAGACTGTTATGTCATCTTTATCAAGGTTATAGGATTCCATAATATTGCTCATATATTGGAGGCCAACCTCCTTTATCCTGGCCATATGCAAAGTTATGTACATATTGTTACTTAAATTACTGAAGGGATGCAGGGTCTAAAATACAAACAAATACAAATGGTTGACATGACTTGTGACTGTAGAAGTATTAACCAGAGGTTGACATGACTTGTGACTGTAGAAGTATTAACCAGAGGTTGACATGACTTGTGACTGTCGAAGTATTAACCAGAGGTTGACATGACTTGTGACAGACCAGTACTGTCAGGAAATTGACACGATATATGACTTTGAGTTGAGGTTGACATGACTCATGACCAAACTAGTACTGTCATGAAATTGACATCAAATATGACTTTGAGTTGAGGATGACGTGACTCGTGACCAGACCAGTACTGTCAGGAAATTGACATCAAATATTACTTTGAGTTTAGGTTGACATGACTCATGACTAAACCAGTACTGTCAGGAAATTGACACGATATATGACTTTGAGTTGAGGTTGACATGACTCATGACTAAACTAGTACTGTCAGGAAATTGACACGATATATGACTTTGAGTTGAGGTTGACATGACTCGTGACTGGACCAGTACTATCAGGAAATTGACATCAAATATGACTTTGAGTTGAGGTTGACATGACTCATGACTAAACCAGTACTGTCAGGAAATTGACACGATATATGACTTTGAGTTGAGGTTGACATGACTCATGACTAAACTAGTACTGTCAGGAAATTGACACGATATATGACTTTGAGTTGAGGTTGACATGACTCGTGACTGGACCAGTACTGTCAGGAAATTGACACGATATATGACTTTGAGCTGAGGCAGACATGACTCATGACTGGACATGGGGGCTTCATGCAGTCACGTTCTTAGAATGGTTTATCGCCAATGTGACACGCAGATACCACAAAAATCACAAATCCAATTAGGGCCCAGATATGGTGACTTGAGGGAGGTGTGTTCTGCTGGCCCATATGGGACACGTCTGACGCAGTCAAATCAGCGCCAGGCCCCGTCCTCTGCGGCAGATTACATATGACAATGTTCATTAGGACCCTGACCATGATGGCGTGGTAGCAGGCATGGGAAGAAAGCCCAGCCATCAGGACAATCTTCACAGATCAATACACGATTTAAAGTCCTATTTTTTGCTGCACTTTAGATAACCATTATAATGAGACCTTTATCCCCATATAGACCTTAAGTATCAGCCCGCACCAGAGCCAAGGTCATGTCAATATACTGCAACTTGCAGGTCGCTTATATTAAAAGACGGCTCAAGATGGATGGTGCTCGATGGTTCATGATAGTTGCTGTGCTGTTTCCCGGGGAAATCTTCTCATATCACTGCTGGGATCATGAAATTAACAGGACTCATATCACAAACTCATAACGCCATCAAGAGTCAATTTTGTACAATTATGCCTACAAAATATTACATCTAGTGGCAGCATATGGAGTATAAAAGGCTTGCATATCTCTGGTAAAAAAATGATAAAATCTCTCAGTTGAACATTCACATACACATATATAAGTTAATACTGAACTATTCTTTTCTGATCCATATGCTAGATGTAATATTTTGTCAGCATAATTGTACAAAATTGATGCAAACTAGGTCTGGGATACTTCATTGAAATATACAGATTAATGCAGGATAATTCATTATTTGCTCAGGGATAATAACACGAGTGACATTCCGTGGAGGGAATTAAGCAACACTGACAGAGGCCCCGAAACATTACACCAGCTGTACGCTTGTCTGGTGTTTAATGAAATTTGTCAAATTTTTAATCAATTTAATTTGAGTTTTATATGAGTATGCTTGTCATAATTGTGGTGGAAACACAACCCATCTATCATCTCCCTTCTCACATCTGCCGTTTATTAATCTTTTGATATTCAACCATCCTTGCGATAATCTGACAGCCATTATGCTGTATATTTCTACACATTAATCCAAATTACACTCTGAGAGTATATTGTAGAAAATCGTTTAAGGCCAGTTTTGTTTACTTTGTATGAAATATATCAATAAAATAGTATTCAATTGGAAGGAAAACATTAAAGTATCATATTCAGCACGAATACAAATTTTGATTATTGCATGGAATTGAACTTTACCTTTTTGTGGCATAAAACAAAACCGATAAGCAAAATGTTTAACATTTTGTGCAACAGAGACCTTTTGCTTTACCTTTTTGGAGGTACATAAAATGTTTTTGGGGGTAGCCTTAATTTTTTATCATTTTACATTATTCTTATTTTTTTCTTTCAAATATTTTATCCAATTAATCTACAAACAATACACAAATAGCATAACATTTCCACCCATCCCGCATGATAAGTCTTGTGTGAATAGATTTACAAGTGATGATGAGGGTGGAGATATTGCCAATTAATCGTGGTTTTCTGTTCACAGTGCTGAGGACAACGCACTCTTCATTTGCCAACTGACATTTCATTGTGTGCCTGACGTGTCACAATATACCATAGAGTGTGATTGGTGCCGTCAGCAAACAACTGCCCCCTGCAACAGGGGGGGTCAGTGGGGCATAATTCGCCCACAAAAAAGTGACAATAAGGGGTCAAAGAGGGGGCCATTCCCCAGATTGATACCGCAGCTTATATTGGACAAGTGAACGGTCCCGCGGCACAAAATACTGCAATAGACAAACACTTGGGCGAGGGATCCATCATTGTAGCTAGACAAACAAGGTGGCTTGGGAGCATTCATTATTCTAACAAGCACACAGGTGTCGTGGTCCCAGTGACCTTTGCAGCATCAGCTGGGTGCCCCCATCTCATCTATCTCCTCCTATATGTTCATGTATAGATACACTCGTATAGATACACTCGTATAGATACACTCACATAGATACACTCACACAGATACAACTGCTATCCACTTATATAAATTTTCCTGCTGGTTTGTTCCATGCGCTAATGGTCAAGGCATAATGCGTATTAAGTATTAAATGACTTCTACATTTTCTCAAGAAGCTCCTGTTCCATATCCATCTCTATGAGTGAAAACCACATAAGCTTTTCTAATAAACCTTTCTGTGGTAGAGTATCACCCTGACTATGCATCCCAGATATATTTCAGATATATTGACTTGCAAACATCAAATAAGGCCATACATTCCATGATATATGACCTTCTTCCCATTTTTCATCTACTTCAACATTGTAGACAGTGTTGCCACCATCTTTGTGTCAGCATTGAGTGTCTGTCATCCATCATTGCTTTCAAAGACCTTTTTTCTCTCTCTCTCCATGAACTTTTCCTTTCTGTTGTCCCACCCATATATTAATTAACAATCTCAAGGAGTTCATTTTGTCCGAAATCAAATAACATCAGAAATTCTAATAAATTCTATGAATACTATCCTATAATAATATCTTACACCAAACGAACTGTTAAGATTCTGACAGAGTCTCAATGTTCTTCTCACCTGAGCAATAGCAACTTGAGCCTTTTCCTCTATAGTACTGTTCGTTGACGGTGCGACAACGTGATTACAAGGACGACCACAATGGCCTGCCGTCACCACACCTGCCAAGTGCATTGTGGGTAATCTAATTATTAGCATTTGTGCTCTACATCCCCTTTTGCTGCCTCATGTTTAACCCCATTTGGACTAATCTCTCACGCAATGTCCTTGTCCTTGTCAAGACATCAAATTCTCTGAGGAGTACTAAGGTTGCAAAAGACGGCTGGGGGGATGGGTGCATCTTGCTCTGGTAAGAGCCCAGTATATGTACATGCTGAGAATTCATAAGAGCTGCATTCTTTACACATTACTAAATCAGCACTTTGTACATAGTTGTCAAAGATTCATACTGCAGAAATCAAAATCAATGCTTTTGATAAGACAATGGCTACTACAATTTGCAGAATTTTTTGCAGCATCGAAGCAGAAGTCATCAGTCTTGGCACCATTAAGTGTGAAGTATGCAAGGTGGCCGGATACCTGCGGGCTCTGCTAGGCTCTGCTAGGCTCTGCTAGCCTCGGTAAGTATTCACACAGCTCCTAACTGATCCTCAGGTCATATGTGACGCCTACAATATGGCTCAGACTGCGTGCATCAGGAATATATACCCCAGCCTGCTCCCATATCACAAACCACATAGCTCCATTAACATGATCCTTATCTCTTTTATCCTTAACTGGTCGGATCTTACTTTATACTATATATATATATATATACCACTTTATTTGTATCATCTATTTTCTCCATGAACTGATTTGAATAACCATTCTTTGTTTAATGTGACTTGTTTGGCTGAGTTGCAGCCCCCTCCCTCCCGGACCATCATAGCACATAAAAGGTTCATAAGGGATGGTAACAATCAAGTGACTTGTTTGAATACCCAATATTTCTTCCATATTACTTGAATTGCATGACACTGCTTTCCTCTTACATCCCTCTAAATAATTTTCATTCAAATCTATTTTCTCAATGTGACTTGTGACTTGATCGGTTGGACCTTGCCTTCTTTTATGTGACTTGATTGGATGGGTCTTACTTTTCATATCATCGCAGTGGAAAAATGTTGTAGTTAAAATGAAGAAAAATGTCAGAACAAATATGCAAACAGTTATTAGATATTCCTACAGAGAGGTAGATTATGCAGCTGAGATGATGAAGCGTTCCTTTTCGCAGCCATTTATCTGGCCAATCATGACAGAACATGGCTGTTTTATGAACGTCTCCCTTTTATGGATCCCATGTTTTAGCCCCGTCTTCAAGCCTCAAATTAACTCCCTTGTGCCCTGTGAGGAACCCAACATAGACGATATTTCATCCGTGAAATAGACCTCTTCTCCTCTGGTTTAAACCAACCTTGAAAGATGTGGCACTAACGATAAACAGCATTTATGAGGCTAAGTCGGCCCACACGATTGCCTTCCATTTCTTGAGCACATGACCTTGCTGCCCACACCGACCTCCACACTAAAATGCCCTCAGTTACATATTTGTTGATGTGATCCCAATTATAATTCTTCTGACCTTTGCACTGGGCTACTGACCTAGTTTATTGAGAGGTATGCATGTTCTTGGAAGAATATAATTGATTTTGCCACGGTCTGACCTTTATAACATTGGTATATAACTTTATTTTCTGACCAACATAAGATGTTAAGAATTAAAATAAAGAAGGATTTAAAGGTAGATTGGGTGTCCTTAATAAGTATTTCAGATGTGGACATCTGTGTCACAGCAAGGTCCAGCTTAGTCTGGTAAACGACCTTCTTCCAACAATACATCAGATTTTGTCGTGTTACGGGGATATTTATAGTCGGTGGTGACTTGGCTGACACTGGCACCCACGACCAACCTGCTGTATTTTCTTCATCTCAGCGTGGCGTCCATTAATCAGTGACCGTTAACAAGAAGCCAAGTTGAGATAATCAGTCTCCCTCTCCCCCCAACCTACAAGCGCCAGCTAGCTTCTTGCCAAATTAATCATTTCATTAGTACGTAACCCACACCAGTACACAACAGGTTCTCGTTTGCTAAAGTGGCCTGCTTCTGGAGAACACCCCTCCCACTCCAGAACCTCCCCCAGCCCCGGCCTCTCCTCATTACCAAACACAAGGCTCCCAAACTCTTGCCTGTCAATTTTCCACAAGTTTTGCTGCTACTCACCAGTGTTTTATTGCTCAATTGTGAATGTAATCCGCCAACTTATTCTCAAGTATGTAGCTGTCAGGGCAGAAATAGATCAGGGGCTTGGTGGCCTTCCTGCCCGCCGACCACGCTTCGCACAGCTTCCGATAAACATTCATCTTTCTTACCTCCACCCGTCACCATACAACACTGATAGCCTATATAGACTGATATCTAGACACAATTCAAATAACTAAAGATACTTCTCAAGATACTCGGTATTGACTGAAGGAATATTTTTGTCATTTAATTGTCCAATGTCATATATTTATAGGATATTTATTATAGTGTCATATTTGCATCAATATATTGATGTATACACTGCTAGCAGCCAATCAAGCACAAATAAGTCAATATGAGCTTGTCATGATTTACCATCTTACATTTCTTTATTCCAAACCTCTTATGGTGACTGCTTCATCACACATTCTCCAGAAACAAGAAATTTTCCATTTTTCTAAAATCTAGTATCTCCCCTTTGTTAGTATGTGCACTTGTTAAGTTTAAAACAAGGCATAGCAATTTGTGTTTTGAGCATGCCGTGAGAGCGAAAACACATATTCTCCCTGATTTCACTCGTAAATGACATGAAAGTTTCATGAGTTGAGATAGCAGATAAGCTGCAAGACAATCACCGACTACAAGACTCTGCACTCTCTTCTCAAACCTGAACCACACGCCAATCACCCGACCTCCAGATGGCATATCCCACACAAACTATCATAACTCTTAATTTATCTCTCTATAAATTATATGTGTGTATGGATATGGATATGTAAAAAATATAATTATATAAATAGTATATCTAAATATATTGAATTATATTTTGATGACAAACAAATTCATGTGTATATTTCTATAGAGAGAGTAAGACAGGCAGACAGGGAAAATTAATGAGGGACAGTGAGAAAGAGAATATATATGCACAAGAGAGAGGGAGAGAGAGAAAGAAAGAGAGAAAGTGAGAGAAAGAAAGAGAAAGAGAGAGAGAGACAGACAGACAGACAGAGAGATAGAGAGAGAGACAGAGACAGAGAGAGACAGACAGAGACAGACAGAGAGAGAGACAGGGACAGAGACAGAGACAGAGAGAGAGACAGCGAGAGACAGAGACAGAGAGAGAGACAAAGTGAGAGGAAGATGATGCGTGGATGAGGAAGAGTCTGAACACTGAGATGACCTGAATCACTCGTAGTCTCTTCATTATCACCCACCCTCAGATATGAAATGTAATTAAGGTTGTTTGTAAAGTTTTCAGTGAAGCTTGTTCGCAGACAATCTCTGTCTGATTATTAATGGCCGAGGGACAATCAGTGTTGATTACCCATCACAGCGTGGATTGCAAACACCAAATAATCAACCAACTTTCAACATTACACTGACAATTTATTAATAGAATTAAACTAGCTAGAAGAATGTTTTCAGATGAATTGTTGTTTTATTAAAACTGTTTTTAAAAATATATTGCTTAAATAATTTGGTACTTTTAAAACAATGGCATTTTTCTCCTGTAACTTGATATGTCTCTTTGACAACTTGGCTTTTTCCCCATGACAGAGGTCACAGGCCATGGCGCAGTTGGTTAGAGCACCAGCTTATTAGCACCAGTTGCTCTGTGGTGATCCAGAGGTTGTGGGTTCAATCCACACATTTCACACATTACCCGTGCCAAAGAGTTAACCCGTTGTTCTTAGGACCTGCGACATGCGTTATCTACGCTCTCAAAGTGAGGTAGCACTATATCTGCTACAATTAGGTCTCATCACAAAATGACTGAAATAATGTTGAAAGTGATGTAAAACCTCTAACAAACAAATAAATCCCCATGACAGACAACTTGACCATTTCCTGTGACAAACAGCTTGACCATTTCATGTGACAAACAGCTTGACTCTTTCCTGTAACAAACAACTTGACCATTTCCTGTGACAATCAACTTGATCATTTCATGTGACAAACAGCTTAACTCTTTCCTGTGACAAACAACTTGACCATTTCCTGTGACAAACAACTTGACCATTTCCTGTGACAAACAACTTGACCATTTCCTGTGACAAACAACTTGACCATTTCCTGTGATAATCAACTTGACCTTTTCTGTGACAAACTACAAGACTACTTCCTATAATAAATAAAGTAGCGTTTTCCTGTGACAAACTGACATTTAAGCTCTGCCAGGAAGGAAATAATACAACATGACAAATTGAATGAAATATGGGATACACTGCACAATACAAGCCATTTTCTTCCCATGTTCTTCATGCACTTGACAAATTATTCCACAAAATATTTTTCAGATCATAATTGTTTTGAAGCTGTGATAAATGAATCAAGCTTTAGTTGTGCAATTCATCTTGTAAATATGCATTGATTTCCAAATCTTCCTTTTCTGATTTGTCACAGGGATTGGAGATAATCCGGCTCGGAAAATAAAATATTTGAATGGCTGCCAGATTATTTCTGTTTGCAAAAATATTTAAGTCACTGCCAAAGAGGAGGAAAATCTTTATCTTGATTTTTGTTCGTAGCTGATAATTTTGTTCAGGAAAAATGCATAAAAGCAGTTGCCAGGATAGGCTACACGATTAGTGACAAATAGTCTGCAATCAGTGTGTGAGCTTTCCCAGACTTCCTATGACAAGCCCTGCCGCCGAGGCAAATTGTGTCATTAAGACGTCCACATGCATATTTATCACAGGCCTTTGTTCTTTTAGCTCATCAAAATTAATCCCAACTGTTTTGGCACTATCTCCACCACAGGACGTGAGGTTAAACTGGAGCTGTGGCCTTCTAGCACTAATCAACATCTAAAGAAACAACAACCTGCAGTTACCAGTACTTCATCACTGAACCTCAAAGCAGTACCTCAATAACATGTGGCTAGTATATTCATATCCATGACCACAATAATGATCTTAGACTAAATTGCATGTCAACAACAATATGACTCCTATGTTCACTTCATCTGAAACACGCATCATCGGCACTGTGATTGTTTTGGCTGATAAGAAAAAGTCTGTGTTTGCGCTCACAAAGATGACCCATATAGGCATATTATTTACTGCCTATTTTAGGTATTTTCCAGTGCAGTGCTCCTGACAATTTCTGTGCTCACCAGACTGTTCACATCATTTGATTGCAGAGTTAGGCTGAGAGATGATAAACTTTCCCCTCTTACCCGAGTCTGCTAGGCTCACTGCCCGCATCATCACAGCTCTGCTCACAAGTCACTAAGTTTGCATGTCATACTGATCATATCAGGAAATATCTAAATGACTAAATGTTGACCTCATACAGCAGATATTATTACATGCGGGCATGACTATTTTTTAGGCTTTACAAGTTAGATTGCCCATACATGAGCAAAAAATTTGACTGAATAGAAAGACATGACTGAGAGACTAATGGCTGAAAAGTGAAAGTTGTGGCACACACACTGCTAAAACAAGAATAAAGAATGTGGATTAAAAGGACTTATCTTTCTTTTCTCTCATGATAAAGGGCTATATTTTGTGCTTTGGGGCTTATCTATGAATAAAGAAGACAAGTTCAAAACAATATCTTCTGAACAAAAAGGTCAATCAAACAACTGCAGCATAATAGATGACTGAGAGACGTTAGCATTATAAGCTGGTCCCTGCCAACTACTAGGGCAGTGATTTTACCATATGGAACCATGCTGATGAAGTTCAGAAGGAAATGAATGTGACAGCTGTAATCTGGCCCCGCTCAACATTTCCATTGGGTCCTCCTATTCTTAATATGACTTGATATTGGAATAATGGACAGAGGCCCATTCCTCTTGAAGGACTACCCTCTAAGACTCACTTAATTCCTGACAATCCTTTCTCTATCTTTATTCATTCTCTATTTTACATCCATTAGGTCCATCAACCAAAATATGTTATTTTTGAATACATTTTTCAGACTTATCGTCAAGAAGGTAAAGTCTCGAAAGCTTAATCGCAGCATTTTTCTGAATTGCATATTAGGCCGGGTCAACAAGATGTATAAGGTTGTAATCTGCATGTTACTGGTCTAAGATGGCCCATTTATAGCCGCCTCATTAAGTGATATGTTGTACTTATCCTCCGCACACCGCCACATCAATATGCTATAAAACAGAGTTGTAGGAGACGCTTTCCTGAGGACAGACGGATGGCGGCATGGTAGGGGGCAGCAATGCAGGACTCGCTATCATCTCACGGCAGATCAAAGTGGATCGAACTGTGACATCACACAAGCCACAAAACACATTAAAAGCAGCATATTGATGCTAATATCAATACAGGAAGATCATTCACAGAAATCAAGGAGTTAACTCTACTGCAAGATGCATATTGGACATCGTCAAGTGTTGGTTGTAGTGTTATCATATTATCACGTTATTAGTGGTCAGTCAGGAGGCATCACTCAAGATTATGTATGATTGCACAGAGTGGTATGTTCACATGGGTGCCAAGTAATATCATTGATGGGAGCAATTATTGCTCAATAATGAGGCACAGATAGATTTCTCTTTACTCAATTTTCTGGTGCTGTCACGCTGGTCGAGGGTAGTCTATATGAATACAGTGGGGAGGGTCTGACGTGTGATCATCACAGCACCATCTAGCCATGCAATATTCTGCCAAACGCTTGCTCTCTCTCTCTCTCTCTCATTTACTAATGCAATAAGCTTGTGTACATAAAACCCACATTATTCCTGCCTCCTATCATCAACATTCATCAACATTTACATCACATCTTATCACTTCACCAATTCTACTCTTTGATACAGGCTTTTTCGGTCATCATGCCTTCTAACTTTTCCCATTCAATTCCCCGACAATACTCTTGTTCCCACCATATTGAACATGTTGCTTTGAGCTTACACAGAGCCAATATTCCTCAGAATACAGACTGCAATTTGTTATTATAAGCCTGAAGTATACACCGCAATATATGTAATAACTCCCAAGCCAAAGCTGATATGATTACATGTCACAAGTCCACCCAGAATGTCTTAACAGTGAAGGCAGACCGTGGCATGCTCACAGTCTGTCAACTCACCCGGGCTGTCGTGAGCTTTCCTTCCTACCCTTACATTACAATGCATACATTCCCTTTGATCTCTTTAAGGTTCTATGTAATGAATGTATACTCGACAAAGTTTTCACATTCTGGCATTTGGATCAATCGGGCCAATATTATCCTTTGAATCAAACTGTTCCTTGTATAAGTTTTGTGAAATACTCAGAGGCATATTCAGACTGCACAACTCCCAGCATGGTGTCTCAAACGACTAGACCATTCTATCATTTCAAACAATCGTCTCAATAATTCAAGGCTTTATTTAACTTTTTTTTGCCTTTTTCTTGCCCAGACTCAGCCTTTCTTGAGCTTGAATGCATTTCTCAGAAGCTGTCTATTTCTGTGGGTGTCAAATTACGAGCGGCTGATCTGGGATTCCCGTCTCCTGCCTGCAAAGAGGCTGTCTGGATCCAGCACTGGTCAGCGCTACCTCATCAACGCCCGCCGCTTCCTGACCACGTGCAATACTCGTTTATTTAGCCAATCCTATTGTGGGACCCATCAGGGATGAAGTTTCATTAACAGGTTGGCTCTCAGGGTGGGCGAGTGGCTCCCAGCGCCACAAGCTCATCCAGAAAAATAAAGTTACTGCTTACTGATATCCAAATATAAAAGCACATATAGAAGCAATGCTCACCTATTTCCACATATAAGGGCACTGCTCACCTTTTTCCACACATAAGGGCACTGCTCGACTATTTCCACACATAGAAACACCGCTCACCTATTTCCATAGATAAGGGCACTGCTCACCTATTTCCATACATAAGGGCACTGCTCACCTATTTTCACACATAAAACCACCCTTCTTCCCACTCTTACACTGCTATCATCCCTCCCACACCTTGCAGACCCTTCCAAACAGTTCCAAGTTGTAACAGAGCCAATCTGAGCAAGAGTGACCAGTCCAGTTTCACATCCGGCCTCCCACTCAGTGTATAGAAACCGGCACTACTGGCCGAGGATGAGACATAATGGGATTCTGCAAAGAGATCACAGCGTTAATGATGAGGTCGGGACCTGGCTAATGTCCTCCACAACACTCAGCCCCCTGTTCCAGCCATGACCTCTTGTCTGTGGTCACTGCTGTATCAATACCAAATATACACGGTGAGAGACTAACGTCAGGACACATCCGGAACTCGTCCTAATCCTCATCCAAAATGCCACCTGCATTCACCCAACTTAAAGCTTCAGCCTCGTCTCAAACAAAGGGAGAAGACAGCAATGTTGAGACGACCGACTGATACACACTCAAATCAGGCAGCCATACAATCGTACAGGTTCACCTCGGATCTTAAATAGCCAGCATCTGTCATACTATAAGCTAAGCTGTTACAGCTTTAACCAGGTATAAACTGTACACGACACACACCACCTGTACAGGAATCAATATATGTGTATGCTTTTCCTATTAAGGTAATATTAACACATTGTCAAATGAATATGACATTAAAGAGGCACAGATCTGTCGCCATTATTGCTATCAGTCATTGTCTTTCACTGGCTCCCTGGGTCTGCTGCTGTTTTTGACTCTCATTAAATGTTGTTTTGTCTGTTTTCAATCTTTGTTGCAATTGTTATAAGAATGTGTTCATGTCATGACAGAAGCTGGCTTACATACTCTGGAATCTTGTCCTTGGTAGTAGTACTCTGGGACTTACAGTTCATACTATTAATAATAATAAAACATTTATATATATAGTGCTCTCCTCGTGGCACTCTTCAATGTACTGTTTTTGAAGCAGGTGTGTTTTTAAAAGCTTTTTGAAGCTTTACACTGATTTACAGTTCTTTATGTGAAAGGGCAGGGCATTCCATATTTTTGAAGCCTATTCTTCAAAAGCCCGATCACCATATATCTCCACATTAGATTTTGGTACCTCATATTCATTGTTATCATTAAACCACAGGGTCCTCTATGGATTAAAGTATGGAGCTAGTGTATCCTTTGATTTCTCTATGTTATGATGCTTTCTGATCCTCCACACAACTCCAGCTGCAGAATTTAGCAGCTAACTATATGTGTCCAGCCAGCAGGACAGTTGCCGTGTTAAGCCATCATCGGTAGGGCATCACTTGATCATCACGCCTGTTACAGTGTAAAGTGCCAGTATATGGGGCCTATTCACTTGGTAAACAGGCCAGTTGCAGTGTAAAGTGCCAGTATATGGGGCCTATTCACTTGGTAAACAGGTCAGTTGCAGTGTAAAGTGCCAGTATATGGGGCCTATTCACTTCATAAACAGGCCAGTTGCAGTGTAAAGTGCCAGTATATGGGGCCTATTCACTTGGTAAACTGGCCAGTTGCAGTGTAAAGTGCCAGTATATGGGGCCTATTCACTTGGTAAACAGGCCAGTTGCAGTGTAAAGTGCCAGTATATGGGGCCTATTCACTTGGTAAACAGGCCAGTTGCAGTGTAAAGTGCCAGTATATGGGGCCTATTCACTTCATAAACAGGCCAGTTGCAGTGTAAAGTGCCAGTATATGGGGCTTATTCACTTCGTAAACAGGCCAGTTTCAGTTAGGGTCAATGGACAAAAATGTTCTCATATCTGCTCAATTATTTGTTATATGTATGAGACTAAAACATAACAATTGCTTAATGTCAAATGCTGTTAAGAAACCGATATATGCAAACTTACAGTGTTAAGCAACAAATATGACATTTTGCATGTTCATCTGGGTGCTTCATTTGGTTAAGTTACAAATATGTGAAAAATCATATATTCATCAGAGCACTTAAAGTAAGTAACAAATATTTGGGATTTCACATGTTCAAGCAACAACAATGATGTGATATTTCTACATGTTCATCAGGGCACTTGAAGTATTAGGAAACAAACATTTGAGGTTTTGCACATTCATCAGGGCATTTGCTGTTCTCAACAACCAATATATGAGGTTTTGGGCAGTTGCAGTGTTAAGCAACAGCTATACACAAAGCTGGTGGTCTGTGTACCTATGTATTATGCATTCAACACATGGAGGAAATGTCTTGCAGATACCTTGTGTCTTCTTTCTTGATGCTGGGGGTTTATTCCGGGTCTATTATGCATTTTCCATATAATATGGCCACAAGTTTCATCCTTAAATTTCTTGTGACACAGTAGAGCTCACGATATGGATCAATATTGAAATATAAGTTCACACAGAAATAGATCTTGGTCATGTAATACAGCAGCTAAGAAGAACTGCCACACAAAACTACACAGACATTTGATAATGCTCACGAAACTAATAATTACTTTGTATAATATTGACAACAGCCCAATGAAAACTCTTCTGGCAAAAAAAAACTTACATCAACCTGAAAAATGAGGACCAAAAACTTAGGTTCATCTGGGGAGAGGGTGTTGATAGACTGAGGCAGATATCCGCATTGCCTCACCACTATTCCTGCCAGTCAGCAAACCACAAATTCATAGTATTGATCATTTGCAAAATGGGATTTTATCTCCCACTAGATAAAAGCTTGTTGGAATCTTTAACTGCAAGTTTCAAGACTGGTTTTCGTCAAAATATGTTTTTTATTTGACAGTTGTGACAAATCAAGAGAGCCAGGCTGATATTTTCAAAGCTTTAATAGGCAGTTTTACATAATGGTGCCTTCTTGCAGGAGGATTATATATGTATATATATATATATATATATATATATATATATATATATATATATATATATATATATATATATATATATATATATATATATATGTATAAAAGCAACCGCTAAGGCTTTCTGAAAAATAATGATGTGATATCAATTGTATCCTTACTAATTAGGCAGATATAAAGATATCAACACTAGGCTATCTGTAAACAACTGTCCTTTTAACTTATCTTCGTAATAAGAAATCTGACTGTTTCTGTTCAATGGCAGGAACAAGATCCTATTATTTTCACTGTTCACAATCTAAGCTTGCCCTTTTGCCCTTGACAAGCAACTTTTGGCTGCGGGCTATTACTTTTCATTTTTGGACTGAATAAAACAGGCAAAGGACAAGCAACCTTTCCGACAATATTTCAGACACTGCTTATTATCATTCCCTGAAATATAAATAATAATGTTGCCACTGTAATAAAATAAAACTTGACCTCAATGAATAAGGTCAAGTTCCCTATTATGGTAAAAGGTTTATATCATTGTCACGGGAAAGGGACATTTTTTGTACCACAGGAAACAGTAAACCTCAATACCACAGGTTATTGCTTTTCAATGCAAAATCTGACCACCATGCACAAAAAAATAATTTAAAATCTTAACAAACCACTGTGATATTTGTGAGTAATGTCAACGATCCAGAGAGTATCATGGGGACAAAATCAGGACAAGTATAGAACAGGTATGGAGCTCCAAAATAAGATGCTGGAAGAATTGGTCAAAGCCAGAACGTGCCACTGGAGTCAATATAAGAGCTGATTATTGAATTATCCCAACACAATAACCTTGCGTAGCTTATTCTCACCTGGCCTGACACCCTGCAGCTGTGGGTCAAGAATTAGGCCCGAATAAATCCACTTTATTCTGCCGACTGCATCCATTCTGGTGACCTCTGCATGGTCTGTGACCTCCCAATGCCTCCTGACAAATGCCTACCCCTTCTCAGCATCTGCTGCCATCTCAAAGGCAAGGTCAATGCTCACTCGCAAAATGAGCACACAAAAGGCATTCCGAATTGTCAACAAGGATTTGTGGCGTGTCCCTACTTGGAATCCAATAAGACAAAGCCTCTTTTCAAAGGGCGAGTTGTGGAGCACAATGGTTAAGTAATTGTGAATAGAGAAGGTGGACAGTATCTGTATGCAGGACAAGTGTCCACACAGAAGGAAGGCATTCCACATGGGGAGATGGCTAGCTACCAATGTGTCTCATCCACAAAGCTTTCAATTGTGTGCATCGTGTGAATGTGTCTATCGTCTTGTCACCGCCATACTATCTCTCCCTGGCTTTGAAGTCATCTGGCCAAATCTCTCGCCTTACAAACCACCAATTTCAATTGATTCCAGAGAGCGCATTTGATCGACATCAAAAGATGACTGTCTTTGTCTCTTTGACTGTTAACATTAGTTAGAGATAGTTGGACTGAGAAACTCAACACCCCTTTAACATGAAGTACACAATCTACACAACCTCAACAATGATGAAAAGCTGAGTACTTTTGGCATTAAGAAAACCATTTTCTTTGTTGCTAACCAAAATGCCATCCATTAAGAGGTAGGTCTGTGCAGCCATAGCTGGGATTCCTCTGGGACAATGCTCAGCATGCCGTCACATGACACTGTCACATGACCATTCCCTGATATTTGAATGGTCCATTCTCCATCACCATGGCAACCATGATAACACGTGCCCACATAGAACACTGGCCACAGAGATTGGTTTCTGTCTGATAAGGCCACAACAATCCTGCAATACCACAAATAGGGCCCGATCTATACATATTCAACCCGTCTCCATCTGACCAATCTCTGCTGCACTAACATTTCCGATACCACTGGTAGACATATATGGTTGTCCCCTCTGGCTGAGCATGATTAGGAGCCAGGAATTGCATGAAGAGTACCAAAAGTAGCACTATCATCATTAAACAAGCATGTACTCTGTGGTTGGCATCTCATGATTGCTCACATGCTCACTTTTCACATGACAGCACTGCACTAATATGAGGCTTTGTTCCAGAAAATTAAAATCTTGTGTATTGCTGACCTATTGTATTGCATTGTAGTTCTTCTTAACACAGCCACAAGGTGCACACAAGGAAGATAAATGTCATCTGGCATATTGTATAATTTGTCATGTATAAAGCACTTAATAACAAGGAAAAGCTAGGACCATTTTATTTATGTCAAGTACCTACCATAAAGTAGAGTAATTTGAGAGCTGTCCAAGTTTAGAAGGACATTTATGACCTATGACCTTCAGATAACTTCTCTTCCTGTCTAAATCAGGCTGACTACTTGGTACCGGCCATGGCTTGCAGCAAGAACCTACCACTCACAAACTGCCTCTTTGCCCAACATTATTCCAGCACAGGAAATTATGTATTTGCCATTTGCCACCCAGGATTATATCCTGCAATTCAGGGGCTAGTCTCTGCAGTTATGATGATGATCACTGGTCATTGCCTTACCACCCCCCCCCCCCTTCTTGCCATCCTGCAGGCGTTGTCCCCTCTCGATCAGTTCATCTGGCATGAATAAGCTTTTGCACAGCCAATAATAGGGCGTTTCAATACTCTTTAATACTTTGCTGTGAAATTTAGATCTCATTTCAATCTTAGCCAATTTAAATCTCAATCTCAAACTTCGGGCT
This sequence comes from Amphiduros pacificus, assembly GCA_949316495.1. Taxonomy (NCBI): domain Eukaryota; kingdom Metazoa; phylum Annelida; class Polychaeta; order Phyllodocida; family Hesionidae; genus Amphiduros; species Amphiduros pacificus. The sequence goes on along the minus strand of OX439003.1, from coordinate 13,847,944 downwards.
CATTTTGTTGTGCTAGTTTGCATTGGTGGCCATCCTGTAGGGTTTGTGCTGACCTTGCTGGCATCACATTAGGCCCCATAAAGGCGGCTATTATGTCTGAGCCATAATGCTGGGCTTGCAGACGATGGCCTCAAGCCACATGTGTCCCCACATGCACCGCCCTGTGCACTCATCTATTAGCAGTGTCTTAACTTGAAAAGAAAAGAAATTTCTTCACCGTAAACATGTTTGTTCATTTGCACAATAATTATCCAAGATATATTTCTTATATTGGATAAAAGAAATTGAAAGCAATGCTCAATAAGGATTAATAATTAAGCAATGCCATGCTGTCACAAATATGAATTTTTAAGAAAACTTTAATGATAACATGCTAGGGGAGCCATTGCGATACTATCAGACATCAGATACAGCATCCTGCAAGATTCAATAAGAAATTAAATAAAGTGTCGTCTTCTAAAGGAAGCAAGTCTAATGTTAATTAGACTACTTCTATGTAAAGTAAAGGTCTATATAAGTAAATTTCCATCATGATGTTAACAAAGTCAATGTCCTACATTGTGATCAAGAATGGTATCAAGCCTGGCTGACCTTGGCTTGCTCAAGCCTGGCTGACCTTGGCCTGCTATAATAAATCACACAGGTCAGAGGGAGGTCAGATTGGGAATTCATCTGATGATGCTGAAACTATCTACCTTATTCATTGATTTTGAATATAGATGGTAAATACATGAAGCTCCCATCATTTGCTTTAGGCAGATTTTCAAAGTATCCTTGGAAAAAAGGTCAAGGTCATGTTTGAGAATATGAATAGTAGCCATGAGGTGCATGGGGAAAAATTAATCAACTAAATCTAGCTCTACTGGATAATGCCACATGGAGGGGGCTCGATACTATGGCCAGGTACAGTTAGTGTGATATAAGAATGTTACAATGTGTAGGACACAGATGATCTGGTGGCACCCCACAGCCAGGTGAGATGGGACAGGGCACTTGACTTGATGTTTGGTTCTTACCAGGAGCGGAGTAAGTGGACGTAACTCAATGTACTGACACTGAGGGTGCTACAACATATTTGGATTGAGTGCACCACATTTGCAGGGCCATACAGTTCATTGACACCATTTTCTCCAATGCATTTCTCCCTGGATAGAACCTGCCTCATGATTTTTTTCAGGAAAACAAGCTGATGCTCATACACCTGTTTTTTTTTATGGCTTCTGAGGTTCTTGTTTCCAAGACCAATCAGTTGATATTCTCCATCTATTGTCTGTCTGTTTGGACTTCCTGTCAACAATGCAAGGCATCATGGGATGTCATTTCCTCGGTGCAAAAGTATGATGACAAAAGCCACGGCGATCTTTTTAAGTATGTCAGTTACAGAGGTATGGAGTAGGTACAGTGGCGAGCAACTCTGCCCCAAAGCCTTGTCAAAGCAGGCTCTGAGAGGACAAGAAGCCAGGAGAGTACAGCAAGGGACAGTGCCATCAAAAAGTGTTTGTGTAACATCCTAGTTATCAGCATGGTGACAAACAGCACAACATTTAACCCTTTGTGTGTCTGATACTTGCTCGGCCATGGTATCACTATGCTTGTCAATCATATTCCCCCAACTCATTGTCCATGGTCGCTCTCAATATATTGTCGAATAAATTGCTTTTGTTGTTTATTCTGGCAGATAAATCAGGCGGGAGCTCGGCATATTTCCTGTCACACAAGTGCCGGAAATAGCGCCTTGTTGTGCTGATACAATATTCACATCCCATCAAATAGGATTCCATATTTGTGATGGTGTTTTTCTGCTTTGAGAAGCTGCACTTTGACAGCTACTGGCAACCCGATACTGATTAGGACCCGTAAATACCACATAACCAACATTCAAGCTTTTCTTGGAGCTGTACAAAACTAAAAGGAATAAACAAAATTAAAGACAAAACTTTTTATTTTTTTTGATGGATCTACTTTTTTATGGCTTGTTTTCAAGAAGCTGGGCACCAGGAACTGCTCTATTGTCCTCCATGTTTGTGATGAGGAACAAGCTCTGTGGGTTGGCAATCACATAACAATTTGCTGAGCTGGTTGGTGGAGGCAGACTCCTTCGCACTCTCCCACTATCTGGGTCACCGATCAACAACTACACTCTGCACAGCTCTTGTTAGTCATTCCCCAAGTTGCCTCTTATTTAATGGGGACAAGTTAGACCTCATAAAATGGGCAATTCCTTTAATTTACGAGTGTTGGTTCCAAGCTGAGAGGTCTCTCTAAATCTACAGCAGTAACTGAATGCCAGAACAATAGCCGAGGTCTGCCTAGTGGTGTGGGAGCTGCGTTAAGTTATAGTTGCCCCCCTCATCTCTCGTCAACAAGCACGTCCCCTCCACAGGCCATCCATTCCATGTCTCGGAGGACACCATGATTAAAACCAACGTCCCACGTACATGAGGCAATATGCATACACAAGCCACACACTTCAGTCCACCAACATGACATATGCCGGTGTACTTTGATCTATGACCTAATGTCTTTCTCCATTTGTCCCCACAGACACATCTTTAGCCTTGTTACTAACTTGATTATACAGTCTAAATGTCTCACAGAACACTATATAACATGCCTTGAATTCAAAACTAGATTTGTGCAAAATCTAGCCTCTTATAATATATATACACACACATGGATATATATTATATTATTTAAAGCCTTTGTGCACTGTAGCATGATAATTGTCTCCTAACTGTGAGACAGGAGTGCTGTGTTTCCCTGCTCCTTGGGTGCCACCCTGTGTTCCTGCTGCCCCCTGCTGGTGGCACATGATGGATGATGCAGACTTGCTGATTGTGCATGTCCTGACGGCAGAACTTGTGTTGGCAGATACATCATGCTTAACAAGCAACAAACATGTGATTACAGCGCCTGCCAGGTGTCACCAAGCACCCTCTCCACCTAAAACGTTGTCCTCACCCGTTATTAATTTTGAAATGGAGAAATCAAATACTGTATTTATTTCCATAATGCACTTTGAGGAATTTATTCTGCTTTTGTTCTGTAAACTTACTCACTTTGTATATCATTCTGACTTTGGGCAATGATTCTTTTAAATTGATTCTTGGTTCAATTTACTTTTTTATAATTTCACCTGACATTATATACAATGAAAAAGGAAAATCTGTGTTGACTACCTTTTGGTTGATTAATCAACTTTGGGGATCCCTAACTTTGGCATCACATCTGGGGCTGTGATGCTTTGTATTAGTGTTCTGAGAGGGGTTGGGTGCCTGAGTCTCTGCAGAGGGCAATTCTACCTGTCCATGTTTGGTGGCAGTCTTCTGAGAGGGGCTGGGTGCCTGAGTCTCTGCAGAGGGCAATTCTACCTGTCCATGTTTGGTGGCAGTCTTCTGAGAGGGGCTGGGTGCCTGAGTCTCTGCAGAGGGCAATTCTACCTGTCCATGTTTGGTGGCAGTCTTCTGAGAGGGGCTGGGTGCCTGAGTCTCTGCAGAGGGCAATTATGCCTGTCCATGTTTGGTGGCAGTGTTCTGAGAGGGACTGCACAGCTGTCCAGCATCCTTCTGACCAGCAGTGAATGTTGCCTGGATGCAGGGCAATAATTAGCAATGTTTAGGACCAGTGTGGTGTACTGGATTAAGTCCTGAGAGTGGCTGGTCAAGCTACGTCTCCCTGGTCCCTGTGTCATCAACAGAGGCCTTTTCCAGACACAGCCTTTCAGTTAATTTTCCCATCCTGTGGGGGAGGATTTAGTGCAATGTTCATGATATGTTTGGCACAGCCCTGGTTTCTGGGATCTGATGTGACTCATACCCCCGGTCCAGCTTCCTGAGACATGGCCTTCCCATGTGAATGTCAGGGCGGGGCGTTCTCTGTGACAGGCTGAGCCCAGAGGGTTAATTGTAGACTTCCCGATCTCCCCACATGGCCCCATGGCTAATTGTGCCACCTGTATGGTATTATCAAGCATGACCTCTATCCTTTGGCTTCTATCCTCTAGGTTCTATCCTCTAAGCTCTATCCTCTAAGCTCTGTCCTCTAACCTCTATCTTCCACAAGATAACCTTCCTGTACCCATTAATTACATAAGCAAAATCACAGCTTAACTATCAACCACTGACTCTGAGACTGTCATTATTTTAACTTTCTTTTAATTACTGTCAACATGTGATCAGTGGCGCCCTCTACTTGTATTCTTATTGCCACTTAATCTTCAAAGACGGCCTGCATTTTGTCATCGCACCCATTCACTCGGCATTGTGTCATCACAATCCCCATTGCTTCTACTCTTTTATCAATAAATCTGGCCATTTTACCAAATTGGCAGTGATGTGGAAATCCCCCCTTTGTGTGGTACAAATGATGTTGCATCTATTAACACAACAAAATGACCTTATTTTTCCATCCAAAGTCTTGCATCAAACACCACATGTACAATCATATTATATATGCAACATATGGCACTCTATCTTAATATGTATATCTGCTGTGCTTAATATAGCAGTGAACTCAACACCAGCTTCTCTTATAAGCAGTCACTGTGACATTTGCTTGGTTGAATAAGACTTTCATTATTTATCCTGACAAAGAAATTCAATACTTGTATTGCAAGGTTTGCCAAGATGACAATACTAATCATTTGTCGGTGAAGAGTTATAATATATGGAACAGGGGGGAAAGAGGGTGGAGAGGAGGAGAGAAGGAGAAGAAGAGGCAGATGAATATCACCAAGATGATGATAAAGGAAGGAAGATGATGGTGGTAAAGAAAAAGAAAAACAACATAGGAAAGAATAAGAAAAGGAAGGGGATAAAATAAAAAAAAAGGAAATGGAATACAGGTATGAAATAGGCAAAAAGTATACGGTGGAGGGTTACAGGAATAATTTCAGTGCTATGAACAGATCTGTCTGGTATCAGCGCTATATAAATTTTATTATTATAATTATTTATTATTATTAATAAAAACATAGGCATCAGAGATGCATCAACCCTCAGCCCTGGTAACTCATTGCACAACATTCGCTCCACACAATATTTGTGAACAAAACGTCACTGCACCAAGGCAAATTGATGCAGGGGTAAAAAACCCATAAAATCTACTTCCTTTGATAGCTTAGGTGTGTCAAGTATCATGAAACTGTCATCATTTACTCTAGAATTATTGATATGGGCCTGTGACCTTGAAAAGCAGGTTAAGGTCACCGTCCATCAAACTCATCTGGAGTCTTCCCAGATTCTTATGTGTGTCAATTTTCATGAAGCTGCCATCATTTGTTCTTAAGTTATCATGATGACAAGGATGATTTCACATAATTGTCCCTGTGACCTTGAAATCAGGTGAAGGTCATGTTCCATCAAGAGAAGTCTGAGGTCTTCACCAGATGCTTGTGTGTGTCAAAACTCATAAAGCTGCCATCATTCGTTCTTGAGGTATTGCGATTCTTGGGATTTCACATAATTGTCCCTGTGACCTTGAAAAATAGGTCAAGGTCGCCGTCCACCGAACTAGTCCGAGGTTTTCACCAGATGCTTATGCGTGTAAAGTTTCATGAAGCTGCCATCATTTGTTCTTGAGCTATCACGATGACAAGGATGATTTCACATAATTGTCCCTGTGACCTTGAAAAATAGGTCAAGGTCGCTGTCCACCGAACTTGTCCGAGGTTTTCACCAGATGCTTATGCCTGTCAAGTTTCATGAAGCTGCCATCATTTGTTCTTAAGTTATCATGATGACAAGGATGATTTCACATAATTGTCCCTGTGACCTTGAAATCAGGTGAAGGTCATGTTCCATCAAGAGAAGTCTGAGGTCTTCACCAGATGCTTGTGTGTGTCAAATCTCATAAAGCTGCCATCATTCGTTCTTGAGGTATTGCGATTCTTGGGATTTCACATAATTGTCCATGTGACCTTGAAAAATAGGTCAAGGTCGCCGTCCACCGAACTAGTCCGAGGTTTTCACCAGATGCTTATGCGTGTAAAGTTTCATGAAGCTGCCATCATTTGTTCTTGAGCTATCACGATGACAAGGATGATTTCACATAATTGTCCCTGTGACCTTGAAAAATAGGTCAAGGTCGCTGTCCACCGAACTTGTCCGAGGTTTTCACCAGATGCTTATGCGTGTCAAGTTTCATGAAGCTGCCATCATTTGTTCTTAAGTTATCATGATGACAAGGATGATTTCACATAATTGTCCCTGTGACCTTGAAATCAGGTGAAGGTCATGTTCCATCAAGAGAAGTCTGAGGTCTTCACCAGATGCTTATGTGTGTCAAATCTCATAAAGCTGCCATCATTCGTTCTTGAGTTATTGCGATTCTTGGGATTTCACATAATTGTCCCTGTGACCTTGAAAAATAGGTCAAGGTCGCCGTCCACCGAACTAGTCCGGGGTTTTCACCAGATGCTTATGCGTGTAAAGTTTCATGAAGCTGCCATCATTTGTTCTTGAGTTATCACGATGACAAGGATGATTTCACATAATTATCCCTGTGACCTTGAAAAGTAGGTAAAGGTCATGTTTCAAAGAAAAAATTCTGAGGTCTTCACCAGATGCTTGTGTGTGTCAAATCTCATAAAGCTGCCATCATTCGTTCTTGAGTTATTGCGATTCTACGGATTTCACATAATTGTCCGTGACCTTGAAAAATAGGTCAAGGTCGCCATCCATCGAACTCATTCGAGGTTTTCACCAGATGCTTTTGTGTGTCAAGTTTCATGAAGCTGCCATCATTTGTTCTCGAGTTATCGCGATGACAAGATGATTTCACATAATTGTCCCTGTGACCTTGAAAAGTAGGTGAAGGTCATGTTTCATAGAACAAATTCTGAGGTCTTCACCAGATACTTATGTGGGTCAAATCTAATAAAGCTACCATTATTCGTTCTTGAGTTATGGTGATTCTTGGGATTTCACATAATTGTCCCTGTGACCTTAAAAAATAGGTCAAGGTCGCCGTCCATCGAACTCGTCCGAGGTTTTCACCAGATGCATATGTGTGTCAAGTTTCATGAAGCTGCCATCATTTGTTCTCGAGTTATCGCGATGACAAGATGATTTCACATAATTGTCCCTGTGACCTTGAAAAGTAGGTGAAGGTCATGTTATATAGAAAAAATTCTGAGGTCTTCACCAGATACTTATGTGTGTCAAATCTCATAAAGCTACCATTATTCGTTCTTGAGTTATTGTGATTCTTGGGATTTCACATAATTGTTCCTGTGACCTTGAAAAATAGGTCAAGGTCGCCGTCCATCGAACTCGTCCGAGGTTTTCACCAGATGCATATGTGTGTCAAGTTTCATGAAGCTGCCATCATTTGTTCTTGAGTTATCGCGATGACAAGGATGTTCGCTACAGACATACATACATACAGACATACAGACATACATACATACATACATACCCACGCCAGGAGTACTGCAATACCCTCAGCCTGATTACATCAGGGGCTGAGGGTAAAAAAGGAGAAGCACAACAAAGATGAGGGAAATAACAGAAGTGGAGGCGGCCGATGGTGATGATGACAGTTTGTGATGGGTTGTGGTGCACCAGTGTGATGACACAATGCCTTCACAATCATTCAAAGATAACACTTCTGCTGCTTCTGGTGTGTAAGGTTTCCACATACTGAGCTCCACACGGCCACACCATGATAAGGCAAAATTCTCAACAACATAAATGTAGACCTCTCTATTCTCACACAACTTAAAAAATACAATGCAAAGCCACAGGCATTCCACGAGGTGTGAAAAAGGTCTATATTTTTTACAGACTCCTGGTAAATCATCGGTCTTGTGTATGTGTGTATGTTTGTGTGTATATATATATATATATATGAGTATATACATATATTTGATTCCATATTTACATGCCCATTTTCAGAGTGGGAACTAGTCAGTCACGCAGGCAATACACAGGTTTGACCCCAACACAGCACAAAACTGCACCCGAGGACTGGTGCTGTGATATATGCCCTCAAAACAAACCATGGCACTGGATGCATAGCTACCACAGCAACCTTATATTGTTGTTAGTCACCATAGCAACTCTTTATTGTTATAAGTCACAGCAACCACCCCATATTGTTGCCAGCCTCTGTCAGGCTGGTCATGGATAGAAGGGGAAAATTTGGTAATCCAATAGTAATTCTCGTGTTGTCTTGTTCACAAATTCCACTGTGATAAAGTCTGAGTTCAAAGGCCTTCTCGGGACTACCAGTGCCCTCTGTTGGCCATTGTTGGAGAGAAATGCCATTACTCAGCTGTCCCATCTCACAAATTGTCCCTCAGTATTTACTGCCCCCAATAAGAAATCAGCAAGCTATTATCTGTTGCCCCATCTCTCTGCCCTGACCAAGGCAGTCCTGCTAGGCCCAACAAAGCAATAATTTCATTACTCAAAAAATAACTAACAGCATCATTCAGGTCTTTGGACAACATTTTTCACTAATCTAATATGAGATCAAAGTATGATTATTTTTCTTCTATCTTTCCAAGCTTTCAGGGAAAACTTGTGGTCACATTTCTTTTCAGGGCCAAACACCCTCCTCCCTAAAAAAAAAACACCAATCATTAATTTCTGATTTGATGCTTATCCAATTTTCTGCAAATTCAATAGCAGAGAATCAATAGCTAGCCATTCCAAATTCTTATCAGTGTCACAGGGACATAAAAAAACCTCAAGCATTCTCAAATGTCTTTCCCCCTTCACAGGTCTGCACAGTCTGGGACCTTTGAAAACATGCATAAAATATCTGTTAAAGATGCAGCAGGGCATCCCAAAACCATTCTGTCAATTATAATCACATCACACAAGGTCTTTCCAAGGTCAATTCAGTTCACGAATGATAAGCTGCAATTGGCAGCTAACTGGCCTTTACGGGTGCCCTAGCTTCTATGGGTCAATATAGAACTAGTCAGGATGTTAGTGAACAGTCAATACAAACACTGGCCTGGTAAGATTAAATAATCCTGGTTCAATATTGGGGCACTGTTAAAGACATAATTAGGCCTTCTACCCAATTGACCTAGCAGCAGACCAGGCGACATAGAAATGTGTAGTGACACAGTGAGAGAGTTTCCATGTCGCGGGGGAACCTGGGTGGCCAGTAAGCCTTGTAATATGGAGTGTCAGGAAAGTTTTGATGACAGGTAGCTGAGACAGAGCACATGATAGCACTGAGAGCTTATAGGCACCTTGCCGGGTTCTCTGCAGGATCAAGGCAATCAGAGTCCTGGATAATGTCGAACCTTATGCTGCCAATACTGAGATGAAATAAAGCATGTATATCAATTCGTTACAACAAGGTGAACATGCATAAACACCTCCCAAAAAACAGAGCGAGACATTTATCTATTTGTCATTTTAGAATATATAGCCGCCAGTACAAAGTCTATGCCAAACAAGAACAAAGCTAAGCGAAGCACTTGTGGTGCCGCAAATCTCAAAACAGACACAAAAGAAGTTAGACAAAAATTTAAGACAAGAAAACACACCACACAATAGAGAACAAAGTGTCAGATAGCAAAATAGCAGTTCACCACCATGTCGTGATTAATCCTACAAAGGTTCCCATGCATGCCACAGGTACTATGCCAGCAAGTTATGTACCAAATCCAACACACCATTCTATTGTCCTTGAAAGCTCAGCAAGAATCCTGTCGCCTGGTTATTGGGTACCAAGGTGTACCTATTTGAAACTATCTATTTCACTGTTGCGAAACTCACTGAACAGTGCTGTTCATCTTGGTAACCCTCACATGTTTGCTTTTTACATAAGATGAACCACCTGACTTTGAAAAACTTAATCAGGATACCAGCCAGTCTGGTGGAATTTACATTTTCAACTGTATTCTAATGGCGCCTCTATATTTGAAGAAATATCCCTCTTTGGTCGAACTGAGGTTCAAAATGTGGCTGGTTTCTCTCAAGATGAAGCCAAGTCATAGACAATATTAATAATATGGTATTTCTAGTCAAACATGTCGGTGCTTAGAGAATAATCACATACAAGAGGTTCACTGCATCCAACAAAACCACCATTTGAGAAATAGTATTAAGTCATCATAATCATTTATATCAGGCACACTTGTGTTTGACATCTTTATGACATCACCATGAAATCATCATGACACCACTTTATTAAAATATTGTGCACACAAACCTGTGCACTTTCCATCAACAATTGAGAGGCAATGTAGACATGATTTAGTTTGTCACATACTTCAAAAGCAATAAAAAAATAATCTGAGAAGCACAAATGAAGCAGCATTTGTATTGTCTAAGAAAAGTGTATCATGGACAAGAGATGTATGATATCACAGTTAAGAGGACAAGAGCGCCATCTGGAGACAGTGCATTGCAGGCAAGACGAAGGTGTTGGTGGTCAGTGCCTTGGGCAAATGGCACTCTTTCGGGGGTTGCATGTTTCTGTCAGGGTTTCCATCAAGCACTAATACACAGACAGATCCTTGCTTCCGTTTGACCATGCATTTAGCTTCATCTGATACTCTTTAAGATGGTCGGCAGCAAATATCTGGGCTCACGCGATGCTGCACAAATGGCTGTTTTGAGCGAGTGAGCTGAGGTAATGGAGAAGACATCAGAGAACGACCGACAGAAGGCATACACACTCAGACCATTACGGCTTATCCACACTAATCCCTCACACATATTATTATTGACGACTTTCAACATGGAAATCATATCTAAGCTCTCAACCTGATAAGATGGTCTCACCTGTAAAAATGAGAAAATGTGGCTATTTCACCAGTATATATTTCTCTATCAGATAGGATAAAATGTGTATCTCTTTCCCTCTCTGTGAGAGATGACGGAGTATAGAGAGACTGTCTCACAGTGTGGCAGGGCTATCTCACAAGAAGGCATAACAAGACATGACAGAGAAGTAAATGGTTTGGGAGTGAGGCCAGACAGAAGCCAGTATTTCTATTATAAGTCCCTGATGAGTCATGAGGGATTTACTCAGCAAGCTGTCAACCCTGTCCTTCTGTCCCCTAATTGCTTTAATTCTGCCCATCTCTGATACAATATGTTCAGGTTTTTTAATATCCTGAGTCTTAATAAACTGCCCTGGTATTTATTAATAATACATCTCAGATATTTTGGGGTGATAATGTACACATTGTTTCACCATACTCTGCCAAGGGCCAGCATGACTTGCTCTAAAATCATGCGCTCACATAAAGGGGTCTGTATTAAATTTAACTAAATGGAAAATTTGTACTGATACACAAAAAATTTAAGAAATCATTCTTATTCTCTTAAACCTTCAGTCTTCAGTTGACCTTTTAGTATGACAATCAACTAATGCATTTTCCTGTGATACCCACTTCTGTGTTTTAAACCTTCAATCTTCAGTTGACCTTTAGCATGACAATCAACTAGTGCCTTTTCCTGTGATACCCACTTCTGTGTTTTTGTATGACATTCAATACAGAAAGAAAACCTGACAAGATTATAGGTATAGTTTCATTCTTTAAGAACTGCTGATCAGCAGAAATATCTCCTTTGTTTAGCTGATGGTATTCTACATTTCATTGTGTCTATAATGTCTTGTCAATAGAATCTTCTCTCTCCTTGTCATCATATCTATTTGCTATTTTGAAGTGGCTAATGAATACAGTGAAATATCATCAGAGGTATATGGTTGCAATATCATGGACCCTATTAAGTATTAATGGTGTAGGTCTGCTGAAGGGAGAATGCATCACCTGCACTTACCACTAGGATGCCAGCTTAATATTAACTACACATTATTGCTCTCATACTTGAGATTCACTCCCTGAAGGTCCCAGACATGAGTCCCTCACTGAAAAAACCTGTAAGTTCCAAACATGACTCACTCTCTGTTGGTCCCAAACATGACTTATTCCATGTAGGTCCCAAACACGACTCATTCCCTGTAGGTCCTAAATATGACTCACTCTCTGTAGGTCCCACACATGACTCACTCCCTGTAGGTCCCACACATGACTCACTCCCTGTAGGTCCCACACATGACTCACTCTCTGTAGGTCCCACACATGACTCATTCCCTGTAGGTCCCACACATGACTCACTCTCTGTAGGTCCCACACATGACTCACTCCCTGTAGGCCCCACACATGACTCACTTCATGCAGGTCCCACACATGACTCATTCCCTGTAGGTCCCAAACACGACTCATTCCCTGTAGGTCCTAAATATTTCTCTCTCTGTAGGTCCCAAACATGACTCACTCCCTGCAAATCCCACACATAACTCACTCCCTGTAGGTCCCAAACACGACTCATTCCCTCTAGGTCCTAAATATGACTCACTTCATGCAGGTACTGTATACTATTCACTCTTTGTAAGAGTTCTTTGTGCAGGTCCTTAATAAGACTAAACGTATTTCTAATGTTGTTGTCATTTTTTGATACAATGAACAAAAAACCAGCTCACATATAGAAGAACGACCCCAACTGACTGTGTCCCCTATATTTCTGAGACAATCTGAGCCAATCAGGGTCACATATAAAGATTACCATTGTTCTGCTGACAATAGCGCAGGATCATGACATGATACTTGTTGCTAATAGCTAAACATATTGCACATAAAGAGAGGCTCCAAGAATATAATGGGATATAATGGTAATATGAGCGACAATGTAAAGATGTACGAAAGGCATAGGGGGCCGGGGATTCATCGAGCCAGGACGTATGGCACTGCAGGGACCACACAGACAGACAAGTATAAATCATCTAACATAAGCAGCCCTGTCAGCAAACACTTTATCTACATTCAATACAACCTATGACCTTTATATCTGTGGCCTCGACATGAAAGCTCCCTCTTGTCTCGGCTACTCTCCTGTATACACGTCACACATCATTTGTTAACATCCTCTGCAAATACCACCCATGTTTGTCAAAATTACCCTCCTGTATCCCTGCCATCAGCGATGACAGACTGCTTATAAACTACCCTCCTGTGTGAACGATACAGGCGATCAGAAATTCCTTATAAAATACTGTTGTCCAAGTTACCCTCCTGTATGCACGCTACAGATGATTATAGACTGCTTAATAAATACTCTACTGTGTGAATGATACAGTCGATTACAGATTTAATATCAGATTTAATATATACAGTTGTCAGAGTCACCATGTGCTTGCTATGGGATATCAAATATCGTTTTGACTATGATATCTCGATCTTTCATAATAACGTTTTCAATAGATAAAAAAAATTCAATATCACATGAGATTGAGTCCTGAACAAATCCCAAATATGATTGCCTACTAATGAATAAATACCATGAGCAATTTTGAAACACCTCCAAACAAATACCACCAGGACTCTGAATAAATACTACCAGGAATTATGTAACCACTGAAAAAAAAATACCACCAGGAAATCAAGCAACTCCTGAACAAAAATCCTCAACAATTCAAAATTGATAAAAAGCTGGTAAATATCTCCTGATTAGATGTGACAATTGATTGGAGCTTACCAGTATCATGTAGTGTGGGAACTGTATTCAGTCAAATGTAAGGATTTATACAATGGATTATTGTCGCTGCTAATCAAACAAATGCCACTATCTCCCTGTAAGCTGGTTGATGATGGCCATATGATACGGCCCGCAAGATGTGAAGCCAAGTACACTCATCACAGGCGATTCATCAACTCTTTCTCCATGTTTAAATTCTAGGTTTTCCAGAATTAATGGTGAAACTGGGAATTAGCTTACGGTAATAGATCTGCCTGTGATAGAATACCCTAAAGCCTGTGAGAGAATCCAAATATTACATCACAACCCTATTATCATTTCAAATCGCTATAATTTTATTATTACCGGCATCCCTCCGACCTACTTTCTAGTAAATCAGAAACTCTAGATTTAACTTTGACAGAGCAATCTATTGAAATATGCTACCGCCATATTGAAAATTTGCTGAAATAATTTGGAGGCATTTTGCTTGAGCAATGTGACAGCAGTATCAGCTGAGGACAGACTCTCAATTGACTGACCCTTGACTCCTCTATAGATTGCCACTCTATATTTATCTATATTCATAAATGTCTTTCTAATAATGATCTCTTTATAGGTATAGAAGTTGTTGTTTTTTTTCGATAAAAAAGTACATAGTTCCTTTGCTCACTCCCAAAGATAGCAACTTGACTGATAACAATTTCATGTCCTCATGTTGCATCTCTCTAATGGCATATTGAGTTATTTTATAAAAGAGAATAACGCTGCTTTGATGACATTTGCTCATTACCCCTCTGTCCATTCTCTCCGTTTGGTTGTGATGTTTAGCTGTGTGTTGGCATATGATTCTTGTGTTCTGTTTTCCCGCCTCCCTCTTTATACCCCCCTTGCTTCCCTACGGACCCTCAGCATTGCGCTTGCTATTCCAAGCAGAAATGAACACATTGTTTTTATGGTGGCTGGCCATTTCCCGGGGGTCACTTCATCAATAGCATGTCATAGGCAATTTATGTGGAGGTGTACCCAAGCTAAACTGATGAGGATGTCTGTGCCATGTATACACATCATATGGCGTCCATCATAGCTATACTCCCAGCCTAATAGGCTGATAAAATGGGTCATTCTGCACCTCATATGGCGTCCATCATAGCTATACTCCCAGCCTAATAGGCTGATAAAATGGGTCACTTATATACCTCATATGGTGTCCATCATAGCTATACTCCCAGCCTAATAGGCTGATACAATGGGTCATTTATACACCTCATATGGTGTCCATCATAGCTATACTCCAAGCCTAATAGGCTGATAAAATGGGTCATTTATACACCTCATATGGTGTCCATCATAGCTATACTCCCAGCCTAATAGGCTGATACAATGGGTCATTTATACACCTCATATGGTGTCCATCATAGATATACTCCCAGCCTAATAGGCTGATAAAATGGGTCATTTATACACCTCATATGGTGTCCATCATAGCTATACTCCCAGCCTAATAGGCTGATAAAATGGGTCATTTATACACATCATATGGTGTCCATCATAGCTATACTCCAAGCCTAATAGGCTGATAAAATGGGTCATTTATACACATCATATGGCATCCATCATAGCTATACTCCCAGCCTAATAAGCTGATAAAATGGGTCATTTATACACCTCATGTGGCATCCACCAAAGATATACTCTCAGCCTAATAAGCTGATAAAATAGGTCATTTATACACCTCATATGGCTTCCATCATAGCTTTACTTCCAGCCTGGTAAGCTATTACAATGGGTCATTTATACACCTCATATGGCATCCACCAAAGATATACTCCCAGCCTAATAGGCTGATACATATATACACCTCATATGGTGCCCATTATAATCATATACTCAGTATATACTAAAAGAACATATATTTTTTGTGTAGGTTGTTTATAAAAAAAGTTCGCAAGGGTAACTTAGTTCTTTTCACAAAAAGAAAGTTTGCCTTCCTCATTATAACTGCAGAAGTTTGCTTCCTTCCATATTTGACAAATGGTAAAAATATTGCAACCAGATCAGAAATGTACATCATTAAATGTTTCTTTCGTATCAGCAGTTCCTTTCAGCGGCGAGGCCCACATTAGCTCTGACCCGAGAAGCCAGCAGGAAGTGGCTGCAGATATGTGGAGTGTGCCGTTGATTTTGCTGTGGAGAGTGACGTGGAGCACTAGGAAGTTAAGCCATGGGTGTCAGCGCTGCATTGCAGTCGCCCAGCACCCCTCCATGGTGCAAACTTGCCACCGGGGTTTCACCAACTCGCATGTGATAGGTGGGTGATATCAGTGGTGGCGCATTTTTGACGGTGCTAGAACTCACTCATCTGGCTGCTCCTCTGTGACAAAGCTATCGCTACTGCCCACCACTGCCTATCGGCACACTCCATCTATCCCAGATTTGTCAAATTTTATACATGACTCACTTTCCCTTATATGTGGCATATATATATTTCAAATTTCCATTTGGGGTTTATTAATTCGAATGACAGATGTAACCACAACTCTCTTTCCTGAACAAACAGCATGTACTCAAACTTGTCATAAATATTGTAATCAGAACCCGACTTAAAATGATGTCCGGAAGATAGCTGTTATATATCTAGGAGCATTCTCTTCTGCAATAAAAGCCCACCACTTATCCCCCATAACAGGACTTCTCTCCCATATTGGTCCCTCCTGTCATTGGTAAAATATGCTTCAAGAATGAACACAAGTCATGATTTTTAATAAAAATCAGGCAGTGAACTGATTGGTTAAAGACTAGATGAATATTCATACTGATTATGTTTTGAACTGACAGCTGTCCTGATTCCTCAACATCACAGGTCATGGCCTGATGTTGGTCAATTTTGATAGGATGATATTTTGGAGGGCAAGAGAAGAATTTATGACTCTGGGAATTCCATATCTCGAATGAAATCAAATATAGGGCAATGACGGCAAAGGTAGCAAGAAGATAGAATGATTTGCAATATTACCGATGCGATACAGCGTACCCACCAACCTGAAGATCTCTTTGACAAGATTTCTGACCACTCTTTGTGTATGACTACTTTAGGATGTCTCATCATCAGCATTTTGAGAGGCATCATTTCAAGTGGTGCATCCCTGTGTCTCCAGTACACAGATAAAATGATGGGGGAACTCACTTTATGCCCAGGAATGAGCATACACAACACTGAGCGAGCATTCAGGTGCCTGTCACTATCAGATTGCATGGGCTCACCCACCAATACAAACACAAATATTATCAAAATACTGCCAATCTGCCATCGATATTACAGCAGGAAACTTGATACTATAACCACATTACCACACAATGCATTAGACCGCAGGATTCCTCAGACCCCCCCAAAAAAGGATTAACATAACGAAATAGATCAATGCGCCACATCTAATAACCATATATATCTCGTTAAGATGACAGCAATGGTGGTTTAATATATCTCTGAGGTGTTGTCATCAATGGTACAGAGAGTCTGAGAGAGTTGTAATGTAACCAGGCCCCATTCCTCCAAGCTCTGTCGCCATGGCGATCCACAGCCTGAGAACATTTATTGAACTTCTCAAACATTCCGCCCCCATAGAGACCGCATGGTTCTCTGGGGCCTGTGTCCTTTGGGTCATTTTGCTTTGCACACAAACTCCCATATCTATCATCAAAACACCACAATGATATTCATTAAGAATATCACTCAAACTCTGACAGTCAACATGCTTTGTAAAAAAAAATCCCATTTTTGGAAGGAAAAGATTTGAAAGAAATTTTTTGTAAAAGAAACTTACATTTTCATAGGTGATTGTGTCGACATACTTCTTGAAGGTGACGGATTTGACTTTATGTCTATGTTTAAGCTGGCACCAAGAGAACATCGCTGACATATATAGGCCCCTCATCCAGCCAAACCCTCCGCCGCTCCCCTTGAGGCTCTCCCGCGATACGTGCATCGACTACACAATACTCCTCCCAGGCCCGACAACGATACACCCATCCAACACTTTGATAAGCTCCTCACAACTTCTGGGGGTTGCGATATCTCAGGTGGAACATAAGACCTCCTTGATAATATGCTGAGTATTAAATACAAAAAAAGCTCTATCTGACCCCAAAAAATCCACTTGGTCAGAGGGCTGTTATCTTACAATCAACTGATCGACACAACTGCCTTGCTATGTTTGATATGGTGAAACAACGAGAGATATCAATTAATTATAAATGGACGTGAGTGCTATATCACAAGACGGTATATATCCACTTTTGCGTGTTGTTGCATAAGACGGGCAGCTGAAGGGTATTATACACAATGGTAGGGGGAGGGGGAGGTGCAAGCAGGCGGGCAGGTAGAACAAGTATCAGGAGGGTAGAAGCCAGGGGGGCCCAGGCCTCAGAGTCAGTCGTCTCATCTGGGGCTGATCTACGGCTGAAACATGCATACCTCCCATGAAATAGATCTTAGATGATCATCAACGTGTGCTTGGCTTTCGTGCTGGGCTTGTGTAGCCGCCCACACTTGGCAGTTGTATCTCTGTATACTAACATTTCTCCGATCCACCAGAGACGGCCCAAATACATCCACAACTCTATTGTATGAACACAGACTAATATAAACTTGGATATGCTGGCGTTTGGTGCTTCCAGCCTAAACTATGCTGAGTTGAAGTGAGAGAGGGGCACGGAGTGTCCACCAACTGTACCCAAACTTGTCATGCTTCACTCCTCATTTTGCACCGCTGAGTAGCTCGGAGAGTAGCTCACAGTAACCCACTACATCGTGACTTGGCACCGGAGTTCGACTTAGAAACACATGGAGGGGAGATGCACGCACATCCACAGTAGATTGTTGTTACACAGGAGACCTGATTCTCCGCACAAACAAGGCTGCTTCCAGCAAGACAGCCATCTCTCCTTCTACGGGGCCTCCTAGACTGCTGTGAGGAGGAGTGGTCGTATCAGCGGTGACAGTGTCCTGCGGGGGGTGACTGCATGGTAACTGCCATCCATGCTCTGTAGTACAGAGACGGGGTGTCACACAGGCTTGAGACTCGCCACATACGAGCGGCCTGCCACTGCTACAGCACACAAGCAGGCAGGCAAGGCAGGTATGCAGGCAAGGCAGTTACGCAGGCAGGCTGCCTGCCCAGGCCCCTCCTGCACTCCACACTGCCTCGGCCTTATACAGGTGAAACTATACACCACCTTACTATACTCCTCCAAAACCTCATCCTATCCACTCATGTTACTGAGCAAATATCAACCATTATATATAAGAACAACTTGCTGAATCTTCCTCTTCAAACTCCTACTCTTGTCTCAACTTTAGCATACATCTTTTGAAAAAAGTAAATATTGCTTTTATAGACTACAGTAAAACATTAATGGAACATAAGAAAACTATTAAATATGCAAGAAACTTGGATTTTATTTTGGGTGGTTTCCAATAAATAATCATATGTTACGTAACTTTACTCTTAAATATTTATGGCTTTCCTGTGTATCAAGTCTTAGTGCTGGTATGTTTTGTGTAGAATCTTTGTTTATTATACTTCAAAGCAATGCAATATCCTATTACCTTTCAGACAACAACAGCCTTTTGGTTATGATTTAATTGCAAACATCAAAGGTGTTTTTTTTCTTTATAAAAGGTATCAAATAACACAGAACAATATCTGTTTGATTTGGCAAAAATAATATTATTAAGTAGGCAGGTGTGTGTTCTCATCTGATTGAATACTAATGGAGCCAGGAACACATCTGACTGGGTATTAATAGAGCCAGGAACATATTTGACTGGGTCTTAATAGAG
This sequence comes from Amphiduros pacificus, assembly GCA_949316495.1. Taxonomy (NCBI): domain Eukaryota; kingdom Metazoa; phylum Annelida; class Polychaeta; order Phyllodocida; family Hesionidae; genus Amphiduros; species Amphiduros pacificus. The sequence goes on along the minus strand of OX439003.1, from coordinate 13,828,612 downwards.
CCAGGAACATATTTGACTGGGTCTTAATAGAGCCAGGAACACATCTGACTGGGTCTTAATAGAGTAAGGAACACATCTGACTGGGTCTTAATAGAGTAAGGAACACATCTGACTGGGTTGTACTGGTGGGGTCTTAATGGTGTCAGGAACACATCTGACATGAGTTAATGGTGTCAGGAACACATCTGACATGAGTTAATGGAGTCAGGAACACATCTGACTGAATCCGAATGGAGCCAGGAACACATCTGGTGGGGTCTTAATGGAGTCAGGAACACATCTGGTGGGGTCTTAATGGAGTCAGGAACACATCTGACTGAATCTGAATGGAGTTGGTAACACATCTGACTTGGTCTGTATATTTAAGTGCATTCAGTGAGAGAGTGAGGGAAGACATAGTGTCTGAGGTGCTATTGGCACCTGATCCATGGTTCTTCTCATCACCAGGTAGCAATTAATACACATACAGAGAATTGTCAGCATCCTCATCCCCATACCGTCTCAGCCACTAGCCTCTCTATCCTCATCTATCTACACCTGCTCTAGGTAAAATAACTTTTAACAATGATGAAATGATTTTGAATCATAAAGACAGGAAATATACTTCTTGATCCAGACAAGATGAGACTTGAGTATTATGTCCTGATCCAGGCAAAACCAGGATGATGTCCTATCCAGACAAGACAAGATTTTTGTCCTGAGAAAACTTACATCTTACTCTGATCCAGACAAGACAAGGTTTCCTTATCTTGTTCTGATTCAGGCAAGAAAATGCAATATAATAATGTTCTAATCCAAATAATACAAGGATTTAGTATCATGTCCTGATTCAGAAAAGACAATGCTTTAGCATCTTGTCTTGAACTGACAAGACAAGGCTTCTATATCTCATTCTAATGAAGACAAGACATCTTGTCCTAAACTGACAAGACAAGGCTTCTATATCTCATCCTAATGAAGACAAGACATCTTGTCCTGAACTGACAAGACAAGGCTTCTATATCTCATCCTAATGAAGACAAGACATCTTGTCCTGAACTGACAAGACAAGGCTTCTATATCTCATTCTAATGAAGACAAGACATCTTGTCCTGAACTGACAAGACAAGGCTTCTATATCTCATTCTAATGAAGACAAGACATCTTGTCCTGAACTGACAAGACAAGGCTTCTATATCTCATCCTGATGAAGACAAGACATCTTGTCCTGAACTGACAAGACAAGGCTTTAGCATCTTGTCCTGAACTGACAAGACAAGGCTTCTATATGTCATCCTGATGAAGACAAGACAAGGTTTTAGTATCACGTCAAGATGGCTGCAGTGAGTCATACAGAAGAGTTGGTCTCAGTTAGGAATCTGGCACCATACAAGGCAGAGCTTGCTATCAGCTGGACATCTTGTCCTGAACTGACAAGACAATGCTGTAGCATCTTCTCCTGAACTGACAAGACAATGCTATATCTCATCCTAATGGAGACAAGACATCTTGTCCTGAACTGACAAGACAAGGCTTTAGCATCTTGTATTGAACTGACAAGACAAGGCTTCTATATCCCATCCTGATGAAGACAAGACATCTTGTCCTGAACTGACAAGACAAGACTTTAGCATCTTGTACTGAACTGACAAGACAAGGCTTCTATATATCATCCTGATGAAGACAAGACATCTTGTCCTGAACTGACAAGACAAGGCTTTAGCATCTTGTACTGAACTGACAAGACAAGGCTTCTATATATCATCCTGATGAAGACAAGACAAGGCTTTAGTATCACTTCAAGATGGCTGCAGTGAGTCATACAGAAGAGTTGGTCTCAGTTAGGAATCTGGCACCATACAAGGCAGAGCTCGCTATCAGCTGGACAAAAACATTGCTGCCCTGAGGCATACTATAAAACGCTAATATATTGAGACAAGAATGGCTAAATATAGACCTGTCTGTGCGCCCACTGCTGCTCCATTGCATGTAATGTAAACCTCCTTCAACGTATCAGTTTACAATTTGTTTTGTTATTCGGAACAGACTAAATCCGCAACCAGCCTTCTGTTAGCATTGAAGGTTTTTGTGTACATCCTGTGCAATAGAAATCAAGCTTTAATAAAATAGATCAACCTTTTATTCTGCTCAGACAAACATGTATCAATGGAACCAATTTATCATTCTCTCAGCACTTTATCTACTTTTTCTCAACAAGCAAATCTAATGCTTTTTCCTATTTGACATTTAATTCATTACAGTTTGCAAATCCCATGGGCATGTCTAAATTTGTTGTATTTTTCAATGTGTTGTCACATTGAATTGTGTGTTTTGTGTCCTATGTCTAACCTACCTCTGGGGAGAAGTTGGACTTTTACCCGTTCTGGTCTCGGTGCCCGAGATCTGATCGGTGGAGACCGACTCTGCACACCGATCCATCTCCTGAGTTTGTCACAGCCTGCGTCCCCTGGTGGAGACTCGCACAACCGCTCCCTTGGGGCACCTATCAGGCAGACACATAGTGCTGACCTCTGGCTCTTTGACATTACCAGCCAAAGACCATATGTGAGCTGACCAAACATGAGCTACTACCAGTGCTCATTCAAGCAGTCCATCCACTAAATATGCTGTGTGACAAATATCACAAACCCTAACAGCAGGCTGAAAGATGGCTAGCCATAGTTGCCAGTAAGTTGTAAAGAGATTTTGACTGACCAATGGTAGAACAGGAGTACTCAATTTCAGAATAGGACTGACCATTGGTAGAACAGAAGTACCCACTTATAGGATAGGACTGACCAATGGCAGATTAGAGTTGACCATTGGTTGAATTGGACTGACCACTGGTAGAATAGGATTGACCACTGGTTGAATTGGACTGACCACTGGTAGAATAGGATTGACCACTGGTTGAATTGGGCTGACCACTGGTAGAATAGTATTGACCACTGGTAGATTAGGACTGACCACTGGTAGAATAGGATTGACCACTGGTTGAATTGGACTGACCACTGGTAGAATAGGATTGACCACTGGTTGAATTGGACTGACCACTGGTAGAATAGGATTGACCACTGGTTGAATTGGGCTGACCACTGGTAGAATAGTATTGACCACTGGTAGATTAGGACTGACCACTGGTAGAATAGGATTGACCACTGGTTGAACTGGACTGACCACTGGTAGAATAGGATTGACCAATGGTTGAACTGGACTGACCACTGGTAGAATAGGATTGACCAATGGTTAAACTGGACTGACCACTGGTAGAATGGGATTGACCACTGGTTGAATAGGATTGACCAATGGTTGATAAGCCTGAACAAAAGGACTGGCAGAGAAGCCAATGGTGGGCATGACATAAGTCATCTTAACTCAGAGTATTTTACCTCTGAGTAGAGCATAGATCTATCATCTGGCATTCTAACTCTGAGTAGAGCATAGATCTGTCACCTGGGATTCTAACTCTGAGTAGAACATAGTTCTATCACCTGGGATTCTACCTCTGAGTAGAGCATAGATCTGTCACCTGGCATTCTACCTCTGAGTAGAGCATAGATCTGTCATCTGGCATTCTAACTCTGAGTAGAACATAGATCTGTCACCTGGCATTCTAACTCTGAGTTGAGCATAGATCTGTCATCTGGGATTCTACCTCTGAGTAGAACATAGTTCTATCACCTGGCATTCTAACTCTGAGTAGAACATAGTTCTGTCATCTGGGATTCTACCTCTGAGTAGAGCATAGATCTGTCACCTGGCGTTCTACCTTTGAGTAGAGCATAGATCTGTCACCTGGCGTTCTACCTTTGAGTAGAGCATAGATCTGTCACCTGGCATTCTAACTCTGAGTAGAGCATAGATCTATCACCTGGCACCCTATCTGTGAATAGAGCACTTTTCCATGTCACCTGGCACCCTCTCTTGGATTAGACTACATTCCCATGTTACCTGGCACCCTATCCCTGAGCAGTCACACAGTGGCTTCTTGGGCATCTATCTCCATACAAACAATGCCTGCCATCAACACTGCTTCCTCTATACTCACCCTGTGATGGATCATTTAATCAACTTCTCACTTAACCTCAGCATCCATCACCCCAGGTCAACAATATCCTGTCCTTTTTTTCCATTCTTTATTTATCTTCATACTTCAAAAATACTTTTTGCAATGACACAATTGACAAAGATTACAATAAAATTTTCATTATTTATTTATTTATTTCAAAGCTTTGTTTTTTTTCAGCCTCTAACTTTTTAATGATTTCATTATTTAGCTGGCTTCCTTTGACTGGTTCCTGTATGCTAATACATTGGCATGCCTGCACATCCCCGTCCTGCCATTGGTGAGTCAGGTTCCCCATCCATCAAGCCCACATACAGTCAGCGAGCCTAAGGTAGGGGACCCGCTGGGTGCCAGCTGGTGCCACAATCGGGTACCCTATAAATTGCCATGTTCAGGTCAACAATTTACCCTCCAAATCAGCTAACACATCCCGGGAGATTCTCCATGTGACATGACCCCATAAAATTAACCAATCAAATCCAAGCGCCACCACATCGCATGCTCAACATCATTTATTTTCATCTCCTCCTAAATATGGAAGTTATAACTGAGTGTACCAAGTCACTCACAACATTCCCTTCTCATAATATACACTTCTCACAATATTCCCATCTAACAGCATTTCCCTTCTCACAACATTCTCTCCTCACAATGTCCTGCTCTCAAAACATTCTCTCCTCAAAAAGCCTTCCAACATTCCCCCCCTCACAACATTCCCTTCTCACAACATCCCCTTCTCACAACATTCCCTTCTCACAACATTCCCTTCTCACAACATTCCCTCTTGAAGTCTTCATAAAAATGTCCCTATCATATATGTCCTGGGGACATTTTGATAGAGTTGTCACTTTTTATAATTAGATAGAATATTTCAATATTCCAATTAGTGTCTTGTGTCGTGCTTGAGGATCAATACGAGAATGGGGAGGGTTTAATATTTCAGTCAGGTTTGGGGAGAGAGTGAGGGGGACCTGTTTGGCTTGTGTGGGATCAGCATTACTGATCGGACAGAATCTGGTTAAGTCAGCCAATATCAGCTGAGCCTGTATCAATCAATCACTCACACCACCACACCATCATATGCTACCCTCCACAATCAAACCAAATATGCTAACTTGGTTTTCTTCTACATCAAACAATGTTGCCAGCCTGTCTCAGGATAATTCCCCATAGATTCTATATCAGCCCAACAAAGAAACTGAACACACATCTCAAATCCTATTTTCTCCTTGCCAGCAATACACACAGGAATGATGGGTTTCTCATTTGCTTACATAATTGTTGTTCATATTCAACAACTGCCACTCTGTTGCCATGTCAATATGATTCTTTTTAGTCTCTATTCTTTGATATTTTCCATGTTCAGTACACACGTGATAGACAAATGAGAAACATAATTAAAATGTATTGAAACACTCCTCTCCAGTTCTATACTTTGAAATATTTACTCAGAATGTTGATAATATTAATTGCATCCAGATTTCTTTAGCATTTTTCACAAAGCCTCCAAACATAGTATAACTACAGTGCCACCTGGTGGAGATCTGTTACTAACACTAGGTGGCACCACTGCATCATACAACTCGCACACAAATAGCACCTGTTGCTTTTTGTATCAATAAACATTTTAATAAGGTGGAATAGGAATAGCTATCAATATAAACACAATAACGAAAATTATTATCTACACCTACATGTATCTGAAATGAAAACACATTTAAAAGAAAGAAACATTGTAATTACTCTCTAAGATTCAATAGTTTGTGCATCTTTAAAACACATTATTCTTTAAAAAATGTTTGATACCATGCAGTTCTCACTTAAATGGCAAATTTGATTTCAGCATGACTTATATTTGTCTGGTCAGAAATGAAAATTTGAATATTGTTCCACAGATGAGGGGTGAAGGCAGTTTTAAATTTGGACAGGGGTTCCAAATGTCTGAATAAGCTTTATTCTAATTATCGGGATTCTGTTATATTTGACCATTGGTCACATAATTGAAGAAAAAATTGTCACATTAATATGGAAAACATTTTGAAGCTACTGAATTTAATAGACAATCAGCACTAAAAATACACTTAACATGAGCAAGCTGATTAAAGTTCAAAGTATATCTGTCCACAACAAAAATTTTGTTGAGGCATTTATTCCATTTTCTCCAGAGCGTGATAAATACATCAGACTTTGGATTGATAACAACCCCTTGATATCTATCATCAAATACTGATCTTTTCCAAACTGCATAAGATGGATTTTGACATTCATAGTAAAACTCATTCCTTCTTTTTCAACATTGTGTTAAAGATGGTTGACTTGTTCTGTCTAACATAGTCACTTTTCTCTTGATCTGAGACTTTATAATGGTTTTAAGGCACACCGGACACATTTATCCAGTGTGGTTAGCACTGCAAAGTGGATTGTATTTCAGACTATGCAAAGCATCCTTAAGCATGGTGAAAAAGAATGCTTTATATAAATGTCCATATAGACTGCTACATTTAATACAGTGGTGTTGATCTAAGGGGAGTGAGACCTACCTCTCCTGGAGTGTGTATGTGAGGGTCTGGGTGTGGAGCCGAGTATGTGCGCTGCTCGTGGACCGGCGATCCTTTCTGGTCCATCAGCTCCGGTGGCGGAGGTGGTAATGGCTCCTCCTCTGCTTGTGGGTAGCGGTATTTCTACAACACACAATCATACCACCATATTAAACTCAATTCATTATTTCATATTTCTAACATTCTAACAGGTGGCACCACCAGTATGTAGGGATTTAAGCAATCTTTCTGGAACACTCCTCTGCTAATATGGAGGTATCTCTACCAACCTCTACCTCCAAACCCCTCTTATTGTTTTCTCAAGGACTATAAAAACCCTAGCTTATATAGAAATATTCAGACAGGCTCCTCCCCCTCCACACATCATCAGAAAAACAAGGCCCATTTTGTGCATTGATAATTTACATTGATCTTGGCACTTATGAGGCGAGACAAAGCGATTTAGGAAAGTAAGAAAACATTCCTCATATCAGTGTGATGAGTGGGCACCATTTAGGTTGATGTGTCTGATGATGCACCTCTGAAATACATATTCTCATGATATGAATATTCATGATCTGCAGCCGATGGTGCAGAATACTGCAGCATATACAAGTAACAAACTTTCTGAGCTGATTTAACAACCATAATTCAGTGCACTTTTCAAACAACAGGTGGCACCACAAGTGAATTAAAGTGGATCAAACCAAAAATGGACTTGATGAGAGAGAGAGGTAAATTTGATCACATCCTACTTTACAGGACAGTTCTACATCACCAATCTGATTCATATCTCTGTAAGGTCTCTCCTCATTTAGTGGATAACCTCACAGTGCCACAATTCAGCCCTGATAACCTGGTATACACTCAGCATCATCTACTTAGCCTCGTCAGCGGGCAGAGAGGACACGGCCCAAACTTGGCCGACGTGACTCCACTCACCACACTCAATTGTGCAAATGTGTTCCCTAGCAACCACTGTATTGATAATTCAATTATTTAGGCATGGTGTGGGTGTCTCGCGAGTGTCTTGCCCACTCCATCTCTCCCTCTAAAGCTTTGACATGCACCCTGCACTCCGTTCAACTTGACATCTTTGTAAAGTGGTCTATTTCACGCTATTCTTCTACTTCTGTCATTTGTTAAACACAAATTTGCTGTTACAGAAACGACTTGATCAATTCTATAAAAATACAGTTCTATAAAAAAAAATCTCTCATGTTAAAAAATGCTGTAATTTCAGATATATGATCAAAATACACAGGTGAAATTGAGAAATTCCACTTTCAAATTTCTAAATATTTCAATGAGCTATTCACAACATATATTACAGTTTGATCAAGACAGTCTGATCAAGACAGTTTGTCTATGACATGATGACAGTTTGTCTATGATGATGTTTTTTGGACAGTTTGAGTCAGTTTTCCCCCAGGTCATCAAGGATCAAGTTTTTTGGATAATCTTTTAAAGCATGTTTTCTTGAAAATTGTTTCAACATATATTTCTCAGCAATCTTCAATAACCATCATCACTGCAATACTCTGTCATCTACAAATCTTATAAACAATACAATATTCATCCCTTAACAAATAACTGCTTTACTGTGGAGATGCAATAAATAAATAATTAGTTTTGCAAACTTCCTGAAATCCGCTTTCCTATAATTGTCAATCTGAGTGATGCAGCAATATCTATATACAACTTTATTACCAATTCTACCATCTCAAATTTCTATTATGCTTCTTGCTTTATGGGATAGTTTTCTGATCGAATGAATAATATCTTTTATATATTGTAGATTTATGTAAAAAAAATAGCAGTCTACTCTATATATTAAGCAATTTATGGGAACTTTTCCATAGTATCGCTGCCAAATTTTCCTATTAAAAAAGGCAAGGGTTCAGAACTCCTGTATAATGGCCTCCTTCCCAGACAAGAAAGCCAAACCAGCCGCATTATGCAATAAACTTGTAAAATTAGCTGAGCCCTATGTAACATGTAGCCTGCCATCTAATGGCCATTCTGAAATACGGACTGCAACTAATCAAATGTTGGTATGGAGAAAGCAATCTTGGTTGATAAACAGTGAGCACATCTTCCCTGTTACCATGGTGCATGACATTACATGGCAGAAACTTTGCTGATCATCTCAAACATAGTCATGACATCAAATATTTCCTGGGCCTCAAATGATTAATATTTTGTTGATTAAACATTACAAAAAGAGTACAAATCTCGATACTCAATACTCAATTTGTTTGGGTCCTGGAGTTCCACTCAGGTAATGAATGTAAATAAAACTACATAAGGTTTGAATGACAGATCCTGTTGAACCAACTTTTTTTTTTCTTTATAATAAACATCTCTTGAAAATTAAATCTACCTGAGTGCTTTCATCCTTTGAAGGTGACACCACTAAACCTTGAAATTTCAAATCTATTTGAAGTAGATGTGATGAACAACATTGGAGTTAGGAGATGAGTGTGACAAGAGAATAATCTCACAGTAATGGCCCCTATGCTATCCTTCATCTGGTCGTTATGAAGCTTCTCCTCATCTCAGCCTTCCCCCGAGGCTCATAGCCACACACATTCAACTTTCAAAACAACCTTGACAACTTTCGTGGGGTGAGGAGGGATTTGTCATAAATCCTGAATGGGAATGGCTTTCGATTGTGGTCGTCTCTGAAGTGTCATATGTTGTCTGTTTATGATGTGGCGGCAGAACCATGTCAATACTCCAACACACCTCCTGCCCACTGAGATCCAGACTTCTATATCTGGTCTCGTACAATGTTCAACATCACGGCCACCATACTTATTTATGATCCTATAGTGTGCGGATACCATTCTCTGAATTGATATGATGTCTGGTACAGTGATGTCATCTCAGTATACTGTCTGTCTGTTTGGCTGTCTGTCTTGCATATCAGTACAGTTGACTTGCTGTCTGTTTTGGATATGAGTATTGCTGTCTGTCTGTCCTGGTATCAGTACCACTGTCTTGGTGCCTCTCTTGGAACAATCAGGATCTAATCCTCTATGAAGTCAGAAAGATCAGGTTAATTGGTTTGGTCCAACCTGGAAGCAAACCCAGCCTGCCTGCATGAGAAAAGGGCATCTTGCCACATGGCATCTCAGCATTATAATGAGGTATTGTATCTATAATATTGTTATAACAAGACAAGGTCATGCAAAAGTGACTATCCTAACACAAAAACAAGGTCACATATCACAGTAAGGTCATCTAGCTGGTGATTCGAAGGGGACGACATATGACCACAAATCAGGATGTGCCAGCTCAGACAATGCCATGCAGACACTCAGTCTGGCCGGACTGGTCAACTGATCAGCTAACAGAGCAGCTCACCAGATGGCGTGGCACTCCATCATAGCCCGAGGTGTGTGGGTGATGGCGTCAGGAAACGACCATGTTGGGAAGGACATTATTGGCACTCCTGTCTGCCTGTCTCTGTATCCTCCCATCTATATCACTCCCAAGCCTAATTGTAGGGCTTGCTAAGGAAAGTCAACTATATATCCCACCCTGGAAAATATATTGGTTAAACATGGCTGACAACTGTGTAGGGCTTGCTTAGGAAAGTCAACAATCCCACCCTGGAAAATATACTGGTTAAACATGGCTGACAACTGTCTGAGACACTGATGAGTGTCATCAGAGACATCAACATTTATTTTCAGAGACAGTGTAAAAAATTCATCAGAAGCAATCTGTGCCAGGCTTTCTAATTTTCAGGTTACTGTGCAGCCAATTCCAAGATTCTCATTTAAGTTATTGGGTCCATTTGGGTTCCTTGATGATGTTCATTTTGGTGGGTATTATCTAGGAAGCCTCCTAAGCCGAGGTTTATTCATTTGCTTCCCTAGCCTCTGGCACCAAAGCTGCCAGGATGGTAACTAGGCATAGACAATGGTAGCTGTCATGGCAACCATTGTTTATCTCCAATGGTGGTGGTGATATCTTCATCAGTGCTGACAAGTGTCGCCAGCATCCCACCTCCTCCACCCACACGACCTTGTCTCTTCATCTCACGAGAGTGTTGTACGGATCCTCCCTCATGTCTGACATCACTTTGCCAGACTAGTCTATAAGTCTAGATATACAGCTTTTGACCTTGAGGTGCTCTAGATAGGTCATGCCAACCACCATATAAAGCTGTCTGATATCAAAGGACAATAGATATGTGCGTGTATATAGGTATATATGTATGTATGTGTGTGTGTGTATATATATATATAGATATATATATATATATATATATATATATATATATAGATATATATATATATATATATATATATATATATATATATATATATATATATATATATATATATATATATATATATATATATATATATATATGTATATGTGTGTGTACATATAATACACACACACACACACGTGCACACACACACACACTGCTCTCTTGTGTCAGAGACACCTTAAGCAGTCCTTGTTTGTCTTTCAGCCTTAATGTTGAGTTAGTCCACGTCTTAACATTGTCCATGCCTCTTGCTTAGGCTGGCTTTGCTGATTCCTAACACGTGGACATGGCTGTGGTGTGCTGTAATTTGATGCAACATGACAAAGCTTTGTGTAGAGACAAGACATTTGTTGTCCTGCCCAGCCTGTCTATGTCAGTAAATTACACATCTCACCCTTGTGTTATCATCCTGCTGAGCAGCCTCAATTGTGTTACTTTGTGCACGAAAACAATTCCTGGACAAGGACATAAATATTGCACAGTTCACGGTGATGCTAGCTCATCACTGTGCATTCTTTGTCCATCAAACAGCAGGCATGATGATTGCATTGTCTGTATGCCTGTCACACATTCTCAACCCGTTTATCTGTTTTATAGCTATGTGGCTCAGGCTAATTTCTCTGCGTCTCTGTGATCTGGAGATATTCTGTCTGTGTGAATGTGAGGTGTCAGGAATAATTTGCAATGTGTTGCTCTGCCACTTAGAATATACAAACTACTTCCTTCATTCACTTCTCACCACAAATATCGCAACAAATCTTTCTATCTCTGATATGAATATTTGTCAAAAATTCTACTATTTACAATGAAAACATATTTTATTTTGGAGCAATGCCAAAACTAGTGAAGTGATACTCAACTTTTGTTATCTCAATTAAATCTAGGTGCAAACATAGTATTTAATATCTTATATCCAATTTCTGTTGTTGGCATCATGGCATAGATTATTCCTTACTTCACACCTTGCTGCCTAAAACCTTCTTCTGACTGGACCTGAATGCTTCTGATGCAGCTGTAAACATGCTTCCCTTCTCAGCTACCTGGAGCTGCATGGAGCATCACTATTATCATGTTTACCAAAGCGCGCTCTGGGAGCAAGATTATTTCTTTCTGAGAGGCAATCAGGAAAGGTGAGAGGTCAGACTAAGTCCGACCATGTGGATCGAATGAGAATGAGATCTCCCAAGAGAAGTTTGGTATGGGGCTACTATCTAGCACTGTGGCCACTCCTCAATCAAACTATTCACAAACTGTCCACCAGTGCTAATCTACCACTATTCACACCCCAGGTCCAATCTCGCATTGCTAACTCACCACTGCTCATCCACCACTACTCACCAACTACTTCTCACTGCTACTCACCTACCCCTACTCTCAACACAACTCACCTACCCCTACCCTCAACACTACTCACCTACCCCTACTCTCAACACTGCTCACCTACCCCTACTCTCAACACTACTCACCCCTACTCTCAACACTACTCACCTACTCCTACTCTCAACACTACTCACCTACCCCTACTCTCAACACTGCTCACCTACCCCTACTCTCAACACTACTCACCTACCCCTACTCTCAACACTGATCACCTCCCCCTACTCTCAACACTAACCTACTCCTACTCTCAACACTACTCACCTACCCCTACTCTCAACACTACTCACCTACCCCGACTCTCAACACTGCTCACCCACCCCTACTCTCAACACTACTCACCTACCCCTACTCTCAACACTGCTCACCTACCCCTACTCTCAACACTACTCACCTACCCCTACTCTCAACACTACTCACCCACCCCTACTCTCAACACTACTCACCCACCCCTACTCTCAACACTACTCACCTACCCCTACTCTCAACACTGCTCACCTACCCCTACTCTCAACACTACTCACCTACCCCTACTCTCAAGACTACTCACCTACCCCTACTCTCAACACTGCTCACCTACCCCTACTCTCAACACTACTCACCCACCCCTACTCTCAACACTACTCACCTACCCCTACTCTCAACACTGCTCACCTACCCCTACTCTCAACACTACTCACCTACCCCTACTCTCAACACTGATCACCTCCCCCTACTCTCAACACTAACCTACTCCTACTCTCAACACTACTCACCTACCCCTACTCTCAACACTGCTCACCTACCCTTACTCTCAACACTACTCACCCACCCCTACTCTCAACACTATTCACCTACCCCTACTCTCAACACTGCTCACCTACCCCTACTCTCAACACTACTCACCTACCCCTACTCTCAACACTGATCACCTCCCCCTACTCTCAACACTAACCTACTCCTACTCTCAACACTACTCACCTACCCCTACTCTCAACACTACTCACCTACCCCGACTCTCAACACTGCTCACCCACCCCTACTCTCAACACTACTCACCTACCCCTACTCTCAACACTGCTCACCTACCCCTACTCTCAACACTACTCACCTACCCCTACTCTCAACACTACTCACCCACCCCTACTCTCAACACTACTCACCCACCCCTACTCTCAACACTACTCACCTACCCCTACTCTCAACACTGCTCACCTACCCCTACTCTCAACACTACTCACCTACCCCTACCCTCAACACTACTCACCTACCCCTACTCTCAACACTACTCACCCACCCCTACTCTCAACACTACTCACCTACCCCTACTCTCAACACTGCTCACCTACCCCTACTCTCAACACTACTCACCTACCCCGACTCTCAACACTGCTCACCCACCCCTACTCTCAACACTACTCACCTACCCCTACTCTCAACACTGCTCACCTACCCCTACTCTCAACACTACTCACCTACCCCTACTCTCAACACTACTCACCCACCCCTACTCTCAACACTACTCACCCACCCCTACTCTCAACACTACTCACCTACCCCTACTCTCAACACTGCTCACCTACCCCTACTCTCAACACTACTCACCTACCCCTACTCTCAAGACTACTCACCTACCCCTACTCTCAACACTGCTCACCTACCCCTACTCTCAACACTACTCACCCACCCCTACTCTCAACACTACTCACCTACCCCTACTCTCAACACTGCTCACCTACCCCTACTCTCAACACTACTCACCTACCCCTACTCTCAACACTGATCACCTCCCCCTACTCTCAACACTAACCTACTCCTACTCTCAACACTACTCACCTACCCCTACTCTCAACACTGCTCACCTACCCTTACTCTCAACACTACTCACCCACCCCTACTCTCAACACTATTCACCTACCCCTACTCTCAACACTGCTCACCTACCCCTACTCTCAACACTACTCACCTACCCCTACTCTCAACACTGATCACCTACCCCTACTCTCAACACTAACCTACTCCTACTCTCAACACTACTCACCTACCCCTACTCTCAACACTACTCACCTACCCCGACTCTCAACACTGCTCACCCACCCCTACTCTCAACACTACTCACCTACCCCTACTCTCAACACTGCTCACCTACCCCTACTCTCAACACTACTCACCTACCCCTAATCTCAACACTACTCACCCACCCCTACTCTCAACACTACTCACCCACCCCTACTCTCAACACTACTCACCTACCCCTACTCTCAACACTGCTCACCTACCCCTACTCTCAACACTACTCACCTACCCCTACCCTCAACACTACTCACCTACCCCTACTCTCAACACTACTCACCCACCCCTACTCTCAACACTACTCACCTACCCCTACTCTCAACACTGCTCACCTACCCCTACTCTCAACACTACTCACCTACCCCTACTCTCAACACTACTCACCTACCCCAACTCTCAACACTGATCACCTCCCCCTACACTCAACACTAACCTACTCCTACTCTCAACACTACTCACCTACCCCTACTCTCAACACTGCTCACCTACCCCTACTCTCAACACTGCTCACCTACCCCTACTCTCAACACTACTCACCTACCCCTACTCTCAACTTGACTCACCTACCCCTACTCTCAACACTACTCACCTACCCCTACTCTCAACACTACTCACCTACCCCTACTCTCAACACTACTCACCTACCCCTACTTACCCACCACTATTCACCCACCAATACTCACTCTTCACTGCTCAGATGTGTTGCCTTGCTTTGGACTTTTGCCTTTGTTCAAAATTGAGAAGTTTTTATGTAGAAGATAATTCATTTACCAAGCCCATTATATTCTGATGACACCATGTAACATTAAGACGACTCTAGCATACCACAGTGGTGGCATACCACTGGCTTTCTTTACCAATATCCTTGGCTTATTTTATGTCACCTCAACCATTCATTTTCACTTGAAACTTTAACAGTCATCACCCAGGTTTCTTGTACTGTTCTTAATCAGTTATCCAGGATAAACAAACTATTTCAC